>CM068757.1:15381962-15935729 GCA_035084275.1 Hydrolagus colliei | reverse complement strand
TTCCCTCCCCTCACCGCCCCCTCCCTCCCCCTCACCCTCCCTCCCTCACCGCCCCCCTCCCTCCCCTCACCCTCCCTCCCCTCCACCGCCCCTCCCTCCCCTCACCGCCCCCTCCCTCCCCTCACCGCCCCCGACACCAGAACACCGTGTTCCCAATGAACCTGCGTGAGGCAACACTCGTGAACTCTCACCCAGGACCTGTCCGCTCCCTCCGTGCAGCGATCTCTGGCCTGCTCCCCTGCCTGGCTCGAGTCCAAATCCTGACTGTTCAGCGCCTTGGAAAGTCCTCCCGACACGAAAGGCATGGTGTGAATGTAATTTGTATTGTATCTAGGAGTAGCTCTGACTCTAATCCTGACCTGGGAGTGCAGATGGACAGAGTAGAGAGAGACTACTCTCTTACTCTGCCTCACCTATAGGCTCCCTCTGGGCGATACCATCCGTAGACCTGGAGTAAACTTCCACACAAGTGTATTTCTCCTCCAGCTGTGACTCCCAAGTCTGCCCATGTTCTGTCGGCCTGTCTGGTGGACATCAGGGCCTGGATGAGCGAAACCTCCAACAACTAAATGTTGGCAAGACCGGAAGCCGTAACCTTTGGCTCTTACCAACATCTCCTATCCCGTGGCTCTGACCTCCTCGCCTGCCTCCGCTATCCCTTAGAGTTACCGAACCAATGTGCGACCAAGGCGTCAGCTTTGACCCCATCCGTGCTCCTTCCCCATGTCTAGTCCCCGACCATTCCCGCCTCCAAGCGTAACTTACCCCAGACGCAGACCAAACACTCATCTACGCGTTTGTTGCCCCCCCCCCACCAACACACACACACACACACACAACTGGACTTCTCAAAGGTCCTCTTTACCGGTCTCCTGATCTCTACAAATCCACAGGATCCAATTAATCCCCAAACTGCGCTGCCCGCATTGTCACCTGGACCAACCCCCCACCCCCAGCACACCAGCAGGTCCACATGTGTGGGCGCACAGTGAGGGAGCTGTACTGTGTCTGTAACCCTGAGCTGGGAGGTGCGGATGGATGGACAGTGTAGAGGGAGCTTTACTGTGTGTGTAACCCGTGCTGTGACTGACGGGGGAGTACAGTATAAACTCACCCAGAGGCACAGTGTAAAAATACAGCCATCACTCACCCAGCCACCCCCACACTCTCACTGTTGTACTCACGGATGGATCTGGCCGAATGACCTTCTCCTTCCTGTCTGTCTGTGTCTCTCTCTCGCTCTCTCTCTGTGTCTCTCTGTGTTGTCTCTGTGTGTTTGTGGTTGTCACTCAGTCCCTGTGTGTGTGTGTGTGGGGGGGAGTGTGTTGTGTGTGGGGGGGGGAGTGTATGTGGTGTGCTGTGTGTGTGGGGGGGGGGGGGGAGTGTGTGTGTGTGGGGTGGGGGGGGGGTTGTTGTGCTGGCAGTTCTGCTCTGAGGCCAACACAGAGAATATAGAGGAAAGGTCAGCGCTCGACTTACTCTAATGTCTACACAGCGCGCACTCCAACACAACACTGCCGAGCAGGAAACAGGCACACGGATAATACACAGAGAGCGGGAGAGGGAGGGAGTAGAGAGAGTGAGAGGGAGGGAGGGAGAGAGAGAGAGAGAGCAGACTGTGTGGGAGAGAGAGAGAGGGAGAGAGGGAGGGAGAGAGAGAGTGTGAGAGGGAGGGGGAGAGAGAGAGCAAATTGTGTGTGATGGAGAGAGAGAGAGAGCAGACTGTGACATGTGAGGGAGGGAGAGAGTGTGAGAGGAGGGAGGGAGAGAGAGAGAGAGTGTGAGAGGGAGGGAGAGAGTGTGAGAGGGAGAGAGAGAGCAGATTGTGTGTGATGGAGAGAGAGAGAGAGAGCAGACTGTGAGGGAGAGAGAGAGAGAGGGAGGGAGAGAGAGAGTGTGAGAGGGAGAGGGAGAGAGAGAGTGTGAGAGGGAGGGGGAGAGAGAGAGCAAATTGTGTGTGATGGAGAGAGAGAGAGAGCAGACTGTGTGAGGGAGGGAGAGAGTGTGAGAGGGAGGGAGAGAGAGAGAGAGTGTGAGAGGGAGGGAGAGAGTGTGAGAGGGAGGGGGAGAGAGAGAGCAAATTGTGTGTGATGGAGAGAGAGAGAGAGCAGACTGTGTGAGGGAGGGAGAGAGTGTGAGAGGGAGGGAGAGAGAGAGAGAGTGTGAGAGGGAGGGAGGGAGTGTGAGAGGGAGAGAGAGAGCAGATTGTGTGTGATGGAGAGAGAGAGAGAGAGCAGATTGTGTGAGAGGGAGGGGGAGAGAGCAGACTGTGTGGGAGAGAGAGAGAGAGAGAGAATTGTTTGGGATCAGCTGGGTGTCTGACACTATCCAAACCCAAACTGGAGTTCCATGTCCCCCCCCCCCCCTCTGCAATTCCTGTTTCTGGTGTGGAATTTGCACTCTCTCCTTGGAGCCATTTTGTTTTCTGCTCAGCCGAGTGTCCGACACACACAGAAACACATCACCGTTCGTTCCCGACACCGTCCAAACCAAGCGGAGAATTCCATACAAACCACTCACACACGGAAATCCCAGAGATAGATACTCGGGATGGAACGCGCCCTCTCTCTCTCTCTCTCTCTCTCTGACTTCACTCCGGAAACTCATCGGAGCAGATTGACAAGAGCCAAAGCAGGAGCCGGCACTGAGGGCACTGTGAGACGCGTTACCCACTGGCCATGGTTAGAAGCTGTGGTGTACACAGGCACACACCGGACTGAGCATCTGTAGCCTTCTGGGGGTGGAGAATTCCATAAATGCACTAACCTCGTGAGTGAAGGGAGTATTTCTGTAAGATCAAATTCAATTATTCTATATTCCAGAGAATATGGGCTTAGATTACTCAACCTCTCCTCATAACTCCACACACCCCCTCATCCCAGGATACAACCTAGTGAATCTCAGCTGCATCCTCTCAAAGGCGAGTTTGTACTTTGTTAATTAAGGAGATCAAAACTGCACACAATATTCCAGGTACAGTCTCACCGGGGCCCTATATCATTGCATGAAGACTTCCCTACTCGTACATTCTAACTCTTTTGTAATGAACGCCAACATCCCCGTTAGCCTTCCTTGTTAGCATTCTTTTTGTGTTATCCTCAGTGTTTACTCTCCCACCTAGTTTTGTATCATCTGCAAATTTAGATATTTTTAATTCTATGTCCTCGACTAGATCATTGATATAGATTGTAAATAGTTGAGGCCCAAGCACTGATCCTTGTGGCACTCCACTAGTCACATCCTGCCAATCTGAGAAGGCCCCCTTTATCCCTACTCCCTGATTTCTTCTCATTAGCCACTCTTCGATCCATGCTAATATATTGCCTTTAATTCCATGGGCACTAATTCTGTGCATCAGCCTTGTATGTGTCTGTAACATGTCTGTGTCGGTGTCCGTGATGCTGCCTGTGTGTTTGTTTGACAGTCTGCGTCGGCGTCTGTGACTGTGAATACGGAAATTCTCTCCTAGTCGGCCTCCCCAGTTCCTCCATTCACAGGCTGCAGGCCATCCCAAACTCTGCAGCCCGTGTACTATCCCACACCCGCCTCCGCGACCACATAACCCCCACCCTCGCCCGTCTCCACTGGCTCCCCATCCTCCAGAGGATCGAGTTTAAGATCCTCGTCCTCACCTACAAGGCCTTACACGGCCTTGCCCCATCCTACCTAGCCGATCTACTCTCCCCCTACACGCCCACCCGGACCCTCCGTTCAACAGGACTTGGCCTGCTCCAAGCCCCCGCCCGAACCGCCCCACCATCGGAGGCCGGGCCTTCAGTTTCTCCGCTCCCACCCTGTGGAATGCCATCCCCCAATCCCTCCGTTTCGCCTCTTCCCTTTCCTCTTTCAAGGCCGGTTTGAAGACTTTCCTCTTCGATCGTGCCTTTTGTTCCACCCCGAACTCTTTTACCTCCCCTTCGTGTTTCACCCCTTCCCAAACACTCCCCTCCCAGCTCGGGTCACACGCCTCTTGTTCAGCGCCTTGGGACGTCCTCCCGACGTGAAAGGCGCTATATAAATGTAAATTGTTGTTGTTGTTGTTGTGTCGGTGATGGCGTCTGTGTGACTGCGTCTGTCTCAGTGTCTGTGTGTCAGTTTGACCATATCTTTAATGGTGTCTATGTCAGTGTCTATGTCAGTGTCTGTGACAGTGATGTTTGTGACGGTATCTGTAGCAATGTCTGTGTGTCTGTGTGAGTGTGCGATGGTATTGCTAATGGTGTCTATGTGTCTGTGACGGCGTCTGTGTCTGTGACAGTGTCTGTGACAGTGTCTGTGACTGTGTGCCATTATCTGTGTTGATGTCTGAAACAGAGTCTGTGATGCTGTATGCGATATTGTCTGTGTGTCTGAGTGATGGTGTCTGTGTTTGTGACTGTGATGGGGTCTGTGTGTCTGAGTGACGGTGTCTCTGATAATAATAATGTAATAATCCTTATTTTTGATACAGTTCGTTTTCACGTCTTCTAGATGTCTCAAAGCGCTTCACAGAATATACTGTAAAGTGAATTGACTGTATATTTGTGGGCGAAACATGGCAGAGCAGCGTTCCACAAACAGTCGTGGATTGAAATGACCAATTTGTTTTTTTAGAGGGATTATTATTAGGCACGTGTGTGTGTGTGTGTGTGTAGTAAGGAAACTTGCCCAAGGTTTCACCCCGACCTGCCCAGATTCGAATACAGACCTCATGCTTGTAAGGCGAGCGCTCTAACCACTGAGCTGCAGGACTGTTGAGAGTCTGTGTGCTGTTGTCTATGATGATGTCTATGACCATGTCTGTATTGTAGTCTGTGACAGTGACAATCTTTTATGAAAGTGTCTGTGATGGTGTCTGTGTGTCTGTTTAATGGTATGTCTGATGGTGTCTGCGAAAGTGTCTGTAATAGTGTCTGTGATGCTGCCTGTATGTGTGTCTGTGTGAGTGTGTGACAGTTCTGTGATGATGTCTGTGTGATTGTGTTGTGTTTCGATCGGTGTTTGTGATGGTTTCTGTGACAGTTTCTATGGTGGTGTCTGTGTCACTGTTGTGTGAATGTCAGTGGTGGTGTCTGTCACACACGTCCTCCTGACGTGAATGGCACTATACAAATGTAATTGTTGTCTGTGACGGTGTCTGTGACTTTGTCGCTGATGTTGCCAGTAACAGCGTCTGTGTGAGTGTGTCTGTAACAATCTCCGTGTGAGTGTCTCAGTGTCAGTCTCTGTGCGACTGTGTTTGTGACGGTGTCTGTGTCAGTGTCTGTGATGGTGTCTGTGACGATGTCTGTGATGGTGTATTTAACAGTGTCTGTGATTGTTTCTGTGTGACGGTGTCTGTGACATTGATTGTGACAGTGTTTGTGATGGTTTCTCTAATGACGCCTATGTCTTTCAGCCTCCGCACTGTCACCTGTGGCGTCCCCCAGGGCTCTGTCCTTGGCCCCTATTTTTCAACATCTACAAGCTCCCACTTGGTGAAGTCATCCACAGACTTGGGGTCAACTTCCACATGTTATGCAGATGACACCCAACTCTATCTCTCTGCCTCTACCCTCGACTCCAGGACCACTGCTGTCCTGACAGACTGTCTGTCGGACAAGTCCTGGATGAGAGCTAACGTTCTACAATTGTATGTCAACAAGACTGAGGCTTCACACCTCAGGCACTGGCAGCATTAACTCCATGGTTGCTCACTCCACCTCACCAAGCCAGTCAGGAACCTGGGCGTCTTGTTTGATTCTCAACTGTCTTTCCTCCCCCACATCCAAGCCATGACCCGCTCTGCCTTCCCTCACCTCCGCAATATTGCCCGGCTCCGCCACTACCTCACCCCTCAGGCCACTGAAACCCCCATTCACGCCTATATCACATCCCAGCTCAACTATGCCAATTATTATTATTATTGTAATGCCCTGCTTGTCGGCATCCCCAACTCCTCCCTCTCCAGGCTGCAGATAATCCAGAATTCTGGCCTGTGTCCTCTACTGTTCCAAGCTTCGTGACCCCATCTTCCCCATCCCAGGGCCGGCTCCATTGGCTCCCCATCACCCAGAGAATCCAATTCAAGATCCTGGTTCTCACATTTAAAGCCCTCCACAGCCTCGCCCCACCCTATATCTGCAACTTCCTAACCCCCTATCAACTTGCCTGGCCCCTCCACTCAGTAGGCTCTGGCCTGCTCCTTGTCCCCCGAGTCACCCACCCCACCATCGACGGGCGAGCCTTCAGGCACTCTGCCCCCAATCTCTGGAACTCCAACCCGCAGTCCCTCCACCTCGCCCTCTCCCTGGACTCATTCAAATCCTACTTCAAGACCCTCCTCTTCGACGGTCCCATCGGTCGCCCCAAATCCCCCCCTTTCCCTCCACCCTCCCTCCCCATCTCGGATCTTGAAACATTGACTATCCAGAATCATGGGTCGTCCTCCTGATGTGAAAGGTGATAAACAAGTGTAGTTTTGTTGTTGTATGTCTGTGATAGTTCTAGAACGGTGATAATTATGTTGAATTTCTCCTGCAGGTCAGTGACTGGTAGGAGAAGTACATTTAGTTCCCAGGCCTAAAGAGGGAGCATTACTGTAGCTCTGACCTGGGTGTGTGGACAGATGCACAGTGCAGAGGGAGCTTTACTGTTTCTCTAACCCTGACCTGGGTGTGTGGACAGATGCACAGTGCAGAGGGAGCTTTACTGTTTCTCTAACCCTGACCTGGGTGTGTGGACAGATGCACAGTGCAGAGGGAGCTTTACTGTTTCTCTAACCCTGACCTGGGTGTGTGGACACACAATATAGAGGGAGCTTTACTGTGTCTCTAATCCTGACTTGGGAGTATGGACGCACAGTGTAGAGGTTCTAACCTATGATGTCGCTGACCTGGGAGTGTGGATAGCATCTAATATATGATTAATAGGAACATGGCTGCCTACTCTGGAATCGTTTTGCTGCACTATTTTCTGTCCAAACTTCAGAGGATCCTCTTCACCAAACAGTTCGACGTCTTCTTAAATAGTATGAACTGATCAACCTTTCTGTGTCATCCATGTATTTAGTGCTTGCCTGTGTGCAAAATAATTAACTCTGATAGGTTTGTTATCAGCGGCCGTGCCTTCAGCCACTACGCCCCGAGGCTCTGGAATTCCCTCCCTCATTCCCTTCACCCCTTCCTTTCTCAGTTTCAGGTCCCAGCTGAAGACCTTTCTCTTCGACCGCACCTTTGGTCACCTTTCTGCCCCTGGCTCGGTCCCGGGATCCTCTATTGTGAAGCTCTCTGAGACGCCGCCCGGCGCGGAGGGTGCTATATAAATCAAAGTTGTTGTTGTTGCTTTCACCTTTACCCACAGCAATGCTAAGCGTTCCTGCATTTTACTGTAACTATTTCAAACGCAATCACATGAATGCAGACAGTGAGACACACACAGACACAGACAGACACACACGCAGACACACACACACACATCACAGGCACAAAAGTAAATGAGAAGGAATGGGCTTTTTCTCTCATTGATTTTAATCCCGATGAAGTTTTGGAAAAACCGCAAATTCATCCTGTAGAAAACGGCAACATTGCTGGTGTAGAGGGTGGCGGGGCGTCACAGGCCGTTTGCTTAACTGTAATGGCTGCTTGAAGGTGGAGCACTGCAGACTTGCTGTTGACATTCACAACTTTTGGGCTGATAGTACACAAGTGTTTCCATGTTGCCGTGGCACAACAGACGAGTTTTCTTGATGCTTTTTTTCTGCGCCACACAGCACCTACAGGTGATTATGCTTTGCTTTGTCCGGGAATCAAATCTGCAATGTTAACAAACCGCTTTGGTTATTGCTGTGGGGGAGCCCTGATCCTCATCTTTTGGGGGGTGATTTACTACCCAGCTCTCTCTCATCATTCTCCAGATCTCTCTCTATTTGGCTGATGACATGGACGAATAGAAAATCATGCCCCCGAGTGTGTCTGAGTGCGTCTCTGGGTGGCTGCGTGTCTGAGTCTCTCTGTCTGAGTCTCTCTGTCTGAGTCTCTCTGTCTGAGTCTGTCTGAGTCTCTCTGTCTGAGCCTCTCTCTGTCTGAGTTTCTCTCACTCTCTCTCTGAGTCTCTCTCTGCCCCTTCTCAGTCTCTTTCTCTTTCTGAGTCTCTCTCTGTCACTCTCTCTCTATCTCTCTGTCTGTGTCTCTCTTTGTCTCTCTCTGTCGGAGTCTATCTCTCTCTGAGTCTCTCTCTCTCTCTCTGTCTATCTGAGTCTCTCTCTCTCTCTCTGTCTATCTGAGTCTCTCTCTCTCTCTGTCTATCTGAGTCTCTCTCTCTCTCTCTGAGTCTGCATCTATCTCTGAGTATGTCTGCCTGCCTGCCTCCCTGCCTGTCTGTCTATGTCTGTTTCTCTCTATCTGTCTTGAGTCTCTCTCTCTCTCTGAGTCTATCTCTCTGTGTCTGTGTGCCGTAGCTGTCCCAAGTAACAGGAGTCAGGGATACCCTGAAGCAAGGCAAACCATACTGGTGTTTGGTGGATCAGCTCCCTGCAATTTTTTGTTGGAGCAAAATTTGTCAAATTTCCCTGCAATGTTTGGCAAATAGTTTTGCAAAATTTGTAATGTCCCCACCAATGGCTCTCTTACTCATTGTATGAATAGCAATATCCTTCACAATGACTGACTGTGACGTTCACTGCACAACCCTGGAAGGTCAATGTCGTGTTGTGTGCACCCATTGCACAGGGCACTGGAAAGGGAAAACACATTAATAATAACATGAAGTCATTTTCTATAGCATTCGATCACATTGAACCAGAGAGGAAGCTGCATTAACTGGACATTAGTTATCATTGAGGGCTGGGCACATAGGTCACAAAACCCGGGCCCCGATTCATTCCCCGATTGAAATATTCCGATTACAACAATAATAATATAGACTTATAAATCGCCTTTCACGTTAGGAGGATGTCCAAGGTGCTGGCCAGTCATTGTTTCAGACATAAGATGGGGTCAGGATCAGGGAGGGTGGAGTGGAAGTGGGGGATTTAGGGGTGATTGATGGGGCAGTCAAAGAGGAGAGTCTTGAGGCGGGATTTGAAGGAAGCCAGGGAAGGGGCAAGGTGGAGGAAATGCGGGTTGGAGTTACAGAGGTTGGGAGCAGAGTGTCAGAAGGCTCGCCCGCCAATGGCAGAGTGAGTTGGGGAATGTGGAACAGGCCGGAGCCTCCTGAGCGGAGGGGGCAGGCAGATAAGGTTGCAAATATAGGGTGGGCCGAGGCCATGGAGGGAATTGAATGTGAAGAGCAGGATATTCAATTGGATTCTCTAGATGATGGGGAGTAAACAGAGTCAGGTGAAGATGAGGGAGATGGGATCACAAAGCTTAGATTGGAGAGGACACTCTGAAAACTGCAGAGTTCTGGATTATCTGCAAACTATGGATGGATGAATTAGGAAGGTCGACAAGCAAGACGTCGGCATAGTGAGCCTGGATGTCAGCAACACATGAATGAGAGTTTCAGCGGTATCAGGGATGAGGTAATGGTGGAGTCAGGCAATATTGTGGAGGTGAGGGAAGGTAGAGCGGATCATTGATTGGGTGTGGTGGAGGAAAGACGATCGATGTTAAATTGTACAAAGCGGGTCAAATGCAGAGTTGGAAGTTCTTTGCTTACCTGGTGTACTGGGGATTGTTGATGTTGTAGTTGTTGGTGCTAGAAAGTAAGAAGTTGAGGAGAAATATATTGCATCAACCTTCAACAGAATTCGAGGTTAGCATATGATGGTTGCTGTTTTGTATCAAAGTAAAGATTGATGAAGGCACCAAGACTGACAATTTCACAAATACCTGTTGTTGTAGAGAATGTTGTCGAAGACTCTGTGGGGAATGCTGCTGACAATATTAGATAAGAGGCATTGCTTAGCAAATGTGATCTTGTGCACATGTCTGATGTTCAAGTCTGCTAAATCATTCATCGAGTTTCAAATGATAAACCCCTCAAGATCAAATTAATCATCTGTTTAATATCTTCCTACATCCCCGTAGCACAAGGTGTGTGAAGACAACACTTACTTGGTGGTGAGTCCTGGACATCGCCTGCAGTAAATAGAAGGATGTACAATTGAGTCGAAAAACGTGAGTGAATGAATGAAGCAAGTCGCAACATAGCACTAAGAGGCTCCTTTGAATAGTTAGTGGCACAATTCCTGTGGTTATACATTCAACAAGATTTGGAAGTGATGTCTGCCGGGCACTAACCATAAAATGGGTAGAAGCTGGTGACTGCTGCAGGATTAATATCAGCTGTTTCCCTCCATCACCAATAACAAGAAGAAAGAAACCCAATATCTAACGTACATTTAAAAATGTGGTCCATGTGAATCCAGTAGGACATGAGGGACAGGACACATCGTTTGTGTAATGATCATAGAGGCTGCATTCTTACAGGATGGCAAATATACAATGGAAGTTTATAGTTAATAAGATGTTTGTTCTGGAATGGAGAGTTGGAATTTGTTCTTTGTTTACCTGTTATTGTAGTGGGGGCTGCTGCTGTTGCAGTTGTTGGTGTTAGAATGCAATGATGAGAAATATATTGCATCAAATTTCAGTAGAAATAGAGGATAAGTTATCATAGTGGCTATTTTTACGAGGACTCTGTATTGAAGTGAAGTTTGCCAAAGTTTCCAGGACTGATAATAACACAACTACCTGTGGTTGTAGAGAAGGTTGTCGATGGCTCTGTGGTGAATGCTGTTGACAACATTGGAAAAGAGAGATTGCTTAGCAAAAATGATCTGGTGCACAAGTATAATGTGCAGTTCTCCTAAAGCATCATCAAATTTCAAAATAAACTTCAGGTTTGTGAGAGTGCCATCTGCTGACCAGTGTATAGAAATGTAAATAAACCACATGATATGTGCAGTTGTTTTCCATAACATTGCAGCCTGAACGTTTCTGATACTTGTAGTCCCAGATATATCACAAATTGGCGATGAGGATGGGATAGTGGATTCCCTAGCTATGTCTGTTTGTAGGAGAAGGTCTCTACAAAGTGCCTTGAGGTCTGTGAATACTTTCATTTTGATTGAGAGCTACAAATCCAGTAAGGTTTGTGTTCACGTGTGGTGGTACTGATAAAAAAAATCCCCAAATGAAGACTCCCATCGGATACATCGGACAATTGGGTGAGTTTCAACAAAGCCGGGAAATGTTTAGTGCTTAGATTGAGCGTTTGGAGATGTTCTTTGCTGCCAATAATATTGTTGAAATTGAAGCTGCTGAAGATAATTCTGGAAGTGTAAATACAGCAGTGCAAGAAAGAATGAGAGCAATCTTTCTGACAGAAGTGGGTCCCGATCTGTATGAAACAGTGAAGAATTTGTTAACCGCAACTAGGCCTAAGGACACCCCATTGAAGGACATCCTTGAAAAGCTTACAGAACACGATGACCCAAAGCCATTAGAGATTGCAGAGAGTTACCGATTTGGTACCAGATGTCAATTACCAGAGGAAAACTTTGGCAGTTTTTTCGTAGGGTTGAAAAAGCTGTCGATACACTGCAATTTTGGAGATTTCCAGGACCTTGCATTACGAGATAGGTTTGTGTGCAGATTGAAGAGCGACCGTATCCAAAGCAAATTAATGACAATGTCACAGCTAACATTTGAGTTAGCATGCAAAACTGCCTTATCTATGGACATGGCTGAGAGAGATTCAAAAGAAGTTCCAGCAAGCTATTGCCTAACAGTGGGGGAGATCAACAAGCTGCAGGTGTGCAAAGTGAAATTCAAAGCACTTGTGAATCGACCACGAGGGAAGAGTAGCGGGACGAGTTCAAAGTCATGCTATCGATGTCTGGGTTCTCATCCAGCACAATCTTGCCTTTTGACGAAAGTGGAGTGATATTCGTGCCATAAGACTGGGCATCTTGCAAAGGCTTGTTTCAAGTCGAAGCGGACGAATGCGGTCAAGAAAAGACGTCAGTTTCTGCATACGGTTGAGCGACACCAGGAGAGTGAGGACTCTGAGGAGCCAGTGGAGATCAACATGATCTACAACACAAAAGCATCCAGTAGCAAATTGCATAGCATCAAGGTCCAAGTAACATTGGATGGAGTCCCAGTAATCATGGAAGTTGATACTGGAGCAGCAGTCAGTGTGGTGTCTGAAAAACTGCACCGAGAAAAGTTGAGCAAAAATAAGCTACAAACAGCAAGGGTCGAGCTGCGCAACTATGGAGGAGAGATCATCCCAGTTTTGGGTAGAGTGTGTGTTCCAGTTAAATACAAGGATCAATGTGCAGATTTGCCAATTCTTGTGGTGAAGTGAGAAAAACCAGCATTACTTGGTAGAAATTGGATGAACTCGCTGAAATTAGATTGGCAAGAAATTTTCCCTGTGCAAATCTCGTTCACAACACAGGAAGAGAGGGAAAAAAAGCATTCAACGGTGTTCAGTGAATCCGGTGCACCCATCAGCGGATACAAAGCAAGTTTAGGAGTGCAAGGTGAAGCAAGGCCCACGTACAAGGCACTATAAGCCACGCCCAGTGCCATACGCAATGAGAGAAAAAGTAGAAAAAGAACTGAAAAGACTGGAAAAGGAGAACATTATCAGTAAAGTACAACAAAGTAATTGGACTACTTCCATTGTTGTAGTTCCAAAATCTGACGGTAGTATCAGAATCTGTGGGGACTACAAGGTAACAGTGAATCGAGTTCTGGAGTGTAGTCCACCTGACACGTTACCAAACGTAGAAGATTTGTTCAACACATTGGTAGGTGGTAAAGTATGTTCTAAAATGGACTTGTCAAAAGTCTATTAACAGTTAGAGCTAGATGAGAAGTCAAAGGCGTACTTGACTATCAACACTCATATGGGCCTGTATCAATACAATAGGCTACCATTTGGCGTTGCGTCAAGCCCAGGAATTTTCCAAGGGTTCATGACTCAGATTCTAGAGGGAATCGATGGGGTAATATGCTAACTTGATGACATAGTCATCTCTGCGCCAAATAGGCAGGTTGATGACGAAAGGCTACACATGGTGTAACAAAGGTTAGAGAAACTCCAAGTATGCGTCAAGGCTCACAAATGTGAGATGTTTAAAGAGTCTTTAGAGTACCTAGGGCTCAAGGTAGACAAAGATGGGTTGCACCCAACTCAGAGTAAGGTCAATGCGATCAGGAACGCGCCCATTCCCAGAAACACATCTGAGCTACGATCATTCTTGGGATTGTTGAATTATTATGGAAAATTCATTCCAAATTTGTCAACCTTTATACACCCCTCGGATGAGCTTTTGAAGAAAGATGTGCCATGTAAATGGACACGTGAATGTGACCAGGCTTTCAAGTCGTGTAAAAAACATCTAATAGATGGTACAATGCTGGTACACTATGATGTCACAAAGACCATCAAGCCTAGCATGTGACGCCCCCCCATACGGGGTTGGTGCAGTTATCTCTGATGCATTCGAAACAGGGGCGTTCGCTTCTAGAACCCTGAGTAGTCGTGAGAAAAACTACGCCCAAATAGAGAGAGAAGCTTTGGCCTTGATTTTTGGAGCTAGGAGATTCCACAAATACTGTATGGTCGCAAATTCATCATTGAAACAGACCATAAACCTTTGACAGCAATCCTAAATCCAAAATCACAGGTACCTACTCTAGCAGCAGCCAGAATGCAAAGATGTTCATTGATCTTGTCAGCATACCAGTATGACTTACAATATCGTAGGTCAGCAGACCATGGTAATGCCGATGCAATGTCGAAGTTACCCTTAGCATCAGAAATGAAATCCAACAGGGAAGATGTGTTCTATTTTTCCCATATTGAGGAGCTGCCAGTCACATCAAGTGACATCAGCAAGACAACTCGTAGGGACAGGGTTTTATCCAAGGTGCATGACTATATTGTGAGTGGGTGGCCTAGTCATATAACTGAGACAGAAGAAGAAATTAGGCCATACTTTGTTAGGAGACATGAATTGTCAAATGACCAAGGATGTGTCATGTGGGGAGCTAGAGTTGTTATCCCTGAAAGGTACAGAGAACAGTTTTTCGGTGATCTTCATGATCAACACCGAGGGATGTGTCTGACCAAGAGTCTAGCTAGAACTACTTATGGTGGCCAGGGTTGGATAAATACATTGAAAACACAGTAAAACAGTGTAGTGTATGTGAGTCGGTTGGAAGGAGTCCACTAACAGTACCACTACGGTCCTGGAAATGGCCAGCCAGAGTGTGGCAAAGGTTACAGATAGATTTTGCTGATCTAGATGGATAGTAGTTGTTCATTGTGATACATTGTCATTCCAAGTGGGTTGAGGTGTTTCCGATGAACACAACAATATCTAGCAAAACTGGATATTGTTAGAGGGTCGTTTGCTTCATATGGATTTCCAGAGGAAATCGTGTCTGACAATGGACCACAGTTCTGTTCAGAAGAGTTCGCGCAATGCATGGAAAAGAATGGTGTGAAGCACACTGCATACCATCCAGCTTTGAATGGTGCTTCGGAGCGCCATGTGCAAATTGTCAAACGCACGCTAGGTTAGCAAATGCGAGATGCAACCCCAAAGTCAATTATCATTGCCTCACAAACCAGCCAACTTTCTGATAACGTATCGTAAGACACTTCACACCACTACAGGCAGAACACCGGCTGACGTGTTCCTAAAAAGACACCCGAGAACAAGATTTTCATTGTTGTATCCCAATTTAGCACAAATGGTAGATGGAAAACAGGAGAGGCAGAGAGAGAACCATGCTGGAGTAAGGGTGAAAGACAGAAAGATGGAGATAAATAAAAAAGTTAAAGTGAAGAACCATCATCACAAATGGGTAAAGTGGGTACCAGGAAGATTAGTGAAAGTATGTGGACCGCGCACCTATTTGGTCAGGATGTTTGAAAGTGGCAAACTCAGATTTGTCCATATTGATCACATCTTACCTACACAAGTACCGGAAGAGTGGAGAGAAATGGATAAATCTAATGAACCAAATAGTTTTAGACCAATGAACAAGTCAGTAATGGTAACAGAGGACTTAACAGAAAACCAGAATTCAAGTGTGAATGAAGGTGAGGGTTTAGTTCCAGGTGATAGTCAAGAGCCTGACTGAGTAACTGGAGACTAGGAGTGAAAGTCAAGATGAATACCAGACTGGACACATGGCAAGTCCGAGTGTTACCATGAGTTCTAAAAGTCCGAGTGCTACCATGAGTCCTAAAACTTTTGGACAGGGAAAGTAGGAAACCAGAAGTCAAGTTTGAATTTTCATTGGATGTGTCACAGTTTGAACATGATAATATACATAAATTGTACGTATGTATTTATAAATTGTACATATGTAGAAAAACAATTGTACATAGCATCGTGTTTTGAATGTCAGTAATTGTAACTTTTTCATAATTTCTTCATTAAGGAGGGAGGAGCCGTGATAGCGCCATCTAGTGACCGTGGAAATAAATGTAAATAAATCACATGATGTGTGCAGTCGTTTCCCAGAACATTGCAGCGTGAACATGTGTGATAATTGTAGTCCCAGAGATATCACACAGTTCAATTCAATCATCTGTTTAATATATTGCATCAACTTTCAGTAGCAATAGTGGTTAAGATATCATAGTGGCTATATTTACGAGGACACTGTTTTGAATTGAAGGTTGACGAAGGCACCAGGACTGACAATAACACAAATACCTGTGGTTGTAGAGAAGGTTGTCGATGGCTCTGTGGTGAATTCTGCTGACAACATTGGAAAAGAGACATTGCTTAGCAAAAGTGATCTGGTGCACAAGAATAATGTGCAGTTCTCCTAAATCACTCATCAAATTTCAAAAGAAAACCCCTTCAAGTTCAATTGAATTATCTGTTTGATATCGTTCTACATCCTGGTAGTGCTAGCTGTGTGAATACACAACTTTCTTATTGGTGTTTCCATGACAATGTCTGCAGTACATCGAAGGTTTTACAATTGAGTGGAAAAACGTAAATGAATGAGGCAAGTTACAGCATCATGCTAAGAGTCTCCTTTCAATGTCTATTGGCACAATTCCTGTGGTTATGCCCGCAACAAGATTTGGAAATGTTTATGGCACAGTGGTTATCAGGTAACGGGTAGAAGCTGGTATCTACCACAGGGTTAAAATTGGCTGTTTAACTCCATCAGCACTAACAAGAAGAAAGAAACCCAATATCTAAAAAAGTGGTCCATGTGATTCCAACAGGACATAAGGGAAAGGTCATATCATTAGTCTAATGCTCATAGGGGCTACATTCTTACAGGATGGCAAATAGATAATGGAAGTTTGCACCACAAATGGGAGGAGAGAAGCTTCTGCTCTTTGTGTACCTGATGTCGAAGTCGTGGCTGTTGATGTTTCTGTTGGAATAGAAAGTTGGAAAGATTGGAAAGCACAGAAAGGAATGTGATTCTTTCAGCCAGTGTTTATCTTTCAATGGAGTTAGCAGCATGAATGGGCACAATTAATGTCACAGCAGTGAAACAAAATGGAGTGGCTGGTGATGTGGTTTACTGCTGCTATTGATACACAATAGAGGCAATGTGGCAGTGCCAGGTGTGTTGTTCATTAGCAGCTGTGCTGCTTCTTGAAAAGGATTCTTCCAGGAATCTCCAGAAGCAAGCTTCAAGTGTTTCCATTCAACATAGTATCAATGGAAAAATGGGCATTGGAGACTGCTCTGGACAAAGTGTGCATGGGTAATTCAAGTAGTTGAGTGAAAGGCAGTTAATGTGGCTACAACTGTTGTTGGAGTGAACAGTGTTGCTGAGCATTGTGTCAGAGTGTTTTCTGATGTTTCTCTAAAGTGAGAATTTGAAGGAATCAATGTGGAGCAATCGGACTGAATGCTTCAGATGATTCTCCTCTTTCAGTTGCTTGAAGCTGAAGTTTGAGCTAGTGTTTGGCATTGATACTGGGAGAGTGGCTGCTGTTCTGGGCAAAGCCAATGGCAGGATTCTTGTAGCCTGATTTCTCTATGTGATATGTAACAGTTGCGTCTGTAGAAATGTGCTGTTCCTCACCAGTTTCAGTGGTGGTTGTTGATGAAGACATGCGTGCGCATCCTGTGAAAATCGTAGAGAATGAGATAACAATGAGTTAAAGGAGGGCGATTGTGACTGTAATAGAGAAATGTGAAGACAATCAAGTAGATGTTTGCTCAGGAAATGTAGAGTTGGAAGTTGTTCTTTGTTTAGCTGCTGTCGTAGAGGGGGTTGTTGATGTTTTAGTTGTTGGTGCTAGAAAGTAAGAGGTTGAGGATAAATATATTGCATCAACCTTCAACAGAATTCGAGGTTAGCATATGATAGTTGCTGTTTTGTATCAAAGTAAAGATTGATGAAGACACCAAGACTGACAATTTCACAAATACCTGTTGTTGTAGAGAATGTTGTCGAAGACTCTGTGGGGAATGCTGCTGACAATATTAGATAAGAGGCATTGCTTAGCAAATGTGATCTTGTGCACATGTCTGATGTTCAAGTCTGCTAAATCATTCATCGAGTTTCAAAAGATAAACCCCTCAAGATCAAATTAATCATCTGTTTAATACCTTCCTAGATCCCCGTAGCACAAGGTGTGTGAAGACAACACTTACTTGGTGCTGTGTTCCGGACACTGCCTGCAGTAAATAGAAGGATGTACAATTGAGTCGAAAAACATGAGTGAATGAATGAAGCAAGTCGGAACATCGCACGAAGAGGCTCCTTTGAATAGTTAGTGGCACAATTCCTGTGGTTATACATTCAACAAGATTTGGAAGTGATGTCTGCCGGGCACTAACCATAAAATGGGTAGAAGCTGGTGACTGCTGCAGGATTAATATCAGCTGTTTCCCTCCATCACCAATAACAAGAAGAAAGAAACCCAATATCTAACGTACATTTAAAAATGTGGTCCATGTGAATCCAGTAGGACATAAGGGACAGGACACATCGTTTGTGTAATGATCATAGAGGCTGCATTCTTACAGGATGGCAAATATACAATGGAAGTTTATAGTTAATAAGATGTTTGTTCTGGAATGGAGAGTTGGAATTTGTTCTTTGTTTACCTGTTATTGTAGTGGGGGCTGCTGTTGTAGTAGTTGTTGTTGGTGCTAGAATGTAATGATGAGAAACATATTGCATCAACTTTCAGTAGAAATAGAGGTTAAGTTATCATAGTGGCTATTCTTACGAGGACATTGTATTGAAGTGAAGGTTGACAAAGGCACTGACAGTAACACAAATAACTGTGGTTGTTGAGAAAGTTGTCGATGGCTCTGTGGTGAATGCTGCTGACAGCATTGGAAAAGAGACGCTGCTTAGCAAAAGTGATCTGATGCACAAGTATAATGTGCAGTTCTCCTAAATCACTCATCAAATTTGAAAAAAAAATGCTTCAAGTTGAACACAATCATCTGTTTAATATCTTTCTACATGCTGGTAGCACTAGCTGTGTGAACACACAACCTTCTCATTGGTCTGTGCATGACAATGTCTGCAGTACATTGAAGGGTTTACAATTGAGTGGAAAAACGTGAATGAATGAGGCAAGTTACAGCATCATGCTAAGAGTCTCCTTTCAATATCTAGTGACTCAATTCCTGTGGTTGTGCCCTCAACAAGATTTGGAAATGTTTCTTGCCCAGCGGTCACCAGGTAATGGGTAGAAGCTGGTATCTGCTGCAGGGATAAAATTGGCTGTTTCCCTCCAGCAGCACTAACAAGAAGAAAGAAATCCAATATTTAAATTACACGTGAAAAAATGGTCTATGTGATTCTTGCAGGACATAGTGGAAAGGACATATCGTTTGTCTAATGCTCATTGAGGCTGTGTTCTTACAGGATGGCAAATAGTTAATGGAAGTTTGAATCACAGGTGGACAAAGAGGACATTGTACCGTAAATGGGAAGAGAGAAGCTTCTGCTCGTTTATACCTGATATCAAAGTCGTGGCTGTTGATGTTTCTGTCGGAATAGAAAGTTGGAAAGATTGGAAAGCACAGAAATGAATGTGATTCTTTCAGCCAGTTTTTGTCTTTCAATGGAGTTGGCAGCATGAATGGGCACAATTAATGTCACAGCAGGGAAACAAAATGGAGTGGCTGGTCGTGTGGTTTACTGCTGCTGTTGATACACGATAGAGGCAATGTGCCAATGCAGGTGTGTTGGTCATTAGCAGCTGCGCTGTTTCTTGAGAAAGATTGGTCTAGGAACCTCCAGAAGGAAGCCTCAAGTGTTTCCATTCAACATAGTATCAATGGCAAAATGGGCATTGGAGACTGCTCTGGACAAAGTAATGCTCTGGACGGGTAATTCGAGTAGTTGAATCAAAGGCAGTTAATGTGGCTACAACTGTTATTGGAGTGAAGGATGTTGCTGAGCATTGTGTCAGAGTGTTTTGTGATGTTTCTCTAAAGTGACAATTTGAAGGAATAAATGTGGAGCAATCTGACTGAATGCTTCAGATGATTCTCCTTTTTCAGTCTCTTGAAGCTGAAGTTTGAGCTAGTGTTTGGCAATGATACTGGGAGAGTGGCTGCTGTTGTGGCCAAAGCAAGTGGCAGGATTCTTGTAGCCTGATTTCTCTATGTGATATGTAACAGTTGTGTCTGTGGAAATGTGCTGTTCCTCACCAGTTTCAGTGGTGGTTGTTGAATGAAGACATGCGTGCGCATCAAATAGAAACAATAGGAAAAGAGATAACAATGAAGAGCGCGATTGTGACTTTAATAGAGAAAAGTGAAGACAATCAAGTAGATGTTTGTTCTGGAATGGAGAGTGGGAAGTTGTTCCTTGTTTACCTGTTGTTGTTGTGGGTATTGTTGATGTTGCAGTTGTTGGTGCTGCAAAATAAAAAGTGGTATTTATCATGTCTGACGAGAAATATATTGCATCAAATATTAGTAGCAATAGAGGTTAATTTATCATTGTGGCTATTTTTACGATGACGCTGTATTGAATGAAAGCACCAAGAATGACAATAACACAAATACCCGTGGTTGTAGAGAAGGTTGTCGATGCCTGTGAGGTGAATGCTGCTGACAACATTGGAAACGAGAGATTGCTTAGCAAAAATGATCTGGTGCACAAGAATAATGTGCAGTTCTTCTAAATCACTCATCAAATTTCAAAAGAAAACCGCTTGAAGTTCAATTCAATCATCTGTTTGATATCTTTCTACATCCCGGTAGCACTAGCTGTGCTAGTGCCACCTTTCTTATTGCTCTGTCCATAACAATATTTGCAGTAGATCGAAGGGTTTACAATTGAGTGGAAAAATGTGAATGAATGAGTCAAGTTACAACATCATGCTGAGAGTCTCCTTTCAATATCTCGCGACACAATTCCTGTGGTTACGCCCTCAACAAGATTTGGAAATGTTTCTGGCCCTGCGATCACCAGGTAATGGGCAGAAGCTGGTATCTGCTGCAAGGTTAATATTGGCTGTTTCCCTCCATCAGCACTAACAAGAAGAAAGAAACCCAATAACTAAAGTACGTATGAAAAAGTGCTGTGTGATTCCAGCTGGACATAAGGGAAAGGACATTTCATTTGTCTAATGCTCACAGAGGATACATTCTTACAGGATGGCAAATAGTTAATGGAAGTTTGAATCACAGGTGGTCAAAGGGGATATTGCACCGTAAATGGGAGGAGAGAAGCTTCTGCTCTTTGTATACCTGATGTCGAAGTCGTGGCTGTTGATGTTTCTGTTGGAATAGAAAGTTGGAAAGATTGGAAAGCACAGAAACGAATGTGATTCTTCCAGCTAGTTTTTGTCTTTCAATGGAGTTGGCAGCATGAATGGGCACAATTAATGTCACAGCAGGGAAACAAAATGGAGTGGCTGGTCGTGTGGTTTACTGCTGCTATTGATACACAATAGAGGCAATGTGGCAGTGCCAGGTGTGTTGTTCATTAGCAGCTGCGCTGCTTCTTGAGAAAGATTGGTCCAGGAACCTCCAGAAGCAAGCTTCAAGTGTTTCCATTCAACATAGTATCAATGGAAAAATGGGCATTGGAGACTGCTCTGGACAAAGTGTGCATGGGTAATTCAAGTAGTTGAGTGAAAGGCAGTTAATGTGGCTACAACTGTTGTTGGAGTGAAGAGTGTTGCTGAGCATTGTGTCAGAGTGTTTTCTGATGTTTCTCTAAAGTGAGAATTTGAAGGAATAAATGTGGAGCAATCGGACTGAATGCTTCAGATAATTCTCCTCTTTCAGTTGCTTGAAGCTGAAGTTTGAGCTAGTGTTTGGCATTGATACTGGGAGAGTGGCTGCTGTTCTGGGCAAAGCCAATGGCAGGATTCTTGTAGCCTGATTTCTCTATGTGATATGTAACAGTTGCGTCTGTAGAAATGTGCTGTTCCTCACCAGTTTCAGTGGTGGTTGTTGATGAAGACATGCGTGCGCATCCTGTGGAAACCGTAGAGAATGAGATAACAATGAGTTAAAGGAGGGCGATTGTGACTGTAATAGAGAAATGTGAAGACAATCAAGTAGATGTTTGCTCAGGAAATGTAGAGTTGGAAGTTGTTCTTTGTTTAGCTGCTGTCGTAGAGGGGGTTGTTGATGTTTTAGTTGTTGTTGCTAGAAAGTAAGAAGTTGAGGAGAAATATATTGCATCAACCTTCAACAGAATTCGAGGTTAGCATATGATGGTTGCTGTTTTGTATCAAAGTAAAGATTGATGAAGGCACCAAGACTGACAATTTCACAAATACCTGTTGTTGTAGAGAATGTTGTCGAAGACTCTGTGGGGAATGCTGCTGACAATATTAGATAAGAGGCATTGCTTAGCAAATGTGATCTTGTGCACATGTCTGATGTTCAAGTCTGCTAAATCATTCATCGAGTTTCAAAAGATAAACCCCTCAAGATCAAATTAATCATCTGTTTAATATCTTCGTAGATCCCCGTAGCACAAGGTGTGTGAAGACAACACTTACTTGCTGGTGTGTTCCGGACACTGCCTGCAGTAAATAGAAGGATGTACAATTGAGTCGAAAAACATGAGTGAATGAATGAAGCAAGTCGGAACATCGCACGAAGAGGCTCCTTTGAATAGTTAGTGGCACAATTCCTGTGGTTATACATTCAACAAGATTTGGAAGTGATGTCTGCCGGGCACTAACCATAAAATGGGTAGAAGCTGGTGACTGCTGCAAGATTAATATCAGCTGTTTCCCTCCATCACCAATAACAAGAAGAAAGAAACCCAATATCTAACGTACATTTAAAAATGTGGTCCATGTGAATCCAGTAGGACATAAGGGACAGGACACATCGTTTGTGTAATGATCATAGAGGCTGCATTCTTACAGGATGGCAAATATACAATGGAAGTTTATAGTTAATAAGATGTTTGTTCTGGAATGGAGAGTTGGAATTTGTTCTTTGTTTACCTGTTATTGTAGTGGGGGCTGCTGTTGTAGTAGTTGTTGTTGGTGCTAGAATGTAATGATGAGAAACATATTGCATCAACCTTTAGTAGAAATAGCGGTTAAGTTATCATAGTGTCTATTCTTACGAGGACATTGTATTGAAGTGAAGGTTGACAAAGGCACTGACAGTAACACAAATAACTGTGGTTGTTGAGAAAGTTGTCGATGGCTCTGTGGTGAATGCTGCTGACAGCATTGGAAAAGAGACGCTGCTTAGCAAAAGTGATCTGGTGCACAAGTATAATGTGCAGTTCTCCTAAATCACTCATCAAATTTGAAACAAAAATGCTTCAAGTTGAACACAATCATCTGTTTAATATCTTTCTACATGCTGGTAGCACTAGTTGTGTGAACACACAACCTTCTCATTGGTCTGTGCATGACAATGTCTGCAGTACATCGAAGGGTTTACAATTGAGTGGAAAAACGTGAATGAATGAGGCAAGTTACAGCATCATGCTAAGAGTCTCCTTTCAATATCTAGTGACTCAATTCCTGTGGTTGTGCCCTCAACAAGATTTGGAAATGTTTCTTGCCCAGCGGTCACCAGGTAATGGTGTCCGCTGCTGGTATCTGCTGCAGGGATAAAATTGGCTGTTTCCCTCCAGCAGCACTAACAAGAAGAAAGAAATCCAATATTTAAATTACACGTGAAAAAATGGTCTATGTGATTCTTGCAGGACATAGTGGAAAGGACATATCGTTTGTCTAATGCTCATTGAGGCTGTGTTCTTACAGGATGGCAAATAGTTAATGGAAGTTTGAATCACAGGTGGACAAAGAGGACATTGTACCGTAAATGGGAAGAGAGAAGCTTCTGCTCGTTTATACCTGATATCAAAGTCGTGGCTGTTGATGTTTCTGTCGGAATAGAAAGTTGGAAAGATTGGAAAGCACAGAAATGAATGTGATTCTTTCAGCCAGTTTTTGTCTTTCAATGGAGTTGGCAGCATGAATGGGCACAATTAATGTCACAGCAGGGAAACAAAATGGAGTGGCTGGTCGTGTGGTTTACTGCTGCTGTTGATACACGATAGAGGCAATGTGCCAATGCAGGTGTGTTGGTCATTAGCAGCTGCGCTGTTTCTTGAGAAAGATTGGTCTAGGAACCTCCAGAAGGAAGCCTCAAGTGTTTCCATTCAACATAGTATCAATGGCAAAATGGGCATTGGAGACTGCTCTGGACAAAGTAATGCTCTGGACGGGTAATTCGAGTAGTTGAATCAAAGGCAGTTAATGTGGCTACAACTGTTATTGGAGTGAAGGATGTTGCTGAGCATTGTGTCAGAGTGTTTTGTGATGTTTCTCTAAAGTGACAATTTGAAGGAATAAATGTGGAGCAATCTGACTGAATGCTTCAGATGATTCTCCTTTTTCAGTCTCTTGAAGCTGAAGTTTGAGCTAGTGTTTGGCAATGATACTGGGAGAGTGGCTGCTGTTGTGGCCAAAGCAAGTGGCAGGATTCTTGTAGCCTGATTTCTCTATGTGATATGTAACAGTTGTGTCTGTGGAAATGTGCTGTTCCTCACCAGTTTCAGTGGTGGTTGTTGAATGAAGACATGCGTGCGCATCAAATAGAAACAATAGGAAAAGAGATAACAATGAAGAGCGCGATTGTGACTTTAATAGAGAAAAGTGAAGACAATCAAGTAGATGTTTGTTCTGGAATGGAGAGTGGGAAGTTGTTCCTTGTTTACCTGTTGTTGTTGTGGGTATTGTTGATGTTGCAGTTGTTGGTGCTGCAAAATAAAAAGTGGTATTTATCATGTCTGACGAGAAATATATTGCATCAAATATTAGTAGCAATAGAGGTTAATTTATCATTGTGGCTATTTTTACGATGACGCTGTATTGAATGAAAGCACCAAGAATGACAATAACACAAATACCCGTGGTTGTAGAGAAGGTTGTCGATGCCTGTGAGGTGAATGCTGCTGACAACATTGGAAACGAGAGATTGCTTAGCAAAAATGATCTGGTGCACAAGAATAATGTGCAGTTCTTCTAAATCACTCATCAAATTTCAAAAGAAAACCGCTTGAAGTTCAATTCAATCATCTGTTTGATATCTTTCTACATCCCGGTAGCACTAGCTGTGCTAGTGCCACCTTTCTTATTGCTCTGTCCATAACAATATTTGCAGTAGATCGAAGGGTTTACAATTGAGTGGAAAAATGTGAATGAATGAGTCAAGTTACAACATCATGCTGAGAGTCTCCTTTCAATATCTCGCGACACAATTCCTGTGGTTACGCCCTCAACAAGATTTGGAAATGTTTCTGGCCCTGCGATCACCAGGTAATGGGCAGAAGCTGGTATCTGCTGCAAGGTTAATATTGGCTGTTTCCCTCCATCAGCACTAACAAGAAGAAAGAAACCCAATAACTAAAGTACGTATGAAAAAGTGCTGTGTGATTCCAGCTGGACATAAGGGAAAGGACATTTCATTTGTCTAATGCTCACAGAGGATACATTCTTACAGGATGGCAAATAGTTAATGGAAGTTTGAATCACAGGTGGTCAAAGGGGATATTGCACCGTAAATGGGAGGAGAGAAGCTTCTGCTCTTTGTATACCTGATGTCGAAGTCGTGGCTGTTGATGTTTCTGTTGGAATAGAAAGTTGGAAAGATTGGAAAGCACAGAAACGAATGTGATTCTTCCAGCTAGTTTTTGTCTTTCAATGGAGTTGGCAGCATGAATGGGCACAATTAATGTCACAGCAGGGAAACAAAATGGAGTGGCTGGTCGTGTGGTTTACTGCTGCTATTGATACACAATAGAGGCAATGTGGCAGTGCCAGGTGTGTTGTTCATTAGCAGCTGCGCTGCTTCTTGAGAAAGATTGGTCCAGGAACCTCCAGAAGCAAGCTTCAAGTGTTTCCATTCAACATAGTATCAATGGAAAAATGGGCATTGGAGACTGCTCTGGACAAAGTGTGCATGGGTAATTCAAGTAGTTGAGTGAAAGGCAGTTAATGTGGCTACAACTGTTGTTGGAGTGAAGAGTGTTGCTGAGCATTGTGTCAGAGTGTTTTCTGATGTTTCTCTAAAGTGAGAATTTGAAGGAATAAATGTGGAGCAATCGGACTGAATGCTTCAGATAATTCTCCTCTTTCAGTTGCTTGAAGCTGAAGTTTGAGCTAGTGTTTGGCATTGATACTGGGAGAGTGGCTGCTGTTCTGGGCAAAGCCAATGGCAGGATTCTTGTAGCCTGATTTCTCTATGTGATATGTAACAGTTGCGTCTGTAGAAATGTGCTGTTCCTCACCAGTTTCAGTGGTGGTTGTTGATGAAGACATGCGTGCGCATCCTGTGGAAACCGTAGAGAATGAGATAACAATGAGTTAAAGGAGGGCGATTGTGACTGTAATAGAGAAATGTGAAGACAATCAAGTAGATGTTTGCTCAGGAAATGTAGAGTTGGAAGTTGTTCTTTGTTTAGCTGCTGTCGTAGAGGGGGTTGTTGATGTTTTAGTTGTTGTTGCTAGAAAGTAAGAAGTTGAGGAGAAATATATTGCATCAACCTTCAACAGAATTCGAGGTTAGCATATGATGGTTGCTGTTTTGTATCAAAGTAAAGATTGATGAAGGCACCAAGACTGACAATTTCACAAATACCTGTTGTTGTAGAGAATGTTGTCGAAGACTCTGTGGGGAATGCTGCTGACAATATTAGATAAGAGGCATTGCTTAGCAAATGTGATCTTGTGCACATGTCTGATGTTCAAGTCTGCTAAATCATTCATCGAGTTTCAAAAGATAAACCCCTCAAGATCAAATTAATCATCTGTTTAATATCTTCGTAGATCCCCGTAGCACAAGGTGTGTGAAGACAACACTTACTTGCTGGTGTGTTCCGGACACTGCCTGCAGTAAATAGAAGGATGTACAATTGAGTCGAAAAACATGAGTGAATGAATGAAGCAAGTCGGAACATCGCACGAAGAGGCTCCTTTGAATAGTTAGTGGCACAATTCCTGTGGTTATACATTCAACAAGATTTGGAAGTGATGTCTGCCGGGCACTAACCATAAAATGGGTAGAAGCTGGTGACTGCTGCAAGATTAATATCAGCTGTTTCCCTCCATCACCAATAACAAGAAGAAAGAAACCCAATATCTAACGTACATTTAAAAATGTGGTCCATGTGAATCCAGTAGGACATAAGGGACAGGACACATCGTTTGTGTAATGATCATAGAGGCTGCATTCTTACAGGATGGCAAATATACAATGGAAGTTTATAGTTAATAAGATGTTTGTTCTGGAATGGAGAGTTGGAATTTGTTCTTTGTTTACCTGTTATTGTAGTGGGGGCTGCTGTTGTAGTAGTTGTTGTTGGTGCTAGAATGTAATGATGAGAAACATATTGCATCAACCTTTAGTAGAAATAGCGGTTAAGTTATCATAGTGTCTATTCTTACGAGGACATTGTATTGAAGTGAAGGTTGACAAAGGCACTGACAGTAACACAAATAACTGTGGTTGTTGAGAAAGTTGTCGATGGCTCTGTGGTGAATGCTGCTGACAGCATTGGAAAAGAGACGCTGCTTAGCAAAAGTGATCTGGTGCACAAGTATAATGTGCAGTTCTCCTAAATCACTCATCAAATTTGAAACAAAAATGCTTCAAGTTGAACACAATCATCTGTTTAATATCTTTCTACATGCTGGTAGCACTAGTTGTGTGAACACACAACCTTCTCATTGGTCTGTGCATGACAATGTCTGCAGTACATCGAAGGGTTTACAATTGAGTGGAAAAACGTGAATGAATGAGGCAAGTTACAGCATCATGCTAAGAGTCTCCTTTCAATATCTAGTGACTCAATTCCTGTGGTTGTGCCCTCAACAAGATTTGGAAATGTTTCTTGCCCAGCGGTCACCAGGTAATGGTGTCCGCTGCTGGTATCTGCTGCAGGGATAAAATTGGCTGTTTCCCTCCAGCAGCACTAACAAGAAGAAAGAAATCCAATATTTAAATTACACGTGAAAAAATGGTCTATGTGATTCTTGCAGGACATAGTGGAAAGGACATATCGTTTGTCTAATGCTCATTGAGGCTGTGTTCTTACAGGATGGCAAATAGTTAATGGAAGTTTGAATCACAGGTGGACAAAGAGGACATTGTACCGTAAATGGGAAGAGAGAAGCTTCTGCTCGTTTATACCTGATACCAAAGTCGTGGCTGTTGATGTTTCTGTCGGAATAGAAAGTTGGAAAGATTGGAAAGCACAGAAATGAATGTGATTCTTTCAGCCAGTTTTTGTCTTTCAATGGAGTTGGCAGCATGAATGGGCACAATTAATGTCACAGCAGGGAAACAAAATGGAGTGGCTGGTCGTGTGGTTTACTGCTGCTGTTGATACACGATAGAGGCATTGTGCCAGTGCAGGTGTGTTGGTCATTAGCAGCTGCGCTGTTTCTTGAGAAAGATTGGTCTAGGAACCTCCAGAAGGAAGCTTCAAGTGTTTCCATTCAACATAGTATCAATGGCAAAATGGGCATTGGAGACTGCTCTGGACAAAGTGTACACGGGTAATTCGAGTAGTTGAATCAAAGGCAGTTAATGTGGCTACAACTGTTATTGGAGTGAACAGTGTTGCTGAGCATTGCGTCAGAGTGTTTTCTGATGTTGCTCTAAAGTGAGAATTTGAAGGAATAAATGTGGAGCAACTAAATGCTTCAGATGATTCTCCTCTTTCAGTTGCTTGAAGCTGAAGTTTGAGCTAGTATTTGGCAATGATACTGGGAGAGTGGCTGCTGTTGTGGCCAAAGCAAGTGGCAGGATTCTTGTAGCCTGATTTCTCTATGTGATATGTAACAGTTGTGTCTGTAGAAATGTGCTGTTCCTCACCAGTTTCAGTGGTGGTTGTTGATGAAGACATGCGTGCGCATCCTGTGGAAACCGTAGAGAATGAGATAACAATGAGTTAAAGGAGGGCGATTGTGACTGTAATAGAGAAATGTGAAGACAATCAAGTAGATGTTTGCTCAGGAAATGTAGAGTTGGAAGTTGTTCTTTGTTTACCTGATGTCGTAGAGGGGGTTGTTGATGTTTTAGTTGTTGTTGCTAGAAAGTAAGAAGTTGAGGAGAAATATATTGCATCAACCTTCAACAGAATTCGAGGTTAGCATATGATGGTTGCTGTTTTGTATCAAAGTAAAGATTGATGAAGACACCAAGACTGACAATTTCACAAATACCTGTTGTTGTAGAGAATGTTGTCGAAGACTCTGTGGGGAATGCTGCTGACAATATTAGAAAGAGGCATTGCTTAGCAAATGTGATCTTGTGCACATGTCTGATGTTCAAGTCTGCTAAATCATTCATCGAGTTTCAAAAGCTAAACACCTCAAGATCAAATTAATCATCTGTTTAATATATTCCTAGATCCCCGTAGCACAAAGTGTGTGAAGACAACACTTACTTGCTGGTGTGTTCTGGACATCGCCTGCAGTAAATAGAAGGATGTACAATTGAGTCGAAAACCATGAGTGAATGAATGAAGCAAGTCGCAACATCGCACAAAGAGGCTCCTTTGAATAGTTAGTGGCACAATTCCTGTGGTTATACATTCAACAAGATTTGGAAGTGATGTCTGCTAGGCACTAACCATAAAATGGGTAGAAGCTGGTGACTGCTGCAGGATTAATATCAGCTGTTTCCCTCCATCACCAATAACAAGAAGAAAGAAACCCAATATCTAACGTACATTTAAAAATGTGGTCCATGTGAATCCAGTAGGACATAAGGGACAGGACACATCGTTTATGTAATGATCATAGAGGCTGCATTCTTACAGGATGGCAAATATACAATGGAAGTTAATAGTTAATAAGATGTTTGTTCTGGAATGGAGAGTTGGAATTTGTTCTTTGTTTACCTGTTATTGTAGTGGGGGCTGCTGCTGTTGCAGTTGTTGGTGTTAGAATGCAATGATGAGAAATATATTGCATCAAATTTCAGTAGAAATAGAGGATAAGTTATCATAGTGGCTATTTTTACGAGGACTCTGTATTGAAGTGAAGTTTGCCAAAGTCTCCAGGACTGATAATAACACAACTACCTGTGGTTGTAGAGAAGGTTGTCGATGGCTCTGTGGTGAATGCTGTTGACAACATTGGAAAAGAGAGATTGCTTAGCAAAAATGATCTGGTGCACAAGTATAATGTGCAGTTCTCCTCAAGCATCATCAAATTTCAAAAGAAACTTCAGGTTTGTGAGAGTGCCATCTGCTGACCAGTGTATAGAAATGTAAATAAACCACATGATATGTGCAGTTGTTTTCCATAACATTGCAGCCTGAACGTTTCTGATACTTGTAGTCCCAGATATATCACAAATTGGCGACGAGGATGGGATAGTGGATTCCCTAGCTATGTCTGTTTGTAGGAGAAGGTCTCTACAAAGTGCCTTGAGGTCTGTGAATACTTTCATTTTGATTGAGAGCTACAAATCCAGTAAGGTTTGTGTTCACGTGTGGTGGTACTGATAAAAAAAATCCCCAAATGAAGACTCCCATCGGATACATCGGACAATTGGGTGAGTTTCAACAAAGCCGGGAAATGTTTAGTGCTTAGATTGAGCGTTTGGAGATGTTCTTTGCTGCCAATAATATTGTTGAAATTGAAGCTGCTGAAGATAATTCTGGAAGTGTAAATACAGCAGTGCAAGAAAGAATGAGAGCAATCTTTCTGACAGAAGTGGGTCCCGATGTGTATGAAACAGTGAAGAATTTGTTAACCCCAACTAAGCCTAAGGACACCCCATTAAAGGACATCCTTGAAAAGCTTACAGAACACTATGACCCAAAGCCATTAGAGATTGCAGAGAGTTACCGATTTGGTACCAGATGTCAATTACCAGAGGAAACCATTGGCAGTTTTTTCGTAGCATTGAAAAAGCTGTCGATACACTGCAATTTTGGAGATTTCCAGGACCTTGCATTACGAGATAGGTTTGTGTGCAGACTGAAGAGCGACCGTATCCAAAGCAAATTAATGACAATGTCACAGCTAACATTTGAGTTAGCATGTAAAACTGCCTTGTCTATGGACATGGCTGAGAGAGATTCAAAAGAAGTTCCAGCAAGTTATTGCCTAACAGTGGGGGAGGTTAACAAGCTGCAGGTGTGCAAAGTGAAATTCAAAGCACTTGTGAATCGACCACGAGGGAAGAGTAGCGGGACGAGTTCAAAGTCATGCTATCGATGTCTGGGTTCTCATCCAGCACAATCTTGCCTTTTGACGAAAGTGGAGTGATATTCGTGCCATAAGACTGGGCATCTTGCAAAGGCTTGTTTCAAGTCGAAGCGGACGAATGCGGTCAAGAAAAGACGTCAGTTTCTGCATACGGTTGAGCGACACCAGGAGAGTGAGGACTCTGAGGAGCCAGTGGAGATCAACATGATCTACAACACAAAAGCATCCAGTAGCAAATTGCATAGCATCAAGGTCCAAGTAACATTGGATGGAGTCCCAGTAATCATGGAAGTTGATACTGGAGCAGCAGTCAGTGTGGTGTCTGAAAAACTGCACCGAGAAAAGTTGAGCAAAAATAAGCTACAAACAGCAAGGGTCGAGCTGCGCAACTATGGAGGAGAGATCATCCCAGTTTTGGGTAGAGTGTGTGTTCCAGTTAAATACAAGGATCAATGTGCAGATTTGCCAATTCTTGTGGTGAAGTGAGAAAAACCAGTATTACTTGGTAGAAATTGGATGAACTCGCTAAAATTAGATTGGCAAGAAATTTTCCCTGTGCAAATCTCGTTCACAACACAGGAAGAGAGGGAAAAAAAGCATTCAACGGTGTTTAGTGAATCCGGTGCACCCATCAGCGGATACAAAGCAAGTTTAGGAGTGCAAGGTGAAGCAAGGCCCACGTACAAGGCACTATAAGCCACGCCCAGTGCCATACGCAATGAGAGAAAAAGTAGAAAAAGAACTGAAAAGACTGGAAAAGGAGAACATTATCAGTAAAGTACAACAAAGTAATTGGACTACTTCCATTGTTGTAGTTCCAAAATCTGACGGTAGTATCAGAATCTGTGGGGACTACAAGGTAACAGTGAATCGAGTTCTGGAGTGTAGTCCACCTGACACGTTACCAAATGTAGAAGATTTGTTCAACACATTGGTAGGTGGTAAAGTATGTTCTAAAATGGACTTGTCAAACGTCTATTAACAGTTAGAGCTAGATGAGAAGTCAAAGGCGTACTTGACTATCAACACTCATATGGGCCTGTATCAATACAATAGGCTACCATTTGGCGTTGCGTCAAGCCCAGGAATTTTCCAAGGGTTCATGACTCAGATTCTAGAGGGAATCGATGGGGTAATATGCTAACTTGATGACATAGTCATCTCTGCGCCAAATAGGCAGGTTGATGACGAAAGGCTACACATGGTGTAACAAAGGTTAGAGAAACTCCAAGTACGCGTCAAGGCTCACAAATGTGAGATGTTTAAAGAGTCTTTAGAGTACCTAGGGCTCAAGGTAGACAAAGATGGGTTGCACCCAACTCAGAGTAAGGTCAATGCGATCAGGAACGCGCCCATTCCCAGAAACACATCTGAGCTACGATCATTCTTGGGATTGTTGAATTATTATGGAAAATTCATTCCAAATTTGTCAACCTTTATACACCCCTTGGATGAGCTTTTGAAGAAAGATGTGCCATGTAAATGGACACGTGAATGTGACCAGGCTTTCAAGTCGTGTAAAAAACATCTAATAGATGGTACAATGCTGGTACACTATGATGTCACAAAGACCATCAAGCTAGCATGTGACGCCCCCCCATACGGGGTTGGTGCAGTTATCTCTCATGTATTCGAAACAGGGGCAGAGAGACTGACAGCGTTCGCTTCTAGAACCCTGAGTAGTCGTGAGAAAAACTACGCCGAAATAGAGAGAGAAGCTTTGGCCTTGATTTTTGGAGCTAGGAGATTCCACAAATACTATATGGTCGCAATTTCATCATTGAAACAGACCATAAACCTTTGACAGCAATCCTAAATCCAAAATCACAGGTACCTACTCTAGCAGCAGCCAGAATGCAAAGATGGTCGTTGATCTTGTCAGCATACCAGTACGACTTACAATATCGTAGGTCAGCAGACCATGGTAATGCCGATGCAATGTCGAGGTTACCCTTAGCATCAGAAATGAAATCCAACAGGGAAGATGTGTTCTATTTTTCCCATATTGAGTAGCTGCCGGTCACATCAAGTGACATCAGCAAGACAACTCGTAGGGACAGGATTTTATCCAAGGTGCATGACTATATTGTGAGTGGGTGGCCTAGTCATATAACTGAGACAGAAGAAGAAATTAGGCCATACTTTGTTAGGAGACATGAATTGTCAAATGACCAAGGATGTGTCATGTGGGGAGCTAGAGTTGTTATCCCTGAAAGGTACAGAGAACAGTTTTTCGGTGATCTTCATGATCAACGCCGAGGGATGTGTCTGACCAAGAGTCTAGCTAGAACTACTTATGGTGGCCAGGGTTGGATAAATACATTGAAAACACAGTAAAACAGTGTAGTGTATGTGAGTCGGTTGGAAGGAGTCCACTAACAGTACCACTACGGTCCTGGAAATGGCCAGCCAGAGTGTGGCAAAGGTTACAGATAGATTTTGCTGATCTAGATGGATAGTAGTTGTTCATTGTGATACATTGTCATTCCAAGTGGGTTGAGGTGTTTCCGATGAACACAACAATATCTAGCAAAACTGGATATTGTTAGAGGGTCGTTTGCTTCATATGGATTTCCAGAGGAAATCGTGTCTGACAATGGACCACAGTTCTGTTCAGAAGAGTTCGCGCAATGCATGGAAAAGAATGGTGTGAAGCACACTGCATACCATCCAGCTTTGAATGGTGCTTCGGAGCGCCATGTGCAAATTGTCAAACGCACGCTAGGTTAGCAAATGCGAGATGCAACCCCAAAGTCAATTATCATTGCCTCACAAACCAGCCAACTTTCTGATAACGTATCGTAAGACACTTCACACCACTACAGGCAGAACACCGGCTGACGTGTTCCTAAAAAGACACCCGAGAACAAGATTTTCATTGTTGTATCCCAATTTAGCACAAATGGTAGATGGAAAACAGGAGAGGCAGAGAGAGAACCATGCTGGAGTAAGGGTGAAAGACAGAAAGATGGAGATAAATAAAAAAGTTAAAGTGAAGAACCATCATCACAAATGGGTAAAGTGGGTACCAGGAAGATTAGTGAAAGTATGTGGACCGCGCACCTATTTGGTCAGGATGTTTGAAAGTGGCAAACTCAGATTTGTCCATATTGATCACATCTTACCTACACAAGTACCGGAAGAGTGGAGAGAAATGGATAAATCTAATGAACCAAATAGTTTTAGACCAATGAACAAGTCAGTAATGGTAACAGAGGACTTAACAGAAAACCAGAATTCAAGTGTGAATGAAGGTGAGGGTTTAGTTCCAGGTGATAGTCAAGAGCCTGACTGAGTAACTGGAGACTAGGAGTGAAAGTCAAGATGAATACCAGACTGGACACATGGCAAGTCCGAGTGTTACCATGAGTTCTAAAAGTCCGAGTGCTACCATGAGTCCTAAAACTTTTGGACAGGGAAAGTAGGAAACCAGAAGTCAAGTTTGAATTTTCATTGGCTGTGTCACAGTTTGAACATGATAATATACATAAATTGTACGTATGTATTTATAAATTGTACATATGTAGAAAAACAATTGTACATAGCATCGTGTTTTGAATGTCAGTAATTGTAACTTTTTCATAATTTCTTCATTAAGGAGGGAGGAGCCGTGATAGCGCCATCTAGTGACCGTGGAAATAAATGTAAATAAATCACATGATGTGTGCAGTCGTTTCCCAGAACATTGCAGCGTGAACATGTGTGATAATTGTAGTCCCAGAGATATCACACAGTTCAATTCAATCATCTGTTTAATATATTGCATCAACTTTCAGTAGCAATAGTGGTTAAGATATCATAGTGGCTATATTTACGAGGACACTGTTTTGAATTGAAGGTTGACGAAGGCACCAGGACTGACAATAACACAAATACCTGTGGTTGTAGAGAAGGTTGTCGATGGCTCTGTGGTGAATTCTGCTGACAACATTGAAAAAGAGACATTGCTTAGCAAAAGTGATCTGGTGCACAAGAATAATGTGCAGTTCTCCTAAATCACTCATCAAATTTCAAAAGAAAACCCCTTCAAGTTCAATTGAATTATCTGTTTGATATCGTTCTACATCCTGGTAGTGCTAGCTGTGTGAATACACAACTTTCTTATTGGTGTTTCCATGACAATGTCTGCAGTACATCGAAGGTTTTACAATTGAGTGGAAAAACGTAAATGAACGAGGCAAGTTACAGCATCATGCTAAGAGTCTCCTTTCAATGTCTATTGGCACAATTCCTGTGGTTATGCCCGCAACAAGATTTGGAAATGTTTATGGCACAGTGGTTATCAGGTAACGGGTAGAAGCTGGTATCTACCACAGGGTTAAAATTGGCTGTTTAACTCCATCAGCACAAACAAGAAGAAAGAAACCCTATCTAAAAAAGTGGTCCATGTGATTCCAACAGGACATAAGGGAAAGGTCATATCATTAATCTGATGCTCATAGAGGCTACATTCTTACAGGATGGCAAATAGATAATGGAAGTTTGAATCACAGGTGGACAAAGGAGATATTGCATTGTAAATGGGAGGAGAGAAGCTTCTGCTCTTTGTGTACCTGATGTCGAAGTCGTGGCTGTTGATGTTTCTGTTGGAATATAAAGTTGGAAAAATTGGAAAGCACTGAAACGAATGTGATTCTTCCAGCTACTTTTTGTCTTTCAATGGAGTTAGCAGCATGAATGGGCACAATTAATGTCACAGCAGGGAAACAAAATGGAGTGACTGGTTGTGTGGTTTACTGCCGCTATTGATGCACGATAGAGGCAATGTGGCAGTGCCAGGTGTGTTGTTCATTAGCAGCTGTGCTGCTTCTTGAAAAGGATTGTTCCAGGAACCTCCAGAAGCAAGCTTCATGTGTTTCCATTCAAAATAGTATCAATGGAAATATGGGCATTGGAGACTGCTCTGGACAAAGTATACATGAGTAATTCAAGTAGTTGAGTCAAAGGCAGTTAATGTCATTACAACTGTTATTGAAGTGAAGAGTGTTGCTGAGCATTGTGTCAGAGTGTTTTCTGATGTTGCTCTAAAGTGAGAATTTGAAGGAATAAATGTGGAGCAATCGGACTGAATGCTTCAGATGATTCTGTTCTTTCAGTTGCTTGAAGCTGAAGTTTGAGCTAGTGTTTGGCAATGATACTGGGAGAGTGGCTGCTGTTGTGGGCAAAGCCAATGGCAGGATTCTTGTAGCCTGATTTCTCTATGTGATATGTAACAGTTGTGTCTGTAGAAATGTGCTGTTCCTCACCAGTTTCAGTGGTGGTTGTTGATGAAGACATGCGTGCGCATCCTGTGGAAACCGTAGAGAATTAGATAACAATGAGTTAAAGGAGGGCGATTGTGACTGTAATAGAGAAATGTGAAGACAATCAAGTAGATGTTTGCTCAGGAAATGTAGAGTTGGAAGTTGTTCTTTGTTTACCTGATGTCGTAGAGGGGGTTGTTGATGTTTTAGTTGTTGTTGCTAGAAAGTAAGAAGTTGAGGAGAAATATATTGCATCAACCTTCAACAGAATTCGAGGTTAGCATATGATGGTTGCTGTTTTGTATCAAAGTAAAGATTGATGAAGACACCAAGACTGACAATTTCACAAATACCTGTTGTTGTAGAGAATGTTGTCGAAGACTCTGTGGGGAATGCTGCTGACAATATTAGATAAGAGGCATTGCTTAGCAAATGTGATCTTGTGCACATGTCTGATGTTCAAGTCTGCTAAATCATTCATCGAGTTTCAAATGATAAACCCCTCAAGATCAATTTAATCATCTGTTTAATATCTTCCTAGATCCCCGTAGTACAAAGTGTGTGAAGACAACACTTACTTGGTGCTGTGTTCCGGACACTGCCTGCAGTAAATAGAAGGATGTACAATTGAGTCGAAAAACATGAGTGAATGAATGAAGCAAGTCGGAACATCGCACGAAGAGGCTCCTTTGAATAGTTAGTGGCACAATTCCTGTGGTTATACATTCAACAAGATTTGGAAGTGATGTCTGCCGGGCACTAACCATAAAATGGGTAGAAGCTGGTGACTGCTGCAGGATTAATATCAGCTGTTTCCCTCCATCACCAATAACAAGAAGAAAGAAACCCAATATCTAACGTACATTTAAAAATGTAGTCCATGTGAATCCAGTAGGACATAAGGGACAGGACACATCGTTTGTGTAATGATCATAGAGGCTGCATTCTTACAGGATGGCAAATATACAATGGAAGTTTATAGTTAATAAGATGTTTGTTCTGGAATGGAGAGTTGGAATTTGTTCTTTGTTTACCTGTTATTGTAGTGGGGGCTGCTGTTGTAGTAGTTGTTGTTGGTGCTAGAATGTAATGATGAGAAACATATTGCATCAACTTTTAGTAGAAATAGAGGTTAAGTTATCATAGTGGCTATTCTTACGAGGACATTGTATTGAAGTGAAGGTTGACAAAGGCACTGACAGTAACACAAATAACTGTGGTTGTTGAGAAAGTTGTCGATGGCTCTGTGGTGAATGCTGCTGACAGCATTGGAAAAGAGACGCTGCTTAGCAAAAGTGATCTGGTGCACAAGTATAATGTGCAGTTCTCCTAAATCACTCATCAAATTTGAGAAAAAAATGCTTCAAGTTGAACACAATCATCCGTTTAATATCTTTCTACATGCTGGTAGCACTAGCTGTGTGAACACACAACCTTCTCATTGGTCTGTGCATGACAATGTCTGCAGTACATCGAAGGGTTTACAATTGAGTGGAAAAACGTGAATGAATGAGGCAAGTTACAGCATCATGCTAAGAGTCTCCTTTCAATATCTAGTGACTCAATTCCTGTGGTTGTGCCCTCAACAAGATTTGGAAATGTTTCTTGCCCAGCGGTCACCAGGTAATGGGTAGAAGCTGGTATCTGCTGCAGGGATAAAATTGGCTGTTTCCCTCCAGCAGCACTAACAAGAAGAAAGAAATCCAATATTTAAATTACACGTGAAAAAATGGTCTATGTGATTCTTGCAGGACATAGTGGAAAGGACATATCGTTTGTCTAATGCTCATTGAGGCTGTGTTCTTACAGGATGGCAAATAGTTAATGGAAGTTTGAATCACAGGTGGACACAGAGGACATTGTACCGTAAATGGGAAGAGAGAAGCTTCTGCTCGTTTATACCTGATATCAAAGTCGTGGCTGTTGATGTTTCTGTCGGAATAGAAAGTTGGAAAGATTGGAAAGCACAGAAATGAATGTGATTCTTTCAGCCAGTTTTTGTCTTTCAATGGAGTTGGCAGCATGAATGGGCACAATTAATGTCACAGCAGGGAAACAAAATGGAGTGGCTGGTCGTGTGGTTTACTGCTGCTGTTGATACACGATAGAGGCATTGTGCCAGTGCAGGTGTGTTGGTCATTAGCAGCTGCGCTGTTTCTTGAGAAAGATTGGTCTAGGAACCTCCAGAAGGAAGCTTCAAGTGTTTCCATTCAACATAGTATCAATGGCAAAATGGGCATTGGAGACTGCTCTGGACAAAGTGTACACGGGTAATTCGAGTAGTTGAATCAAAGGCAGTTAATGTGGCTACAACTGTTATTGGAGTGAACAGTGTTGCTGAGCATTGTGTCAGAGTGTTTTCTGATGTTGCTCTAAAGTGAGAATTTGAAGGAATAAATGTGGAGCAACTAAATGCTTCAGATGATTCTCCTCTTTCAGTTGCTTGAAGCTGAAGTTTGAGCTAGTATTTGGCAATAATACTGGGAGAGTGGCTGCTGTTGTGGCCAAAGCAAGTGGCAGGATTCTTGTAGCCTGATTTCTCTATGTGATATGTAACAGTTGTGTCTGTAGAAATGTGCTGTTCCTCACCAGTTTCAGTGGTGGTTGTTGATGAAGACATGCGTGCGCATCCTGTGGAAACCGTAGAGAATGAGATAACAATGAGTTAAAGGAGGGCGATTGTGACTGTAATAGAGAAATGTGAAGACAATCAAGTAGATGTTTGCTCAGGAAATGTAGAGTTGGAAGTTGTTCTTTGTTTACCTGATGTCGTAGAGGGGGTTGTTGATGTTTTAGTTGTTGTTGCTAGAAAGTAAGAAGTTGAGGAGAAATATATTGCATCAACCTTCAACAGAATTCGAGGTTAGCATATGATGGTTGCTGTTTTGTATCAAAGTAAAGATTGATGAAGGCACCAAGACTGACAATTTCACAAATACCTGTTGTTGTAGAGAATGTTGTCGAAGACTCTGTGGGGAATGCTGCTGACAATATTAGATAAGAGGCATTGCTTAGCAAATGTGATCTTGTGCACATGTCTGATGTTCAAGTCTGCTAAATCATTCATCGAGTTTCAAAAGATAAACCCCTCAAGATCAAATTAATCATCTGTTTAATATCTTCCTAGATCCCCGTAGCACAAGATGTGTGAAGACAACACTTACTTGGTGCTGTGTTCCGGACACTGCCTGCAGTAAATAGAAGGATGTACAATTGAGTCGAAAAACGTGAGTGAATGAATGAAGCAAGTCGGAACATCGCACGAAGAGGCTCCTTTGAATAGTTAGTGGCACAATTCCTGTGGTTATACATTCAACAAGATTTGGAAGTGATGTCTGCCGGGCACTAACCATAAAATGGGTAGAAGCTGGTGACTGCTGCAGGATTAATATCAGCTGTTTCCCTCCATCACCAATAACAAGAAGAAAGAAACCCAATATCTAACGTACATTTAAAAATGTGGTCCATGTGAATCCAGTAGGACATAAGGGACAGGACACATCGTTTGTGTAATGATCATAGAGGCTGCATTCTTACAGGATGGCAAATATACAATGGAAGTTTATAGTTAATAAGATGTTTGTTCTGGAATGGAGAGTTGGAATTTGTTCTTTGTTTACCTGTTATTGTAGTGGGGGCTGCTGTTGTAGTAGTTGTTGTTGGTGCTAGAATGTAATGATGAGAAACATATTGCATCAACTTTTAGTAGAAATAGAGGTTAAGTTATCATAGTGGCTATTCTTACGAGGACATTGTATTGAAGTGAAGGTTGACAAAGGCACTGACAGTAACACAAATAACTGTGGTTGTTGAGAAAGTTGTCGATGGCTCTGTGGTGAATGCTGCTGACAGCATTGGAAAAGAGACGCTGCTTAGCAAAAGTGATCTGGTGCACAAGTATAATGTGCAGTTCTCCTAAATCACTCATCAAATTTGAGAAAAAAATGCTTCAAGTTGAACACAATCATCCGTTTAATATCTTTCTACATGCTGGTAGCACTAGCTGTGTGAACACACAACCTTCTCATTGGTCTGTGCATGACAATGTCTGCAGTACATCGAAGGGTTTACAATTGAGTGGAAAAACGTGAATGAATGAGGCAAGTTACAGCATCATGCTAAGAGTCTCCTTTCAATATCTAGTGACTCAATTCCTGTGGTTGTGCCCTCAACAAGATTTGGAAATGTTTCTTGCCCAGCGGTCACCAGGTAATGGGTAGAAGCTGGTATCTGCTGCAGGGATAAAATTGGCTGTTTCCCTCCAGCAGCACTAACAAGAAGAAAGAAATCCAATATTTAAATTACACGTGAAAAAATGGTCTATGTGATTCTTGCAGGACATAGTGGAAAGGACATATCGTTTGTCTAATGCTCATTGAGGCTGTGTTCTTACAGGATGGCAAATAGTTAATGGAAGTTTGAATCACAGGTGGACACAGAGGACATTGTACCGTAAATGGGAAGAGAGAAGCTTCTGCTCGTTTATACCTGATATCAAAGTCGTGGCTGTTGATGTTTCTGTCGGAATAGAAAGTTGGAAAGATTGGAAAGCACAGAAATGAATGTGATTCTTTCAGCCAGTTTTTGTCTTTCAATGGAGTTGGCAGCATGAATGGGCACAATTAATGTCACAGCAGGGAAACAAAATGGAGTGGCTGGTCGTGTGGTTTACTGCTGCTGTTGATACACGATAGAGGCATTGTGCCAGTGCAGGTGTGTTGGTCATTAGCAGCTGCGCTGTTTCTTGAGAAAGATTGGTCTAGGAACCTCCAGAAGGAAGCTTCAAGTGTTTCCATTCAACATAGTATCAATGGCAAAATGGGCATTGGAGACTGCTCTGGACAAAGTGTACACGGGTAATTCGAGTAGTTGAATCAAAGGCAGTTAATGTGGCTACAACTGTTATTGGAGTGAACAGTGTTGCTGAGCATTGTGTCAGAGTGTTTTCTGATGTTGCTCTAAAGTGAGAATTTGAAGGAATAAATGTGGAGCAACTAAATGCTTCAGATGATTCTCCTCTTTCAGTTGCTTGAAGCTGAAGTTTGAGCTAGTATTTGGCAATAATACTGGGAGAGTGGCTGCTGTTGTGGCCAAAGCAAGTGGCAGGATTCTTGTAGCCTGATTTCTCTATGTGATATGTAACAGTTGTGTCTGTAGAAATGTGCTGTTCCTCACCAGTTTCAGTGGTGGTTGTTGATGAAGACATGCGTGCGCATCCTGTGGAAACCGTAGAGAATGAGATAACAATGAGTTAAAGGAGGGCGATTGTGACTGTAATAGAGAAATGTGAAGACAATCAAGTAGATGTTTGCTCAGGAAATGTAGAGTTGGAAGTTGTTCTTTGTTTACCTGATGTCGTAGAGGGGGTTGTTGATGTTTTAGTTGTTGTTGCTAGAAAGTAAGAAGTTGAGGAGAAATATATTGCATCAACCTTCAACAGAATTCGAGGTTAGCATATGATGGTTGCTGTTTTGTATCAAAGTAAAGATTGATGAAGGCACCAAGACTGACAATTTCACAAATACCTGTTGTTGTAGAGAATGTTGTCGAAGACTCTGTGGGGAATGCTGCTGACAATATTAGATAAGAGGCATTGCTTAGCAAATGTGATCTTGTGCACATGTCTGATGTTCAAGTCTGCTAAATCATTCATCGAGTTTCAAAAGATAAACCCCTCAAGATCAAATTAATCATCTGTTTAATATCTTCCTAGATCCCCGTAGCACAAGATGTGTGAAGACAACACTTACTTGGTGCTGTGTTCCGGACACTGCCTGCAGTAAATAGAAGGATGTACAATTGAGTCGAAAAACATGAGTGAATGAATGAAGCAAATCGGAACATCGCACGAAGAGGCTCCTTTGAATAGTTAGTGGCACAATTCCTGTGGTTATACATTCAACAAGATTTGGAAGTGATGTCTGCCGGGCACTAACCATAAAATGGGTAGAAGCTGGTGACTGCTGCAGGATTAATATCAGCTGTTTCCCTCCATCACCAATAACAAGAAGAAAGAAACCCAATATCTAACGTACATTTAAAAATGTGGTCCATGTGAATCCAGTAGGACATAAGGGACAGGACACATCGTTTGTGTAATGATCATAGAGGCTGCATTCTTACAGGATGGCAAATATACAATGGAAGTTTATAGTTAATAAGATGTTTGTTCTGGAATGGAGAGTTGGAATTTGTTCTTTGTTTACCTGTTATTGTAGTGGGGGCTGCTGTTGTAGTAGTTGTTGTTGGTGCTAGAATGTAATGATGAGAAACATATTGCATCAACTTTTAGTAGAAATAGAGGTTAAGTTATCATAGTGGCTATTCTTACGAGGACATTGTATTGAAGTGAAGGTTGACAAAGGCACTGACAGTAACACAAATAACTGTGGTTGTTGAGAAAGTTGTCGATGGCTCTGTGGTGAATGCTGCTGACAGCATTGGAAAAGAGACGCTGCTTAGCAAAAGTGATCTGGTGCACAAGTATAATGTGCAGTTCTCCTAAATCACTCATCAAATTTGAAACAAAAATGCTTCAAGTTGAACACAATCATCTGTTTAATATCTTTCTACATGCTGGTAGCACTTGCTGTGTGAACACACAACCTTCTCATTGGTCTGTGCATGACAATGTCTGCAGTACATCGAAGGGTTTACAATTGAGTGGAAAAACGTGAATGAATGAGGCAAGTTACAGCATCATGCTAAGAGTCTCCTTTCAATATCTAGTGACTCAATTCCTGTGGTTGTGCCCTCAACAAGATTTGGAAATGTTTCTTGCCCAGCGGTCACCAGGTAATGGTGTCCGCTGCTGGTATCTGCTGCAGGGATAAAATTGGCTGTTTCCCTCCAGCAGCACTAACAAGAAGAAAGAAATCCAATATTTAAATTACACGTGAAAAAATGGTCTATGTGATTCTTGCAGGACATAGTGGAAAGGACATATCGTTTGTCTAATGCTCATTGAGGCTGTGTTCTTACAGGATGGCAAATAGTTAATGGAAGTTTGAATCACAGGTGGACACAGAGGACATTGTACCGTAAATGGGAAGAGAGAAGCTTCTGCTCGTTTATACCTGATATCAAAGTCGTGGCTGTTGATGTTTCTGTCGGAATAGAAAGTTGGAAAGATTGGAAAGAACAGAAATGAATGTGATTCTTTCAGCCAGTTTTTGTCTTTCAATGGAGTTGGCAGCATGAATGGGCACAATTAATGTCACAGCAGGGAAACAAAATGGAGTGGCTGGTCGTGTGGTTTACTGCTGCTGTTGATACACGATAGAGGCATTGTGCCAGTGCAGGTGTGTTGGTCATTAGCAGCTGCGCTGTTTCTTGAGAAAGATTGGTCTAGGAACCTCCAGAAGGAAGCTTCAAGTGTTTCCATTCAACATAGTATCAATGGCAAAATGGGCATTGGAGACTGCTCTGGACAAAGTAATGCTCTGGACGGGTAATTCGAGTAGTTGAATCAAAGGCAGTTAATGTGGCTACAACTGTTATTGGAGTGAAGGATGTTGCTGAGCATTGTGTCAGAGTGTTTTCTGATGTTTCTCTAAAGTGACAATTTGAAGGAATAAATGTGGAGCAATCTGACTGAATGCTTCAGATGATTCTCCTTTTTCAGTCTCTTGAAGCTGAAGTTTGAGCTAGTGTTTGGCAATGATACTGGGAGAGTGGCTGCTGTTGTGGCCAAAGCAAGTGGCAGGATTCTTGTAGCCTGATTTCTCTATGTGATATGTAACAGTTGTGTCTGTAGAAATGTGCTGTTCCTCACCAGTTTCAGTGGTGGTTGTTGAATGAAGACATGCGTGCGCATCAAATAGAAACAATAGGAAAAGAGATAACAATGAAGAGCGCGATTGTGACTTTAATAGAGAAAAGTGAAGACAATCAAGTAGATGTTTGTTCTGGAATGGAGAGTGGGAAGTTGTTCCTTGTTTACCTGTTGTTGTTGTGGGTATTGTTGATGTTGCAGTTGTTGGTGCTGCAAAATAAAAAGTGGTATTTATCATGTCTGACGAGAAATATATTGCATTAAATATTCGTAGCAATAGAGGTTAATTTATCATAGTGGCTATTTTTACGATGACGCTGTATTGAATGAAAGCACCAAGAATGACAATAACACAAATACCCGTGGTTGTAGAGAAGGTTGTCGATGCCTGTGAGGTGAATGCTGCTGACAACATTGGAAACGAGAGATTGCTTAGCAAAAATGATCTGGTGCACAAGAATAATGTGCAGTTCTTCTAAATCACTCATCAAATTTCAAAAGAAAACCGCTTGAAGTTCAATTCAATCATCTGTTTGATATCTTTCTACATCCTTTCTTATTGCTCTGTCCATGGCAATGTCTGCAGTAGATCGAAGGGTTTAGAATTGAGTGGAAAAATGTGAATGAATGAGTCAAGTTACAACATCATGCTGAGAGTCTCCTTTCAATATGTCGCGACACAATTCCTGTGGTTACGCCCTCAACAAGATTTGGAAATGTTTCTGGCCCTGCGATCACCAGGTAATGGGCAGAAGCTGGTATCTGCTGCAAGGTTAATATTGGCTGTTTCCCTCCATCAGCACTAACAAGAAGAAAGAAACCCAATAACTAAAGTACGTGTGAAAAAGTGCTGTGTGATTCCAGCTGGACATAAGGGAAAGGACATTTCATTTGTCTAATGCTCACAGAGGATACATTCTTACAGGATGGCAAATAGTTAATGGAAGTTTGAATCACAGGTGGTCAAAGGGGATATTGCACCGTAAATGGGAGGAGAGAAGCTTCTGCTCTTTGTATACCTGATGTCGAAGTCGTGGCTGTTGATGTTTCTGTTGGAATAGAAAGTTGGAAAGATTGGAAAGCACAGAAACGAATGTGATTCTTCCAGCTAGTTTTTGTCTTTCAATGGAGTTGGCAGCATGAATGGGCACAATTAATGTCACAGCAGGGAAACAAAATGGAGTGGCTGGTCGTGTGGTTTACTGCTGCTATTGATACACAATAGAGGCAATGTGGCAGTGCCAGGTGTGTTGTTCATTAGCAGCTGTGCTGCTTCTTGAGAAAGATTGGTCCAGGAACCTCCAGAAGCAAGCTTCCAGTGTTTCCATTCAACATCGTATCAATGGAAAAATGGGCATTGGAGACTGCTCTGGACAGAGTGTACACGGGTAATTCAAGTAGTTGAGTCAAAGGTAGGTAATGTGGCTACAACTGTTGTTGGAGTGAAGAGTGTTGCTGAGCATTGCGTCAGAGTGTTTTCTGATGTTGCTCTAAAGTGAGAATTTGAAGGAATAAATGTGGAGCAATCGGACTGAATGCTTCAGATGATTCTCCTCTTTCAGTTGCTTGAAGCTGAAGTTTGAGCCAGGCATTGATACGGGGAGAGTGGCTGCTGTTCTGGCCAAAGCCAATGGCAGGATTCTTGTAGCCTGATTTCTCTATGTGATATGTAACAGTTGCGTCTGTAGAAATGTGCTGTTCCTCACCAGTTTCAGTGGTGGTTGTTGATGAAGACATGCGTGCGCATCCTGTGGAAACCGTAGAGAATGAGATAACAATGAGTTAAAGGAGGGCGATTGTGACAGTAATAGAGAAATGTGAAGACAATCAAGTAGATGTTTGCTCAGGAAATGTAGAGTTGGAAGTTGTTCTTTGTTTAGCTGCTGTCGTAGAGGGGGTTGTTGATGTTTTAGTTGTTGGTGCTAGAAAGTAAGAGGTTGAGGAGAAATATATTGCATCAACCTTCAACAGAATTCGAGGTTAGCATATGATGGTTGCTGTTTTGTATCAAAGTAAAGATTGATGAAGACACCAAGACTGAAAATTTCACAAATACCTGTTGTTGTAGAGAATGTTGTCGAAGACTCTGTGGGGAATGCTGCTGACAATATTAGATAAGAGGCATTGCTTAGCAAATGTGATCTTGTGCACAAGTCTGATGTTCAAGTCTGCTAAATCATTCATCGAGTTTCAAAAGATAAACCCCTCAAGATCAAATTAATCATCTGTTTAATATCTTCCTACATCCCCGTAGCACAAGGTGTGTGAAGACAACACTTACTTGCTGGTGTGTTCTGGACATCGCCTGCAGTAAATAGAAGATGTACAATTGAGTCGAAAAACGTGAGTGAATGAATGAAGCAAGTCGCAACATCGCACGAAGAGGCTCCTTTGAATAGGTAGTGGCACAATTCCTGTGGTTGTACATTCAACAAGATTTGGAAGTGATGTCTGCTAGGCACTAACCATAAAATGGGTAGAAGCTGGTGACTGCTGCAGGATTAATATCAGCTGTTTCCCTCCATCACCAATAACAAGAAGAAAGAAACCCAATATCTAACGTACATTTAAAAATGTGGTCCATGTGAATCCAGTAGGACATAAGGGACAGGACACATCGTTTGTGTAATGATCATAGAGGCTGCATTCTTACAGGATGGCAAATATACAATGGAAGTTTATAGTTAATAAGATGTTTGTTCTGGAATGGAGAGTTGGAATTTGTTCTTTGTTTACCTGTTATTGTAGTGGGGGCTGCTGTTGTAGTAGTTGTTGTTGGTGCTAGAATGTAATGATGAGAAACATATTGCATCAACTTTTAGTAGAAATAGAGGTTAAGTTATCATAGTGGCTATTCTTACGAGGACATTGTATTGAAGTGAAGGTTGACAAAGGCACTGACAGTAACACAAATAACTGTGGTTGTTGAGAAAGTTGTCGATGGCTCTGTGGTGAATGCTGCTGACAGCATTGGAAAAGAGACGCTGCTTAGCAAAAGTGATCTGGTGCACAAGTATAATGTGCAGTTCTCCTAAATCACTCATCAAATTTGAAAAAAAAATGCTTCAAGTTGAACACAATCATCTGTTTAATATCTTTCTACATGCTGGTAGCACTAGCTGTGTGAACACACAACCTTCTCATTGGTCTGTGCATGACAATGTCTGCAGTACATCGAAGGGTTTACAATTGAGTGGAAAAACGTGAATGAATGAGGCAAGTTACAGCATCATGCTGCGAGTCTCCTTTCAATATCTCGCGACACAATTCCTGTGGTTACGCCCTCAACAAGATTTGGAAATGTTTCTGGCCCTGCGATCACCAGGTAATGGGCAGAAGCTGGTATCTGCTGCAAGGTTAATATTGGCTGTTTCCCTCCATCAGCACTAACAAGAAGAAAGAAACCCAGTAACTAAAGTACGTGTGAAAAAGTGCTGTGTGATTCCAGCTGGACATAAGGGAAAGGACATTTCATTTGTCTAATGCTCACAGAGGCTACATTCTTACAGGATGGCAAATAGTTAATGGAAGTTTGAATCACAGGTGGTCAAAGGGGATATTGCACCGTAAATGGGAGGAGAGAAGCTTCTGCTCTTTGTATACCTGATGTCGAAGTCGTGGCTGTTGATGTTTCTGTTGGAATAGAAAGTTGGAAAGATTGGAAAGCACAGAAACAAATGTGATTCTTCCAGCTAGTTTTTGTCTTTCAATGGAGTTGGCAGCATGAATGGGCACAATTAATGTCACAGCAGGGAAACAAAATGGAGTGGCTGGTCGTGTGGTTTACTGCTGCTATTGATACACAATAGAGGCAACGTGGCAGTGCCAGGTGTGTTGTTCATTAGCAGCTGTGCTGCTTCTTGAGAAAGATTGGTCCAGGAACCTCCAGAAGCAAGCTTCCAGTGTTTCCATTCAACATCGTATCAATGGAAAAATGGGCATTGGAGACTGCTCTGGACAGAGTGTACACGGGTAATTCAAGTAGTTGAGTCAAAGGCAGGTAATGTGGCTACAACTGTTGTTGGAGTGAAGAGTGTTGCTGAGCATTGCGTCAGAGTGTTTTCTGATGTTGCTCTAAAGTGAGAATTTGAAGGAATAAATGTGGAGCAATCGGACTGAATGCTTCAGATGATTCTCCTCTTTCAGTTGCTTGAAGCTGAAGTTTGAGCTAGTGTTTGGCAATGATACTGGGAGAGTGGCTGCTGTTGTGGGCAAAGCTAATGGCAGGATTCTTGTAGCCTGATTTCTCTATGTGATATGTAACAGTTGTGTCTGTAGAAATGTGCTGTTCCTCACCAGTTTCAGTGGTGGTTGTTGATGAAGACATGCGTGCGCATCCTGTGGAAACCGTAGAGAATGAGATAACAATGAGTTAAAGGAGGGTGATTGTGACTGTAATAGAGAAACGTGAAGACAATCAAGTAGATGTTTGCTCAGGAAATGTAGAGTTGGAAGTTGTTCTTTGTTTACCTGCTGTCGTAGAGGGGGTTGTTGATGTTTTAGTTGTTGTTGCTAGAAAGTAAGAAGTTGAGGAGAAATATATTGCATCAAATATTAGTAGCAATAGAGGTTAATTTATCATAGTGGCTATTTTTACGATGACGCTGTATTGAATGAAAGCACCAAGAATGACAATAACACAAATACCCGTGGTTGTAGAGAAGGTTGTCGATGCCTGTGAGGTGAATGCTGCTGACAACATTGGAAACGAGAGATTGCTTAGCAAAAATGATCTGGTGCACAAGAATAATGTGCAGTTCTTCTAAATCACTCATCAAATTTCAAAAGAAAACCGCTTGAAGTTCAATTCAATCATCTGTTTGATATATTTCTACATCCCGGTAGCACTAGCTGTGCTAGTGCCACCTTTCTTATTGCTCTGTCCATAACAATATTTGCAGTAGATCGAAGGGTTTACAATTGAGTGGAAAAATGTGAATGAATGAGTCAAGTTACAACATCATGCTGAGAGTCTCCTTTCAATATGTCGCGACACAATTCCTGTGGTTACTCCCTCAACAAGATTTGGAAATGTTTCTGGCCCTGCGATCACCAGGTAATGGGCAGAAGCTGGTATCTGCTGCAAGGTTAATATTGGCTGTTTCCCTCCATCAGCACTAACAAGAAGAAAGAAACCCAATAACTAAAGTACGTGTGAAAAAGTGCTGTGTGATTCCAGCTGGACATAAGGGAAAGGACATTTCATTTGTCTAATGCTCACAGAGGATACATTCTTACAGGATGGCAAATAGTTAATGGAAGTTTGAATCACAGGTGGTCAAAGGGGATATTGCACCGTAAATGGGAGGAGAGAAGCTTCTGCTCTTTGTATACCTGATGTCGAAGTCGTGGCTGTTGATGTTTCTGTTGGAATAGAAAGTTGGAAAGATTGGAAAGCACAGAAACGAATGTGATTCTTCCAGCTAGTTTTTGTCTTTCAATGGAGTTGGCAGCATGAATGGGCACAATTAATGTCACAGCAGGGAAACAAAATGGAGTGGCTGGTCGTGTGGTTTACTGCTGCTATTGATACACAATAGAGGCAATGTGGCAGTGCCAGGTGTGTTGTTCATTAGCAGCTGCGCTGCTTCTTGAGAAAGATTGGTCCAGGAACCTCCAGAAGCAAGCTTCAAGTGTTTCCATTCAACATAGTATCAATGGAAAAATGGGCATTGGAGACTGCTCTGGACAAAGTGTGCATGGGTAATTCAAGTAGTTGAGTGAAAGGCAGTTAATGTGGCTACAACTGTTGTTGGATTGAAGAGTGTTGCTGAGCATTGTGTCAGAGTGTTTTCTGATGTTGCTCTAAAGTGAGAATTTGAAGGAATAAATGTGGAGCAATCGGACTGAATGCTTCAGATGATTCTCCTCTTTCAGTTGCTTGAAGCTGAAGTTTGAGCCAGGCATTGATACTGGGAGAGTGGCTGCTGTTCTGGCCAAAGCCAATGGCAGGATTCTTGTAGCCTGATTTCTCTATGTGATATGTAACAGTTGCGTCTGTAGAAATGTGCTGTTCCTCACCAGTTTCAGTGGTGGTTGTTGATGAAGACATGCGTGCGCATCCTGTGGAAACCGTAGAGAATGAGATAACAATGAGTTAAAGGAGGGCGATTGTGACAGTAATAGAGAAATGTGAAGACAATCAAGTAGATGTTTGCTCAGGAAATGTAGAGTTGGAAGTTGTTCTTTGTTTAGCTGCTGTCGTAGAGGGGGTTGTTGATGTTTTAGTTGTTGGTGCTAGAAAGTAAGAGGTTGAGGAGAAATATATTGCATCAACCTTCAACAGAATTCGAGGTTAGCATATGATGGTTGCTGTTTTGTATCAAAGTAAAGATTGATGAAGACACCAAGACTGAAAATTTCACAAATACCTGTTGTTGTAGAGAATGTTGTCGAAGACTCTGTGGGGAATGCTGCTGACAATATTAGATAAGAGGCATTGCTTAGCAAATGTGATCTTGTGCACAAGTCTGATGTTCAAGTCTGCTAAATCATTCATCGAGTTTCAAAAGATAAACCCCTCAAGATCAAATTAATCATCTGTTTAATATCTTCCTACATCCCCGTAGCACAAGGTGTGTGAAGACAACACTTACTTGCTGGTGTGTTCTGGACATCGCCTGCAGTAAATAGAAGATGTACAATTGAGTCGAAAAACGTGAGTGAATGAATGAAGCAAGTCGCAACATCGCACGAAGAGGCTCCTTTGAATAGGTAGTGGCACAATTCCTGTGGTTGTACATTCAACAAGATTTGGAAGTGATGTCTGCTAGGCACTAACCATAAAATGGGTAGAAGCTGGTGACTGCTGCAGGATTAATATCAGCTGTTTCCCTCCATCACCAATAACAAGAAGAAAGAAACCCAATATCTAACGTACATTTAAAAATGTGGTCCATGTGAATCCAGTAGGACATAAGGGACAGGACACATCGTTTGTGTAATGATCATAGAGGCTGCATTCTTACAGGATGGCAAATATACAATGGAAGTTTATAGTTAATAAGATGTTTGTTCTGGAATGGAGAGTTGGAATTTGTTCTTTGTTTACCTGTTATTGTAGTGGGGGCTGCTGTTGTAGTAGTTGTTGTTGGTGCTAGAATGTAATGATGAGAAACATATTGCATCAACTTTTAGTAGAAATAGAGGTTAAGTTGTCATAGTGGCTATTCTTACGAGGACATTGTATTGAAGTGAAGGTTGACAAAGGCACTGACAGTAACACAAATAACTGTGGTTGTTGAGAAAGTTGTCGATGGCTCTGTGGTGAATGCTGCTGACAGCATTGGAAAAGAGACGCTGCTTAGCAAAAGTGATCTGGTGCACAAGTATAATGTGCAGTTCTCCTAAATCACTCATCAAATTTGAAAAAAAGATGCTTCAAGTTGAACACAATCATCTGTTTAATATCTTTCTACATGCTGGTAGCACTAGCTGTGTGAACACACAACCTTCTCATTGGTCTGTGCATGACAATGTCTGCAGTACATCGAAGGGTTTACAATTGAGTGGAAAAACGTGAATGAATGAGGCAAGTTACAGCATCATGCTGCGAGTCTCCTTTCAATATCTCGCGACACAATTCCTGTGGTTACGCCCTCAACAAGATTTGGAAATGTTTCTGGCCCTGCGATCACCAGGTAATGGGCAGAAGCTGGTATCTGCTGCAAGGTTAATATTGGCTGTTTCCCTCCATCAGCACTAACAAGAAGAAAGAAACCCAGTAACTAAAGTACGTGTGAAAAAGTGCTGTGTGATTCCAGCTGGACATAAGGGAAAGGACATTTCATTTGTCTAATGCTCACAGAGGCTACATTCTTACAGGATGGCAAATAGTTAATGGAAGTTTGAATCACAGGTGGTCAAAGGGGATATTGCACCGTAAATGGGAGGAGAGAAGCTTCTGCTCTTTGTATACCTGATGTCGAAGTCGTGGCTGTTGATGTTTCTGTTGGAATAGAAAGTTGGAAAGATTGGAAAGCACAGAAACAAATGTGATTCTTCCAGCTAGTTTTTGTCTTTCAATGGAGTTGGCAGCATGAATGGGCACAATTAATGTCACAGCAGGGAAACAAAATGGAGTGGCTGGTCGTGTGGTTTACTGCTGCTATTGATACACAATAGAGGCAATGTGGCAGTGCCAGGTGTGTTGTTCATTAGCAGCTGTGCTGCTTCTTGAGAAAGATTGGTCCAGGAACCTCCAGAAGCAAGCTTCAAGTGTTTCCATTCAACATCGTATCAATGGAAAAATGGGCATTGGAGACTGCTCTGGACAAAGTGTACACGGGTAATTCAAGTAGTTGAGTCAAAGGCAGGTAATGTGGCTACAACTGTTGTTGGAGTGAAGAGTGTTGCTGAGCATTGTGTCAGAGTGTTTTCTGATGTTGCTCTAAAGTGAGAATTTGAAGGAATAAATGTGGAGCAATCGGACTGAATGCTTCAGATGATTCTCCTCTTTCAGTTGCTTGAAGCTGAAGTTTGAGCTAGTGTTTGGCAATGATACTGGGAGAGTGGCTGCTGTTGTGGGCAAAGCTAATGGCAGGATTCTTGTAGCCTGATTTCTCTATGTGATATGTAACAGTTGTGTCTGTAGAAATGTGCTGTTCCTCACCAGTTTCAGTGGTGGTTGTTGATGAAGACATGCGTGCGCATCCTGTGGAAACCGTAGAGAATGAGATAACAATGAGTTAAAGGAGGGTGATTGTGACTGTAATAGAGAAATGTGAAGACAATCAAGTAGATGTTTGCTCAGGAAATGTAGAGTTGGAAGTTGTTCTTTGTTTACCTGCTGTCGTAGAGGGGGTTGTTGATGTTTTAGTTGTTGTTGCTAGAAAGTAAGAAGTTGAGGAGAAATATATTGCATCAAATATTAGTAGCAATAGAGGTTAATTTATCATAGTGGCTATTTTTACGATGACGCTGTATTGAATGAAAGCACCAAGAATGACAATAACACAAATACCCGTGGTTGTAGAGAAGGTTGTCGATGCCTGTGAGGTGAATGCTGCTGACAACATTGGAAACGAGAGATTGCTTAGCAAAAATGATCTGGTGCACAAGAATAATGTGCAGTTCTTCTAAATCACTCATCAAATTTCAAAAGAAAACCGCTTGAAGTTCAATTCAATCATCTGTTTGATATCTTTCTACATCCCGTTAGCACTAGCTGTGCTAGTGCCACCTTTCTTATTGCTCTGTCCATAACAATATTTGCAGTAGATCGAAGGGTTTACAATTGAGTGGAAAAATGTGAATGAATGAGTCAAGTTACAACATCATGCTGAGAGTCTCCTTTCAATATGTCGCGACACAATTTCTGTGGTTACTCCCTCAACAAGATTTGGAAATGTTTCTGGCCCTGCGATCACCAGGTAATGGGCAGAAGCTGGTATCTGCTGCAAGGTTAATATTGGCTGTTTCCCTCCATCAGCACTAACAAGAAGAAAGAAACCCAATAACTAAAGTACGTGTGAAAAAGTGCTGTGTGATTCCAGCTGGACATAAGGGAAAGGACATTTCATTTGTCTAATGCTCACAGAGGATACATTCTTACAGGATGGCAAATAGTTAATGGAAGTTTGAATCACAGGTGGTCAAAGGGGATATTGCACCGTAAATGGGAGGAGAGAAGCTTCTGCTCTTTGTATACCTGATGTCGAAGTCGTGGCTGTTGATGTTTCTGTTGGAATAGAAAGTTGGAAAGATTGGAAAGCACAGAAACGAATGTGATTCTTCCAGCTAGTTTTTGTCTTTCAATGGAATTGGCAGCATGAATGGGCACAATTAATGTCACAGCAGGGAAACAAAATGGAGTGGCTGGTCGTGTGGTTTACTGCTGCTATTGATACACAATAGAGGCAATGTGGCAGTGCCAGGTGTGTTGTTCATTAGCAGCTGCGCTGCTTCTTGAGAAAGATTGGTCCAGGAACCTCCAGAAGCAAGCTTCAAGTGTTTCCATTCAACATAGTATCAATGGAAAAATGGGCATTGGAGACTGCTCTGGACAAAGTGTGCATGGGTAATTCAAGTAGTTGAGTGAAAGGCAGTTAATGTGGCTACAACTGTTGTTGGAGTGAAGAGTGTTGCTGAGCATTGTGTCAGAGTGTTTTCTGATGTTGCTCTAAAGTGAGAATTTGAAGGAATAAATGTGGAGCAATCGGACTGAATGCTTCAGATGATTCTCCTCTTTCAGTTGCTTGAAGCTGAAGTTTGAGCCAGGCATTGATACTGGGAGAGTGGCTGCTGTTCTGGCCAAAGCCAATGGCAGGATTCTTGTAGCCTGATTTCTCTATGTGATATGTAACAGTTGCGTCTGTAGAAATGTGCTGTTCCTCACCAGTTTCAGTGGTGGTTGTTGATGAAGACATGCGTGCGCATCCTGTGGAAACCGTAGAGAATGAGATAACAATGAGTTAAAGGAGGGCGATTGTGACAGTAATAGAGAAATGTGAAGACAATCAAGTAGATGTTTGCTCAGGAAATGTAGAGTTGGAAGTTGTTCTTTGTTTAGCTGCTGTCGTAGAGGGGGTTGTTGATGTTTTAGTTGTTGGTGCTAGAAAGTAAGAGGTTGAGGAGAAATATATTGCATCAACCTTCAACAGAATTCGAGGTTAGCATATGATGGTTGCTGTTTTGTATCAAAGTAAAGATTGATGAAGACACCAAGACTGAAAATTTCACAAATACCTGTTGTTGTAGAGAATGTTGTCGAAGACTCTGTGGGGAATGCTGCTGACAATATTAGATAAGAGGCATTGCTTAGCAAATGTGATCTTGTGCACATGTCTGATGTTCAAGTCTGCTAAATCATTCATCGAGTTTCAAAAGATAAACCCCTCAAGATCAAATTAATCATCTGTTTAATATCTTCCTACATCCCCGTAGCACAAGGTGTGTGAAGACAACACTTACTTGCTGGTGTGTTCTGGACATCGCCTGCAGTAAATAGAAGATGTACAATTGAGTCGAAAAACGTGAGTGAATGAATGAAGCAAGTCGCAACATCGCACGAAGAGGCTCCTTTGAATAGGTAGTGGCACAATTCCTGTGGTTGTACATTCAACAAGATTTGGAAGTGATGTCTGCCGGGCACTAACCATAAAATGGGTAGAAGCTGGTGACTGCTGCAGGATTAATATCAGCTGTTTCCCTCCATCACCAATAACAAGAAGAAAGAAACCCAATATCTAACGTACATTTAAAAATGTGGTCCATGTGAATCCAGTAGGACATAAGGGACAGGACACATCGTTTGTGTAATGATCATAGAGGCTGCATTCTTACAGGATGGCAAATATACAATGGAAGTTTATAGTTAATAAGATGTTTGTTCTGGAATGGAGAGTTGGAATTTGTTCTTTGTTTACCTGTTATTGTAGTGGGGGCTGCTGTTGTAGTAGTTGTTGTTGGTGCTAGAATGTAATGATGAGAAACATATTGCATCAACTTTTAGTAGAAATAGAGGTTAAGTTATCATAGTGGCTATTCTTACGAGGACATTGTATTGAAGTGAAGGTTGACAAAGGCACTGACAGTAACACAAATAACTGTGGTTGTTGAGAAAGTTGTCGATGGCTCTGTGGTGAATGCTGCTGACAGCATTGGAAAAGAGACGCTGCTTAGCAAAAGTGATCTGGTGCACAAGTATAATGTGCAGTTCTCCTAAATCACTCATCAAATTTGAAAAAAAAAAGCTTCAAGTTGAACACAATCATCTGTTTAATATCTTTCTACATGCTGGTAGCACTAGCTGTGTGAACACACAACCTTCTCATTGGTCTGTGCATGACAATGTCTGCAGTACATCGAAGGTTTTACAATTGAGTGGAAAAACGTGAATGAATGAGGCAAGTTACAGCATCATGCTAAGTCATGAAAGAGTCTCCTTTCAATATCTAGTGACTCAATTCCTGTGGTTGTGCCCTCAACAAGATTTGGAAATGTTTCTTGCCCAGCGGTCACCAGGTAATGGTGTCCGCTGCTGGTATCTGCTGCAGGGATAAAATTGGCTGTTTCCCTCCAGCAGCACTAACAAGAAGAAAGAAATCCAATATTTAAATTACACGTGAAAAAATGGTCTATGTGATTCTTGCAGGACATAGTGGAAAGGACATATCGTTTGTCTAATGCTCATTGAGGCTGTGTTCTTACAGGATGGCAAATAGTTAATGGAAGTTTGAATCACAGGTGGACACAGAGGACATTGTACCGTAAATGGGAAGAGAGAAGCTTCTGCTCGTTTATACCTGATATCAAAGTCGTGGCTGTTGATGTTTCTGTCGGAATAGAAAGTTGGAAAGATTGGAAAGCACAGAAATGAATGTGATTCTTTCAGCCAGTTTTTGTCTTTCAATGGAGTTGGCAGCATGAATGGGCACAATTAATGTCACAGCAGGGAAACAAAATGGAGTGGCTGGTCGTGTGGTTTACTGCTGCTGTTGATACACGATAGAGGCATTGTGCCAGTGCAGGTGTGTTGGTCATTAGCAGCTGCGCTGTTTCTTGAGAAAGATTGGTCTAGGAACCTCCAGAAGGAAGCTTCAAGTGTTTCCATTCAACATAGTATCAATGGCAAAATGGGCATTGGAGACTGCTCTGGACAAAGTGTACACGGGTAATTCGAGTAGTTGAATCAAAGGCAGTTAATGTGGCTACAACTGTTATTGGAGTGAACAGTGTTGCTGAGCATTGTGTCAGAGTGTTTTGTGATGTTTCTCTAAAGTGAGAATTTGAAGGAATAAATGTGGAGCAATCGGACTGAATGCTTCAGATGATTCTCCTCTTTCAGTTGCTTGAAGCTGAAGTTTGAGCTAGTGTTTGGCAATGATACTGGGAGAGTGGCTGCTGTTGTGGGCAAAGCTAATGGCAGGATTCTTGTAGCCTGATTTCTCTATGTGATATGTAACAGTTGTGTCTGTAGAAATGTGCTGTTCCTCACCAGTTTCAGTGGTGGTTGTTGATGAAGACATGCGTGCGCATCAAATAGAAACAATAGGAAAAGAGATAACAATGAAGAGCGCGATTGTGACTTTAATAGAGAAAAGTGAAGACAATCAAGTAGATGTTTGTTCTGGAATGGAGAGTGGGAAGTTGTTCCTTGTTTACCTGTTGTTGTTGTGGGTATTGTTGATGTTGCAGTTGTTGGTGCTGCAAAATAAAAAGTGGTATTTATCATGTCTGACTAGAAATATATTGCATCAAATATTAGTAGCAATAGAGGTTAATTTATCATAGTGGCTATTTTTACGATGACGCTGTATTGAATGAAAGCACCAAGAATGACAATAACACAAATACCCGTGGTTGTAGAGAAGGTTGTCGATGCCTGTGAGGTGAATGCTGCTGACAACATTGGAAACGAGAGATTGCTTAGCAAAAATGATCTGGTGCACAAGAATAATGTGCAGTTCTTCTAAATCACTCATCAAATTTCAAAAGAAAACCGCTTGAAGTTCAATTCAATCATCTGTTTGATATCTTTCTACATCCCGGAAGCACTATCTGTGCTAGTGCCACCTTTCTTATTGCTCTGTCCATGGCAATGTCTGCAGTAGATCGAAGGGTTTAGAATTGAGTGGAAAAATGTGAATGAATGAGTCAAGTTACAACATCATGCTGAGAGTCTCCTTTCAATATCTCGCGACACAATTCCTGTGGTTACGCCCTCAACAAGATTTGGAAATGTTTCTGGCCCTGCGATCACCAGGTAATGGGCAGAAGCTGGTATCTGCTGCAAGGTTAATATTGGCTGTTTCCCTCCATCAGCACTAACAAGAAGAAAGAAACCCAATAACTAAAGTACGTGTGAAAAAGTGCTGTGTGATTCCAGCTGGACATAAGGGAAAGGACATTTCATTTGTCTAATGCTCACAGAGGATACATTCTTACAGGATGGCAAATAGTTAATGGAAGTTTGAATCACAGGTGGTCAAAGGGGATATTACACCGTAAATGGGAGGAGAGAAGCTTCTGCTCTTTGTATACCTGATGTCGAAGTCGTGGCTGTTGATGTTTCTGTTGGAATAGAAAGTTGGAAAGATTGGAAAGCACAGAAACGAATGTGATTCTTCCAGCTAGTTTTTGTCTTTCAATGGAGTTGGCAGCATGAATGGGCACAATTAATGTCACAGCAGGGAAACAAAATGGAGTGGCTGGTCGTGTGGTTTACTGCTGCTATTGATACACAATAGAGGCAATGTGGCAGTGCCAGGTGTGTTGTTCATTAGCAGCTGCGCTGCTTCTTGAGAAAGATTGGTCCAGGAACCTCCAGAAGCAAGCTTCAAGTGTTTCCATTCAACATAGTATCAATGGAAAAATGGGCATTGGAGACTGCTCTGGACAAAGTGTGCATGGGTAATTCAAGTAGTTGAGTGAAAGGCAGTTAATGTGGCTACAACTGTTGTTGGAGTGAAGAGTGTTGCTGAGCATTGCGTCAGAGTGTTTTCTGATGTTTCTCTAAAGTGAGAATTTGAAGGAATAAATGTGGAGCAATCGGACTGAATGCTTCAGATGATTCTCCTCTTTCAGTTGCTTGAAGCTGAAGTTTGAGCTAGTGTTTGGCATTGATACTGGGAGAGTGGCTGCTGTTCTGGGCAAAGCCAATGGCAGGATTCTTGTAGCCTGATTTCTCTATGTGATATGTAACAGTTGTGTCTGTAGAAATGTGCTGTTCCTCACCAGTTTCAGTGGTGGTTGTTGATGAAGACATGCGTGCGCATCCTGTGGAAACCGTAGAGAATGAGATAACAATGAGTTAAAGGAGGGCGATTGTGACAGTAATAGAGAAATGTGAAGACAATCAAGTAGATGTTTGCTCAGGAAATGTAGAGTTGGAAGTTGTTCTTTGTTTAGCTGCTGTCGTAGAGGGGGTTGTTGATGTTTTAGTTGTTGGTGCTAGAAAGTAAGAGGTTGAGGAGAAATATATTGCATCAACCTTCAACAGAATTCGAGGTTAGCATATGATGGTTGCTGTTTTGTATCAAAGTAAAGATTGATGAAGACACCAAGACTGAAAATTTCACAAATACCTGTTGTTGTAGAGAATGTTGTCGAAGACTCTGTGGGGAATGCTGCTGACAATATTAGATAAGAGGCATTGCTTAGCAAATGTGATCTTGTGCACATGTCTGATGTTCAAGTCTGCTAAATCATTCATCGAGTTTCAAAAGATAAACCCCTCAAGATCAAATTAATCATCTGTTTAATATCTTCCTACATCCCCGTAGCACAAGGTGTGTGAAGACAACACTTACTTGCTGGTGTGTTCTGGACATCGCCTGCAGTAAATAGAAGGATGTACAATTGAGTCGAAAAACATGAGTGAATGAATGAAGCAAGTCGGAACATCGCACGAAGAGGCTCCTTTGAATAGTTAGTGGCACAATTCCTGTGGTTATACATTCAACAAGATTTGGAAGTGATGTCTGCCGGGCACTAACCATAAAATGGGTAGAAGCTGGTGACTGCTGCAGGATTAATATCAGCTGTTTCCCTCCATCACCAATAACAAGAAGAAAGAAACCCAATATCTAACGTACATTTAAAAATGTGGTCCATGTGAATCCAGTAGGACATAAGGGACAGGACACATCGTTTGTGTAATGATCATAGAGGCTGCATTCTTACAGGATGGCAAATATACAATGGAAGTTTATAGTTAATAAGATGTTTGTTCTGGAATGGAGAGTTGGAATTTGTTCTTTGTTTACCTGTTATTGTAGTGGGGGCTGCTGCTGTTGCAGTTGTTGGTGTTAGAATGCAATGATGAGAAATATATTGCATCAAATTTCAGTAGAAATAGAGGATAAGTTATCATAGTGGCTATTTTTACGAGGACTCTGTATTGAAGTGAAGTTTGCCAAGGTTTCCAGGACTGATAATAACACAACTACCTGTGGTTGTAGAGAAGGTTGTCGATGGCTCTGTGGTGAATGCTGTTGACAACATTGGAAAAGAGAGATTGCTTAGCAAAAATGATCTGGTGCACAAGTATAATGTGCAGTTCTCCTAAAGCATCATCCAATTTCAAAAGAAACTTCAGGTTTGTGAGAGTGCCATCTGCTGACCAGTGTATAGAAATGTAAATAAACCACATGATATGTGCAGTTGTTTTCCATAACATTGCAGCCTGAACGTTTCTGATACTTGTAGTCCCAGATATATCACAAATTGGTGATGAGGATGGGATAGTGGATTCCCTAGCTATGTCTGTTTGTAGGAGAAGGTCTCTACAAAGTGCCTAGAGGTCTGTGAATACTTTCATTTTGATTGAGAGCTACAAATCCAGTAAGGTTTGTGTTCACGTGTGGTGGTACTGATTAAAAAAATCCCCAAATGAAGACTCCCATCGGATACATCGGACAATTGGGTGAGTTTCAACAAAGCCGGGAAATGTTTAGTGCTTAGATTGAGCGTTTGGAGATGTTCTTTGCTGCCAATAATATTGTTGAAATTGAAGCTGCTGAAGATAATTCTGGAAGTGTAAATACAGCAGTGCAAGAAAGAATGAGAGCAATCTTTCTGACAGAAGTGGGTCCCGATGTGTATGAAACAGTGAAGAATTTGTTAACCCCAACTAAGCCTAAGGACACCCCATTGAAGGACATCCTTGAAAAGCTTACAGAACACTATGACCCAAAGCCATTAGAGATTGCAGAGAGTTACCGATTTGGTGCCAGATGTCAATTACCAGAGGAAACCATTGGCAGTTTTTTCGTAGCATTGAAAAAGCTGTCGATACACTGCAATTTTGGAGATTTCCAGGACCTTGCATTACGAGATAGGTTTGTGTGCAGACTGAAGAGCGACCGTATCCAAAGCAAATTAATGACAATGTCACAGCTAACATTTGAGTTAGCATGTAAAACTGCCTTGTCTATGGACATGGCTGAGAGAGATTCAAAAGAAGTTCGAGCAAGCTATTGCCTAACAGTGGGGGAGGTCAACAAGCTGCAGGTGTGCAAAGTGAAATTCAAAGCACTTGTGAATCGACCACGAGGGAAGAGTAGCGGGACGAGTTCAAAGTCATGCTATCGATGTCTGGGTTCTCATCCAGCACAATCTTGCCTTTTGACGAAAGTGGAGTGATATTCGTGCCATAAGACTGGGCATCTTGCAAAGGCTTGTTTCAAGTCGAAGCGGACGAATGCGGTCAAGAAAAGACGTCAGTTTCTGCATACGGTTGAGCGACACCAGGAGAGTGAGGACTCTGAGGAGCCAGTGGAGATCAACATGATCTACAACACAAAAGCATCCAGTAGCAAATTGCATAGCATCAAGGTCCAAGTAACATTGGATGGAGTCCCAGTAATCATGGAAGTTGATACTGGAGCAGCAGTCAGTGTGGTGTCTGAAAAACTGCACCGAGAAAAGTTGAGCAAAAATAAGCTACAAACAGCAAGGGTCGAGCTGCGCAACTATGGAGGAGAGATCATCCCAGTTTTGGGTAGAGTGTGTGTTCCAGTTAAATACAAGGATCAATGTGCAGATTTGCCAATTCTTGTGGTGAAGTGAGAAAAAACAGCATTACTTGGTAAAAATTGGATGAACTCGCTGAAATTAGATTGGCAAGAAACTTTCCCTGTGCAAATCTCGTTCACAATACAGGAAGAGAGGGAAAAAAAGCATTCAACGGTGTTCAGTGAATCCGGTGCACCCATCAGCGGATACAAAGCAAGTTTAGGAGTGCAAGGTGAAGCAAGGCCCACGTACAAGGCACTATAAGCCACGCCCAGTGCCATACGCAATGAGAGAAAAAGTAGAAAAAGAACTGAAAAGACTGGAAAAGGAGAACATTATCAGTAAAGTACAACAAAGTAATTGGACTACTTCCATTGTTGTAGTTCCAAAATCTGACGGTAGTATCAGAATCTGTGGGGACTACAAGGTAACAGTGAATCGAGTTCTGGAGTGTAGTCCACCTGACACGTTACCAAACGTAGAAGATTTGTTCAACACATTGGTAGGTGGTAAAGTATGTTCTAAAATGGACTTGTCAAAAGTCTATTAACAGTTAGAGCTAGATGAGAAGTCAAAGGCGTACTTGACTATCAACACTCATATGGGCCTGTATCAATACAATAGGCTACCATTTGGCGTTGCGTCAAGCCCAGGAATTTTCCAAGGGTTCATGACTCAGATTCTAGAGGGAATCGATGGGGTAATATGCTACCTTGATGACATAGTCATCTCTGCGCCAAATAGGCAGGTTGATGACGAAAGGCTACACATGGTGTAACAAAGGTTAGAGAAACTCCAAGTATGCGTCAAGGCTCACAAATGTGAGATGTTTAAAGAGTCTTTAGAGTACCTAGGGCTCAAGGTAGACAAAGATGGGTTGCACCCAACTCAGAGTAAGGTCAATGCGATCAGGAACGCGCCCATTCCCAGAAACACATCTGAGCTACGATCATTCTTGGGATTGTTGAATTATTATGGAAAATTCATTCCAAATTTGTCAACCTTTATACACCCCTCGGATGAGCTTTTGAAGAAAGATGTGCCATGTAAATGGACACGTGAATGTGACCAGGCTTTCAAGTCGTGTAAAAAACATCTAATAGATGGTACAATGCTGGTACACTATGATGTCACAAAGACCATCAAGCCTAGCATGTGACGCCCCCCCATACGGGGTTGGTGCAGTTATCTCTGATGCATTTGAAACAGGGGCGTTCGCTTCTAGAACCCTGAGTAGTCGTGAGAAAAACTACGCCCAAATAGAGAGAGAAGCTTTGGCCTTGATTTTTGGAGCTAGGAGATTCCACAAATACTGTATGGTCGCAAATTCATCATTGAAACAGACCATAAACCTTTGACAGCAATCCTAAATCCAAAATCACAGGTACCTACTCTAGCAGCAGCCAGAATGCAAAGATGTTCATTGATCTTGTCAGCATACCAGTATGACTTACAATATCGTAGGTCAGCAGACCATGGTAATGCCGATGCAATGTCGAAGTTACCCTTAGCATCAGAAATGAAATCCAACAGGGAAGATGTGTTCTATTTTTCCCATATTGAGGAGCTGCCAGTCACATCAAGTGACATCAGCAAGACAACTCGTAGGGACAGGGTTTTATCCAAGGTGCATGACTATATTGTGAGTGGGTGGCCTAGTCATATAACTGAGACAGAAGAAGAAATTAGGCCATACTTTGTTAGGAGACATGAATTGTCAAATGACCAAGGATGTGTCATGTGGGGAGCTAGAGTTGTTATCCCTGAAAGGTACAGAGAACAGTTTTTCGGTGATCTTCATGATCAACACCGAGGGATGTGTCTGACCAAGAGTCTAGCTAGAACTACTTATGGTGGCCAGGGTTGGATAAATACATTGAAAACACAGTAAAACAGTGTAGTGTATGTGAGTCGGTTGGAAGGAGTCCACTAACAGTACCACTACGGTCCTGGAAATGGCCAGCCAGAGTGTGGCAAAGGTTACAGATAGATTTTGCTGATCTAGATGGATAGTAGTTGTTCATTGTGATACATTGTCATTCCAAGTGGGTTGAGGTGTTTCCGATGAACACAACAATATCTAGCAAAACTGGATATTGTTAGAGGGTCGTTTGCTTCATATGGATTTCCAGAGGAAATCGTGTCTGACAATGGACCACAGTTCTGTTCAGAAGAGTTCGCGCAATGCATGGAAAAGAATGGTGTGAAGCACACTAGAGTAGCTGCATACCATCCAGCTTTGAATGGTGCTTCGGAGCGCAATGTGCAAATTGTCAAACGGACGCTAGGTTAGCAAATGCGAGATGCAACCCCAAAGTCAATTATCATTGCCTCACAAACCAGCCAACTTTCTGATAACGTATCGTAAGACACTTCACACCACTACAGGCAGAACACCGGCTGACGTGTTCCTAAAAAGACACCCGAGAACAAGATTTTCATTGTTGTATCCCAATTTAGCACAAACGGTAGATGGAAAACAGGAGAGGCAGAGAGAGAACCATGATGGAGTAAGGGTGAAAGACAGAAAGATGGAGATAAATAAAAAAGTTAAAGTGAAGAACCATCATCACAAATGGGTAAAGTGGGTACCAGGAAGATTAGTGAAAGTATGTGGACCGCGCACCTATTTGGTCAGGATGTTTGAAAGTGGCAAACTCAGATTTGTCCATATTGATCACATCTTACCTACACAAGTACCGGAAGAGTGGAGAGAAATGGATAAATCTAATCAACCAAATAGTTTTAGACCAATGAACAAGTCAGTAATGGTAACAGAGGACTTAACAGAAAACCAGAATTCAAGTGTGAATGAAGGTGAGGGTTTAGTTCCAGGTGATAGTCAAGAGCCTGACTGAGTAACTGGAGACTAGGAGTGAAAGTCAAGATGAATACCAGACTGGACACATGGCAAGTCCGAGTGTTACCATGAGTTCTAAAAGTCCGAGTGCTACCATGAGTCCTAAAACTTTTGGACAGGGAAAGTAGGAAACCAGAAGTCAAGTTTGAATTTTCATTGGATGTGTCACAGTTTGAACATGATAATATACATAAATTGTACGTATGTATTTATAAATTGTACATATGTAGAAAAACAATTGTACATAGCATCGTGTTTTGAATGTCAGTAATTGTAACTTTTTCATAATTTCTTCATTAAGGAGGGAGGAGCCGTGATAGCGCCATCTAGTGACCGTGGAAATAAATGTAAATAAATCACATGATGTGTGCAGTCGTTTCCCAGAACATTGCAGCGTGAACATGTGTGATAATTGTAGTCCCAGAGATATCACACAGTTCAATTCAATCATCTGTTTAATATATTGCAGCAACTTTCAGTAGCAATAGTGGTTAAGATATCATAGTGGCTATATTTACGAGGACACTGTTTTGAATTGAAGGTTGACGAAGGCACCAGGACTGACAATAACACAAATACCTGTTGTTGTAGAGAAGGTTGTCGATGGCTCTGTGGTGAATTCTGCTGACAACATTGGAAAAGAGACATTGCTTAGCAAAAGTGATCTGGTGCACAAGAATAATGTGCAGTTCTCCTAAATCACTCATCAAATTTCAAAAGAAAATCCCTTCAAGTTCAATTGAATTATCTGTTTGATATCGTTCTACATCCTGGTAGTGCTAGCTGTGTGAATACACAACTTTCTTATTGGTGTTTCCATGACAATGTCTGCAGTACATCGAAGGTTTTACAATTGAGTGGAAAAACGTAAATGAATGAGGCAAGTTACAGCATCATGCTAAGAGTCTCCTTTCAATGTCTATTGGCACAATTCCTGTGGTTATGCCCGCAACAAGATTTGGAAATGTTTATGGCACAGTGGTTATCAGGTAACGGGTAGAAGCTGGTATCTACCACAGGGTTAAAATTGGCTGTTTAACTCCATCAGCACTAACAAGAAGAAAGAAACCCAATATCTAAAAAAGTGGTCCATGTGATTCCAACAGGACATAAGGGAAAGGTCATATCATTAGTCTAATGCTCATAGGGGCTACATTCTTACAGGATGGCAAATAGATAATGGAAGTTTGCACCACAAATGGGAGGAGAGAAGCTTCTGCTCTTTGTGTACCTGATGTCGAAGTCGTGGCTGTTGATGTTTCTGTTGGAATAGAAAGTTGGAAAGATTGGAAAGCACAGAAAGGAATGTGATTCTTTCAGCCAGTGTTTATCTTTCAATGGAGTTAGCAGCATGAATGGGCACAATTAATGTCACAGCAGTGAAAGAAAATGGAGTGGCTGGTGATGTGGTTTACTGCTGCTATTGATACACAATAGAGGCAATGTGGCAGTGCCAGGTGTGTTGTTCATTAGCAGCTGTGCTGCTTCTTGAAAAGGATTCTTCCAGGAATCTCCAGAAGCAAGCTTCAAGTGTTTCCATTCAACATAGTATCAATGGAAAAATGGGCATTGGAGACTGCTCTGGACAAAGTGTGCATGGGTAATTCAAGTAGTTGAATTTAGAGCACTGATGTTGCTCTAAAGTGAGAATTTGAAGGAATCAATGTGGAGCAATCGGACTGAATGCTTCAGATGATTCTCCTCTTTCAGTTGCTTGAAGCTGAAGTTTGAGCTAGTGTTTGGCATTGATACTGGGAGAGTGGCTGCTGTTCTGGGCAAAGCCAATGGCAGGATTCTTGTAGCCTGATTTCTCTATGTGATATGTAACAGTTGCGTCTGTAGAAATGTGCTGTTCCTCACCAGTTTCAGTGGTGGTTGTTGATGAAGACATGCGTGCGCATCCTGTGAAAATCGTAGAGAATGAGACAACAATGAGTTAAAGGAGGGCGATTGTGACTGTAATAGAGAAATGTGAAGACAATCAAGTAGATGTTTGCTCAGGAAATGTAGAGTTGGAAGTTATTCTTTGTTTAGCTGCTGTCGTAGAGGGGGTTGTTGATGTTTTAGTTGTTGTTGCTAGAAAGTAAGAAGTTGAGGAGAAATATATTGCATCAACCTTCAACAGAATTCGAGGTTAGCATATGATGGTTGCTGTTTTGTATCAAAGTAAAGATTGATGAAGGCACCAAGACTGACAATTTCACAAATACCTGTTGTTGTAGAGAATGTTGTCGAAGACTCTGTGGGGAATGCTGCTGACAATATTAGATAAGAGGCATTGCTTAGCAAATGTGATCTTGTGCACATGTCTGATGTTCAAGTCTGCTAAATCATTCATCGAGTTTCAAAAGATAAACCCCTCAAGATCAAATTAATCATCTGTTTAATATCTTCCTAGATCCCCGTAGCACAAGGTGTGTGAAGACAACACTTACTTGCTGGTGTGTTCTGGACATCGCCTGCAGTAAATAGAAGGATGTACAATTGAGTCGAAAAACATGAGTGAATGAATGAAGCAAGTCGGAACATCGCACGAAGAGGCTCCTTTGAATAGTTAGTGGCACAATTCCTGTGGTTATACATTCAACAAGATTTGGAAGTGATGTCTGCCGGGCACTAACCATAAAATGGGTAGAAGCTGGTGACTGCTGCAGGATTAATATCAGCTGTTTCCCTCCATCACCAATAACAAGACGAAAGAAACCCAATATCTAACGTACATTTAAAAATGTGGTCCATGTGAATCCAGTAGGACATAAGGGACAGGACACATCGTTTGTGTAATGATCATAGAGGCTGCATTCTTACAGGATGGCAAATATACAATGGAAGTTTATAGTTAATAAGATGTTTGTTCTGGAATGGAGAGTTGGAATTTGTTCTTTGTTTACCTGTTATTGTAGTGGGGGCTGCTGCTGTTGCAGTTGTTGGTGTTAGAATACAATGATGAGAAATATATTGCATCAAATTGCAGTAGAAATAGAGGATAAGTTATCATAGTGGCTATTTTTACGAGGACTCTGTATTGAAGTGAAGTTTGCCAAGGTTTCCAGGACTGATAATAACACAACTACCTGTGGTTGTAGAGAAGGTTGTCGATGGCTCTGTGGTGAATGCTGTTGACAACATTGGAAAAGAGAGATTGCTTAGCAAAAATGATCTGGTGCACAAGTATAATGTGCAGTTCTCCTAAAGCATCATCCAATTTCAAAAGAAACTTCAGGTTTGTGAGAGTGCCATCTGCTGACCAGTGTATAGAAATGTAAATAAACCACATGATATGTGCAGTTGTTTTCCATAACATTGCAGCCTGAACGTTTCTGATACTTGTAGTCCCAGATATATCACAAATTGGTGATGAGGATGGGATAGTGGATTCCCTAGCTATGTCTGTTTGTAGGAGAAGGTCTCTACAAAGTGCCTAGAGGTCTGTGAATACTTTCATTTTGATTGAGAGCTACAAATCCAGTAAGGTTTGTGTTCACGTGTGGTGGTACTGATAAAAAAAATCCCCAAATGAAGACTCCCATCGGATACATCGGACAATTGGGTGAGTTTCAACAAAGCCGGGAAATGTTTAGTGCTTAGATTGAGCGTTTGGAGATGTTCTTTGCTGCCAATAATATTGTTGAAATTGAAGCTGCTGAAGATAATTCTGGAAGTGTAAATACAGCAGTGCAAGAAAGAATGAGAGCAATCTTTCTGACAGAAGTGGGTCCCGATGTGTATGAAACAGTGAAGAATTTGTTAACCCCAACTAAGCCTAAGGACACCCCATTGAAGGACATCCTTGAAAAGCTTACAGAACACTATGACCCAAAGCCATTAGAGATTGCAGAGAGTTACCGATTTGGTGCCAGATGTCAATTACCAGAGGAAACCATTGGCAGTTTTTTCGTAGCATTGAAAAAGCTGTCGATACACTGCAATTTTGGAGATTTCCAGGACCTTGCATTACGAGATAGGTTTGTGTGCAGACTGAAGAGCGACCGTATCCAAAGCAAATTAATGACAATGTCACAGCTAACATTTGAGTTAGCATGTAAAACTGCCTTGTCTATGGACATGGCTGAGAGAGATTCAAAAGAAGTTCGAGCAAGCTATTGCCTAACAGTGGGGGAGGTCAACAGCTGCAGGTGTGCAAAGTGAAATTCAAAGCACTTGTGAATCGACCACGAGGGAAGAGTAGCGGGACGAGTTCAAAGTCATGCTATCGATGTCTGGGTTCTCATCCAGCACAATCTTGCCTTTTGACGAAAGTGGAGTGATATTCGTGCCATAAGACTGGGCATCTTGCAAAGGCTTGTTTCAAGTCGAAGCGGACGAATGCGGTCAAGAAAAGACGTCAGTTTCTGCATACGGTTGAGCGACACCAGGAGAGTGAGGACTCTGAGGAGCCAGTGGAGATCAACATGATCTACAACACAAAAGCATCCAGTAGCAAATTGCATAGCATCAAGGTCCAAGTAACATTGGATGGAGTCCCAGTAATCATGGAAGTTGATACTGGAGCAGCAGTCAGTGTGGTGTCTGAAAAACTGCACCGAGAAAAGTTGAGCAAAAATAAGCTACAAACAGCAAGGGTCGAGCTGCGCAACTATGGAGGAGAGATCATCCCAGTTTTGGGTAGAGTGTGTGTTCCAGTTAAATACAAGGATCAATGTGCAGATTTGCCAATTCTTGTGGTGAAGTGAGAAAAAACAGCATTACTTGGTAAAAATTGGATGAACTCGCTGAAATTAGATTGGCAAGAAACTTTCCCTGTGCAAATCTCGTTCACAATACAGGAAGAGAGGGAAAAAAAGCATTCAACGGTGTTCAGTGAATCCGGTGCACCCATCAGCGGATACAAAGCAAGTTTAGGAGTGCAAGGTGAAGCAAGGCCCACGTACAAGGCACTATAAGCCACGCCCAGTGCCATACGCAATGAGAGAAAAAGTAGAAAAAGAACTGAAAAGACTGGAAAAGGAGAACATTATCAGTAAAGTACAACAAAGTAATTGGACTACTTCCATTGTTGTAGTTCCAAAATCTGACGGTAGTATCAGAATCTGTGGGGACTACAAGGTAACAGTGAATCGAGTTCTGGAGTGTAGTCCACCTGACACGTTACCAAACGTAGAAGATTTGTTCAACACATTGGTAGGTGGTAAAGTATGTTCTAAAATGGACTTGTCAAAAGTCTATTAACAGTTAGAGCTAGATGAGAAGTCAAAGGCGTACTTGACTATCAACACTCATATGGGCCTGTATCAATACAATAGGCTACCATTTGGCGTTGCGTCAAGCCCAGGAATTTTCCAAGGGTTCATGACTCAGATTCTAGAGGGAATCGATGGGGTAATATGCTACCTTGATGACATAGTCATCTCTGCGCCAAATAGGCAGGTTGATGACGAAAGGCTACACATGGTGTAACAAAGGTTAGAGAAACTCCAAGTATGCGTCAAGGCTCACAAATGTGAGATGTTTAAAGAGTCTTTAGAGTACCTAGGGCTCAAGGTAGACAAAGATGGGTTGCACCCAACTCAGAGTAAGGTCAATGCGATCAGGAACGCGCCCATTCCCAGAAACACATCTGAGCTACGATCATTCTTGGGATTGTTGAATTATTATGGAAAATTCATTCCAAATTTGTCAACCTTTATACACCCCTCGGATGAGCTTTTGAAGAAAGATGTGCCATGTAAATGGACACGTGAATGTGACCAGGCTTTCAAGTCGTGTAAAAAACATCTAATAGATGGTACAATGCTGGTACACTATGATGTCACAAAGACCATCAAGCCTAGCATGTGACGCCCCCCCATACGGGGTTGGTGCAGTTATCTCTGATGCATTTGAAACAGGGGCGTTCGCTTCTAGAACCCTGAGTAGTCGTGAGAAAAACTACGCCCAAATAGAGAGAGAAGCTTTGGCCTTGATTTTTGGAGCTAGGAGATTCCACAAATACTGTATGGTCGCAAATTCATCATTGAAACAGACCATAAACCTTTGACAGCAATCCTAAATCCAAAATCACAGGTACCTACTCTAGCAGCAGCCAGAATGCAAAGATGTTCATTGATCTTGTCAGCATACCAGTATGACTTACAATATCGTAGGTCAGCAGACCATGGTAATGCCGATGCAATGTCGAAGTTACCCTTAGCATCAGAAATGAAATCCAACAGGGAAGATGTGTTCTATTTTTCCCATATTGAGGAGCTGCCAGTCACATCAAGTGACATCAGCAAGACAACTCGTAGGGACAGGGTTTTATCCAAGGTGCATGACTATATTGTGAGTGGGTGGCCTAGTCATATAACTGAGACAGAAGAAGAAATTAGGCCATACTTTGTTAGGAGACATGAATTGTCAAATGACCAAGGATGTGTCATGTGGGGAGCTAGAGTTGTTATCCCTGAAAGGTACAGAGAACAGTTTTTCGGTGATCTTCATGATCAACACCGAGGGATGTGTCTGACCAAGAGTCTAGCTAGAACTACTTATGGTGGCCAGGGTTGGATAAATACATTGAAAACACAGTAAAACAGTGTAGTGTATGTGAGTCGGTTGGAAGGAGTCCACTAACAGTACCACTACGGTCCTGGAAATGGCCAGCCAGAGTGTGGCAAAGGTTACAGATAGATTTTGCTGATCTAGATGGATAGTAGTTGTTCATTGTGATACATTGTCATTCCAAGTGGGTTGAGGTGTTTCCGATGAACACAACAATATCTAGCAAAACTGGATATTGTTAGAGGGTCGTTTGCTTCATATGGATTTCCAGAGGAAATCGTGTCTGACAATGGACCACAGTTCTGTTCAGAAGAGTTCGCGCAATGCATGGAAAAGAATGGTGTGAAGCACACTAGAGTAGCTGCATACCATCCAGCTTTGAATGGTGCTTCGGAGCGCAATGTGCAAATTGTCAAACGGACGCTAGGTTAGCAAATGCGAGATGCAACCCCAAAGTCAATTATCATTGCCTCACAAACCAGCCAACTTTCTGATAACGTATCGTAAGACACTTCACACCACTACAGGCAGAACACCGGCTGACGTGTTCCTAAAAAGACACCCGAGAACAAGATTTTCATTGTTGTATCCCAATTTAGCACAAACGGTAGATGGAAAACAGGAGAGGCAGAGAGAGAACCATGATGGAGTAAGGGTGAAAGACAGAAAGATGGAGATAAATAAAAAAGTTAAAGTGAAGAACCATCATCACAAATGGGTAAAGTGGGTACCAGGAAGATTAGTGAAAGTATGTGGACCGCGCACCTATTTGGTCAGGATGTTTGAAAGTGGCAAACTCAGATTTGTCCATATTGATCACATCTTACCTACACAAGTACCGGAAGAGTGGAGAGAAATGGATAAATCTAATCAACCAAATAGTTTTAGACCAATGAACAAGTCAGTAATGGTAACAGAGGACTTAACAGAAAACCAGAATTCAAGTGTGAATGAAGGTGAGGGTTTAGTTCCAGGTGATAGTCAAGAGCCTGACTGAGTAACTGGAGACTAGGAGTGAAAGTCAAGATGAATACCAGACTGGACACATGGCAAGTCCGAGTGTTACCATGAGTTCTAAAAGTCCGAGTGCTACCATGAGTCCTAAAACTTTTGGACAGGGAAAGTAGGAAACCAGAAGTCAAGTTTGAATTTTCATTGGATGTGTCACAGTTTGAACATGATAATATACATAAATTGTACGTATGTATTTATAAATTGTACATATGTAGAAAAACAATTGTACATAGCATCGTGTTTTGAATGTCAGTAATTGTAACTTTTTCATAATTTCTTCATTAAGGAGGGAGGAGCCGTGATAGCGCCATCTAGTGACCGTGGAAATAAATGTAAATAAATCACATGATGTGTGCAGTCGTTTCCCAGAACATTGCAGCGTGAACATGTGTGATAATTGTAGTCCCAGAGATATCACACAGTTCAATTCAATCATCTGTTTAATATATTGCAGCAACTTTCAGTAGCAATAGTGGTTAAGATATCATAGTGGCTATATTTACGAGGACACTGTTTTGAATTGAAGGTTGACGAAGGCACCAGGACTGACAATAACACAAATACCTGTTGTTGTAGAGAAGGTTGTCGATGGCTCTGTGGTGAATTCTGCTGACAACATTGGAAAAGAGACATTGCTTAGCAAAAGTGATCTGGTGCACAAGAATAATGTGCAGTTCTCCTAAATCACTCATCAAATTTCAAAAGAAAATCCCTTCAAGTTCAATTGAATTATCTGTTTGATATCGTTCTACATCCTGGTAGTGCTAGCTGTGTGAATACACAACTTTCTTATTGGTGTTTCCATGACAATGTCTGCAGTACATCGAAGGTTTTACAATTGAGTGGAAAAACGTAAATGAATGAGGCAAGTTACAGCATCATGCTAAGAGTCTCCTTTCAATGTCTATTGGCACAATTCCTGTGGTTATGCCCGCAACAAGATTTGGAAATGTTTATGGCACAGTGGTTATCAGGTAACGGGTAGAAGCTGGTATCTACCACAGGGTTAAAATTGGCTGTTTAACTCCATCAGCACTAACAAGAAGAAAGAAACCCAATATCTAAAAAAGTGGTCCATGTGATTCCAACAGGACATAAGGGAAAGGTCATATCATTAGTCTAATGCTCATAGGGGCTACATTCTTACAGGATGGCAAATAGATAATGGAAGTTTGCACCACAAATGGGAGGAGAGAAGCTTCTGCTCTTTGTGTACCTGATGTCGAAGTCGTGGCTGTTGATGTTTCTGTTGGAATAGAAAGTTGGAAAGATTGGAAAGCACAGAAAGGAATGTGATTCTTTCAGCCAGTGTTTATCTTTCAATGGAGTTAGCAGCATGAATGGGCACAATTAATGTCACAGCAGTGAAAGAAAATGGAGTGGCTGGTGATGTGGTTTACTGCTGCTATTGATACACAATAGAGGCAATGTGGCAGTGCCAGGTGTGTTGTTCATTAGCAGCTGTGCTGCTTCTTGAAAAGGATTCTTCCAGGAATCTCCAGAAGCAAGCTTCAAGTGTTTCCATTCAACATAGTATCAATGGAAAAATGGGCATTGGAGACTGCTCTGGACAAAGTGTGCATGGGTAATTCAAGTAGTTGAATTTAGAGCACTGATGTTGCTCTAAAGTGAGAATTTGAAGGAATCAATGTGGAGCAATCGGACTGAATGCTTCAGATGATTCTCCTCTTTCAGTTGCTTGAAGCTGAAGTTTGAGCTAGTGTTTGGCATTGATACTGGGAGAGTGGCTGCTGTTCTGGGCAAAGCCAATGGCAGGATTCTTGTAGCCTGATTTCTCTATGTGATATGTAACAGTTGCGTCTGTAGAAATGTGCTGTTCCTCACCAGTTTCAGTGGTGGTTGTTGATGAAGACATGCGTGCGCATCCTGTGAAAATCGTAGAGAATGAGACAACAATGAGTTAAAGGAGGGCGATTGTGACTGTAATAGAGAAATGTGAAGACAATCAAGTAGATGTTTGCTCAGGAAATGTAGAGTTGGAAGTTGTTCTTTGTTTAGCTGCTGTCGTAGAGGGGGTTGTTGATGTTTTAGTTGTTGGTGCTAGAAAGTAAGAGGTTGAGGATAAATATATTGCATCAACCTTCAACAGAATTCGAGGTTAGCATATGATAGTTGCTGTTTTGTATTAAAGATTGATGAAGACACCAAGACTGACAATTTCACAAATACCTGTTGTTGTAGAGAATGTTGTCGAAGACTCTGTGGGGAATGCTGCTGACAATATTAGATAAGAGGCATTGCTTAGCAAATGTGATCTTGTGCACATGTCTGATGTTCAAGTCTGCTAAATCATTCATCGAGTTTCAAAAGATAAACCCCTCAAGATCAAATTAATCATCTGTTTAATATCTTCCTAGATCCCCGTAGCACAAGGTGTGTGAAGACAACACTTACTTGCTGGTGTGTTCTGGACATCGCCTGCAGTAAATAGAAGGATGTACAATTGAGTCGAAAAACATGAGTGAATGAATGAAGCAAGTCGGAACATCGCACGAAGAGGCTCCTTTGAATAGTTAGTGGCACAATTCCTGTGGTTATACATTCAACAAGATTTGGAAGTGATGTCTGCCGGGCACTAACCATAAAATGGGTAGAAGCTGGTGACTGCTGCAGGATTAATATCAGCTGTTTCCCTCCATCACCAATAACAAGACGAAAGAAACCCAATATCTAACGTACATTTAAAAATGTGGTCCATGTGAATCCAGTAGGACATAAGGGACAGGACACATCGTTTGTGTAATGATCATAGAGGCTGCATTCTTACAGGATGGCAAATATACAATGGAAGTTTATAGTTAATAAGATGTTTGTTCTGGAATGGAGAGTTGGAATTTGTTCTTTGTTTACCTGTTATTGTAGTGGGGGCTGCTGCTGTTGCAGTTGTTGGTGTTAGAATACAATGATGAGAAATATATTGCATCAAATTGCAGTAGAAATAGAGGATAAGTTATCATAGTGGCTATTTTTACGAGGACTCTGTATTGAAGTGAAGTTTGCCAAGGTTTCCAGGACTGATAATAACACAACTACCTGTGGTTGTAGAGAAGGTTGTCGATGGCTCTGTGGTGAATGCTGTTGACAACATTGGAAAAGAGAGATTGCTTAGCAAAAATGATCTGGTGCACAAGTATAATGTGCAGTTCTCCTAAAGCATCATCCAATTTCAAAAGAAACTTCAGGTTTGTGAGAGTGCCATCTGCTGACCAGTGTATAGAAATGTAAATAAACCACATGATATGTGCAGTTGTTTTCCATAACATTGCAGCCTGAACGTTTCTGATACTTGTAGTCCCAGATATATCACAAATTGGTGATGAGGATGGGATAGTGGATTCCCTAGCTATGTCTGTTTGTAGGAGAAGGTCTCTACAAAGTGCCTAGAGGTCTGTGAATACTTTCATTTTGATTGAGAGCTACAAATCCAGTAAGGTTTGTGTTCACGTGTGGTGGTACTGATAAAAAAAATCCCCAAATGAAGACTCCCATCGGATACATCGGACAATTGGGTGAGTTTCAACAAAGCCGGGAAATGTTTAGTGCTTAGATTGAGCGTTTGGAGATGTTCTTTGCTGCCAATAATATTGTTGAAATTGAAGCTGCTGAAGATAATTCTGGAAGTGTAAATACAGCAGTGCAAGAAAGAATGAGAGCAATCTTTCTGACAGAAGTGGGTCCCGATGTGTATGAAACAGTGAAGAATTTGTTAACCCCAACTAAGCCTAAGGACACCCCATTGAAGGACATCCTTGAAAAGCTTACAGAACACTATGACCCAAAGCCATTAGAGATTGCAGAGAGTTACCGATTTGGTGCCAGATGTCAATTACCAGAGGAAACCATTGGCAGTTTTTTCGTAGCATTGAAAAAGCTGTCGATACACTGCAATTTTGGAGATTTCCAGGACCTTGCATTACGAGATAGGTTTGTGTGCAGACTGAAGAGCGACCGTATCCAAAGCAAATTAATGACAATGTCACAGCTAACATTTGAGTTAGCATGTAAAACTGCCTTGTCTATGGACATGGCTGAGAGAGATTCAAAAGAAGTTCGAGCAAGCTATTGCCTAACAGTGGGGGAGGTCAACAGCTGCAGGTGTGCAAAGTGAAATTCAAAGCACTTGTGAATCGACCACGAGGGAAGAGTAGCGGGACGAGTTCAAAGTCATGCTATCGATGTCTGGGTTCTCATCCAGCACAATCTTGCCTTTTGACGAAAGTGGAGTGATATTCGTGCCATAAGACTGGGCATCTTGCAAAGGCTTGTTTCAAGTCGAAGCGGACGAATGCGGTCAAGAAAAGACGTCAGTTTCTGCATACGGTTGAGCGACACCAGGAGAGTGAGGACTCTGAGGAGCCAGTGGAGATCAACATGATCTACAACACAAAAGCATCCAGTAGCAAATTGCATAGCATCAAGGTCCAAGTAACATTGGATGGAGTCCCAGTAATCATGGAAGTTGATACTGGAGCAGCAGTCAGTGTGGTGTCTGAAAAACTGCACCGAGAAAAGTTGAGCAAAAATAAGCTACAAACAGCAAGGGTCGAGCTGCGCAACTATGGAGGAGAGATCATCCCAGTTTTGGGTAGAGTGTGTGTTCCAGTTAAATACAAGGATCAATGTGCAGATTTGCCAATTCTTGTGGTGAAGTGAGAAAAAACAGCATTACTTGGTAAAAATTGGATGAACTCGCTGAAATTAGATTGGCAAGAAACTTTCCCTGTGCAAATCTCGTTCACAATACAGGAAGAGAGGGAAAAAAAGCATTCAACGGTGTTCAGTGAATCCGGTGCACCCATCAGCGGATACAAAGCAAGTTTAGGAGTGCAAGGTGAAGCAAGGCCCACGTACAAGGCACTATAAGCCACGCCCAGTGCCATACGCAATGAGAGAAAAAGTAGAAAAAGAACTGAAAAGACTGGAAAAGGAGAACATTATCAGTAAAGTACAACAAAGTAATTGGACTACTTCCATTGTTGTAGTTCCAAAATCTGACGGTAGTATCAGAATCTGTGGGGACTACAAGGTAACAGTGAATCGAGTTCTGGAGTGTAGTCCACCTGACACGTTACCAAACGTAGAAGATTTGTTCAACACATTGGTAGGTGGTAAAGTATGTTCTAAAATGGACTTGTCAAAAGTCTATTAACAGTTAGAGCTAGATGAGAAGTCAAAGGCGTACTTGACTATCAACACTCATATGGGCCTGTATCAATACAATAGGCTACCATTTGGCGTTGCGTCAAGCCCAGGAATTTTCCAAGGGTTCATGACTCAGATTCTAGAGGGAATCGATGGGGTAATATGCTACCTTGATGACATAGTCATCTCTGCGCCAAATAGGCAGGTTGATGACGAAAGGCTACACATGGTGTAACAAAGGTTAGAGAAACTCCAAGTATGCGTCAAGGCTCACAAATGTGAGATGTTTAAAGAGTCTTTAGAGTACCTAGGGCTCAAGGTAGACAAAGATGGGTTGCACCCAACTCAGAGTAAGGTCAATGCGATCAGGAACGCGCCCATTCCCAGAAACACATCTGAGCTACGATCATTCTTGGGATTGTTGAATTATTATGGAAAATTCATTCCAAATTTGTCAACCTTTATACACCCCTCGGATGAGCTTTTGAAGAAAGATGTGCCATGTAAATGGACACGTGAATGTGACCAGGCTTTCAAGTCGTGTAAAAAACATCTAATAGATGGTACAATGCTGGTACACTATGATGTCACAAAGACCATCAAGCCTAGCATGTGACGCCCCCCCATACGGGGTTGGTGCAGTTATCTCTGATGCATTTGAAACAGGGGCGTTCGCTTCTAGAACCCTGAGTAGTCGTGAGAAAAACTACGCCCAAATAGAGAGAGAAGCTTTGGCCTTGATTTTTGGAGCTAGGAGATTCCACAAATACTGTATGGTCGCAAATTCATCATTGAAACAGACCATAAACCTTTGACAGCAATCCTAAATCCAAAATCACAGGTACCTACTCTAGCAGCAGCCAGAATGCAAAGATGTTCATTGATCTTGTCAGCATACCAGTATGACTTACAATATCGTAGGTCAGCAGACCATGGTAATGCCGATGCAATGTCGAAGTTACCCTTAGCATCAGAAATGAAATCCAACAGGGAAGATGTGTTCTATTTTTCCCATATTGAGGAGCTGCCAGTCACATCAAGTGACATCAGCAAGACAACTCGTAGGGACAGGGTTTTATCCAAGGTGCATGACTATATTGTGAGTGGGTGGCCTAGTCATATAACTGAGACAGAAGAAGAAATTAGGCCATACTTTGTTAGGAGACATGAATTGTCAAATGACCAAGGATGTGTCATGTGGGGAGCTAGAGTTGTTATCCCTGAAAGGTACAGAGAACAGTTTTTCGGTGATCTTCATGATCAACACCGAGGGATGTGTCTGACCAAGAGTCTAGCTAGAACTACTTATGGTGGCCAGGGTTGGATAAATACATTGAAAACACAGTAAAACAGTGTAGTGTATGTGAGTCGGTTGGAAGGAGTCCACTAACAGTACCACTACGGTCCTGGAAATGGCCAGCCAGAGTGTGGCAAAGGTTACAGATAGATTTTGCTGATCTAGATGGATAGTAGTTGTTCATTGTGATACATTGTCATTCCAAGTGGGTTGAGGTGTTTCCGATGAACACAACAATATCTAGCAAAACTGGATATTGTTAGAGGGTCGTTTGCTTCATATGGATTTCCAGAGGAAATCGTGTCTGACAATGGACCACAGTTCTGTTCAGAAGAGTTCGCGCAATGCATGGAAAAGAATGGTGTGAAGCACACTAGAGTAGCTGCATACCATCCAGCTTTGAATGGTGCTTCGGAGCGCAATGTGCAAATTGTCAAACGGACGCTAGGTTAGCAAATGCGAGATGCAACCCCAAAGTCAATTATCATTGCCTCACAAACCAGCCAACTTTCTGATAACGTATCGTAAGACACTTCACACCACTACAGGCAGAACACCGGCTGACGTGTTCCTAAAAAGACACCCGAGAACAAGATTTTCATTGTTGTATCCCAATTTAGCACAAACGGTAGATGGAAAACAGGAGAGGCAGAGAGAGAACCATGATGGAGTAAGGGTGAAAGACAGAAAGATGGAGATAAATAAAAAAGTTAAAGTGAAGAACCATCATCACAAATGGGTAAAGTGGGTACCAGGAAGATTAGTGAAAGTATGTGGACCGCGCACCTATTTGGTCAGGATGTTTGAAAGTGGCAAACTCAGATTTGTCCATATTGATCACATCTTACCTACACAAGTACCGGAAGAGTGGAGAGAAATGGATAAATCTAATCAACCAAATAGTTTTAGACCAATGAACAAGTCAGTAATGGTAACAGAGGACTTAACAGAAAACCAGAATTCAAGTGTGAATGAAGGTGAGGGTTTAGTTCCAGGTGATAGTCAAGAGCCTGACTGAGTAACTGGAGACTAGGAGTGAAAGTCAAGATGAATACCAGACTGGACACATGGCAAGTCCGAGTGTTACCATGAGTTCTAAAAGTCCGAGTGCTACCATGAGTCCTAAAACTTTTGGACAGGGAAAGTAGGAAACCAGAAGTCAAGTTTGAATTTTCATTGGATGTGTCACAGTTTGAACATGATAATATACATAAATTGTACGTATGTATTTATAAATTGTACATATGTAGAAAAACAATTGTACATAGCATCGTGTTTTGAATGTCAGTAATTGTAACTTTTTCATAATTTCTTCATTAAGGAGGGAGGAGCCGTGATAGCGCCATCTAGTGACCGTGGAAATAAATGTAAATAAATCACATGATGTGTGCAGTCGTTTCCCAGAACATTGCAGCGTGAACATGTGTGATAATTGTAGTCCCAGAGATATCACACAGTTCAATTCAATCATCTGTTTAATATATTGCAGCAACTTTCAGTAGCAATAGTGGTTAAGATATCATAGTGGCTATATTTACGAGGACACTGTTTTGAATTGAAGGTTGACGAAGGCACCAGGACTGACAATAACACAAATACCTGTTGTTGTAGAGAAGGTTGTCGATGGCTCTGTGGTGAATTCTGCTGACAACATTGGAAAAGAGACATTGCTTAGCAAAAGTGATCTGGTGCACAAGAATAATGTGCAGTTCTCCTAAATCACTCATCAAATTTCAAAAGAAAATCCCTTCAAGTTCAATTGAATTATCTGTTTGATATCGTTCTACATCCTGGTAGTGCTAGCTGTGTGAATACACAACTTTCTTATTGGTGTTTCCATGACAATGTCTGCAGTACATCGAAGGTTTTACAATTGAGTGGAAAAACGTAAATGAATGAGGCAAGTTACAGCATCATGCTAAGAGTCTCCTTTCAATGTCTATTGGCACAATTCCTGTGGTTATGCCCGCAACAAGATTTGGAAATGTTTATGGCACAGTGGTTATCAGGTAACGGGTAGAAGCTGGTATCTACCACAGGGTTAAAATTGGCTGTTTAACTCCATCAGCACTAACAAGAAGAAAGAAACCCAATATCTAAAAAAGTGGTCCATGTGATTCCAACAGGACATAAGGGAAAGGTCATATCATTAGTCTAATGCTCATAGGGGCTACATTCTTACAGGATGGCAAATAGATAATGGAAGTTTGCACCACAAATGGGAGGAGAGAAGCTTCTGCTCTTTGTGTACCTGATGTCGAAGTCGTGGCTGTTGATGTTTCTGTTGGAATAGAAAGTTGGAAAGATTGGAAAGCACAGAAAGGAATGTGATTCTTTCAGCCAGTGTTTATCTTTCAATGGAGTTAGCAGCATGAATGGGCACAATTAATGTCACAGCAGTGAAAGAAAATGGAGTGGCTGGTGATGTGGTTTACTGCTGCTATTGATACACAATAGAGGCAATGTGGCAGTGCCAGGTGTGTTGTTCATTAGCAGCTGTGCTGCTTCTTGAAAAGGATTCTTCCAGGAATCTCCAGAAGCAAGCTTCAAGTGTTTCCATTCAACATAGTATCAATGGAAAAATGGGCATTGGAGACTGCTCTGGACAAAGTGTGCATGGGTAATTCAAGTAGTTGAATTTAGAGCACTGATGTTGCTCTAAAGTGAGAATTTGAAGGAATCAATGTGGAGCAATCGGACTGAATGCTTCAGATGATTCTCCTCTTTCAGTTGCTTGAAGCTGAAGTTTGAGCTAGTGTTTGGCATTGATACTGGGAGAGTGGCTGCTGTTCTGGGCAAAGCCAATGGCAGGATTCTTGTAGCCTGATTTCTCTATGTGATATGTAACAGTTGCGTCTGTAGAAATGTGCTGTTCCTCACCAGTTTCAGTGGTGGTTGTTGATGAAGACATGCGTGCGCATCCTGTGAAAATCGTAGAGAATGAGACAACAATGAGTTAAAGGAGGGCGATTGTGACTGTAATAGAGAAATGTGAAGACAATCAAGTAGATGTTTGCTCAGGAAATGTAGAGTTGGAAGTTGTTCTTTGTTTAGCTGCTGTCGTAGAGGGGGTTGTTGATGTTTTAGTTGTTGGTGCTAGAAAGTAAGAGGTTGAGGATAAATATATTGCATCAACCTTCAACAGAATTCGAGGTTAGCATATGATAGTTGCTGTTTTGTATCAAAGTAAAGATTGATGAAGACACCAAGACTGACAATTTCACAAATACCTGTTGTTGTAGAGAATGTTGTCGAAGACTCTGTGGGGAATGCTGCTGACAATATTAGATAAGAGGCATTGCTTAGCAAATGTGATCTTGTGCACATGTCTGATGTTCAAGTCTGCTAAATCATTCATCGAGTTTCAAAAGATAAACCCCTCAAGATCAAATTAATCATCTGTTTAATACCTTCCTAGATCCCCGTAGCACAAGGTGTGTGAAGACAACACTTACTTGGTGCTGTGTTCCGGACACTGCCTGCAGTAAATAGAAGGATGTACAATTGAGTCGAAAAACATGAGTGAATGAATGAAGCAAGTCGGAACATCGCACGAAGAGGCTCCTTTGAATAGTTAGTGGCACAATTCCTGTGGTTATACATTCAACAAGATTTGGAAGTGATGTCTGCCGGGCACTAACCATAAAATGGGTAGAAGCTGGTGACTGCTGCAGGATTAATATCAGCTGTTTCCCTCCATCACCAATAACAAGAAGAAAGAAACCCAATATCTAACGTACATTTAAAAATGTGGTCCATGTGAATCCAGTAGGACATAAGGGACAGGACACATCGTTTGTGTAATGATCATAGAGGCTGCATTCTTACAGGATGGCAAATATACAATGGAAGTTTATAGTTAATAAGATGTTTGTTCTGGAATGGAGAGTTGGAATTTGTTCTTTGTTTACCTGTTATTGTAGTGGGGGCTGCTGTTGTAGTAGTTGTTGTTGGTGCTAGAATGTAATGATGAGAAACATATTGCATCAACTTTTAGTAGAAATAGAGGTTAAGTTATCATAGTGGCTATTCTTACGAGGACATTGTATTGAAGTGAAGGTTGACAAAGGCACTGACAGTAACACAAATAACTGTGGTTGTTGAGAAAGTTGTCGATGGCTCTGTGGTGAATGCTGCTGACAGCATTGGAAAAGAGACGCTGCTTAGCAAAAGTGATCTGGTGCACAAGTATAATGTGCAGTTCTCCTAAATCACTCATCAAATTTGAAAAAAAAATGCTTCAAGTTGAACACAATCATCTGTTTAATATCTTTCTACATGCTGGTAGCACTAGCTGTGTGAACACACAACCTTCTCATTGGTCTGTGCATGACAATGTCTGCAGTACATTGAAGGGTTTACAATTGAGTGGAAAAACGTGAATGAATGAGGCAAGTTACAGCATCATGCTAAGAGTCTCCTTTCAATATCTAGTGACTCAATTCCTGTGGTTGTGCCCTCAACAAGATTTGGAAATGTTTCTTGCCCAGCGGTCACCAGGTAATGGGTAGAAGCTGGTATCTGCTGCAGGGATAAAATTGGCTGTTTCCCTCCAGCAGCACTAACAAGAAGAAAGAAATCCAATATTTAAATTACACGTGAAAAAATGGTCTATGTGATTCTTGCAGGACATAGTGGAAAGGACATATCGTTTGTCTAATGCTCATTGAGGCTGTGTTCTTACAGGATGGCAAATAGTTAATGGAAGTTTGAATCACAGGTGGACAAAGAGGACATTGTACCGTAAATGGGAAGAGAGAAGCTTCTGCTCGTTTATACCTGATATCAAAGTCGTGGCTGTTGATGTTTCTGTCGGAATAGAAAGTTGGAAAGATTGGAAAGCACAGAAATGAATGTGATTCTTTCAGCCAGTTTTTGTCTTTCAATGGAGTTGGCAGCATGAATGGGCACAATTAATGTCACAGCAGGGAAACAAAATGGAGTGGCTGGTCGTGTGGTTTACTGCTGCTGTTGATACACGATAGAGGCAATGTGCCAGTGCAGGTGTGTTGGTCATTAGCAGCTGCGCTGTTTCTTGAGAAAGATTGGTCTAGGAACCTCCAGAAGGAAGCCTCAAGTGTTTCCATTCAACACAGTATCAATGGCAAAATGGGCATTGGAGACTGCTCTGGACAAAGTAATGCTCTGGACAGGTAATTCGAGTAGTTGAATCAAAGGCAGTTAATGTGGCTACAACTGTTATTGGAGTGAAGGATGTTGCTGAGCATTGTGTCAGAGTGTTTTGTGATGTTTCTCTAAAGTGACAATTTGAAGGAATAAATGTGGAGCAATCGGACTGAATGCTTCAGATGATTCTCCTTTTTCAGTCTCTTGAAGCTGAAGTTTGAGCTAGTGTTTGGCAATGATACTGGGAGAGTGGCTGCTGTTGTGGCCAAAGCAAGTGGCAGGATTCTTGTAGCCTGATTTCTCTATGTGATATGTAACAGTTGTGTCTGTGGAAATGTGCTGTTCCTCACCAGTTTCAGTGGTGGTTGTTGAATGAAGACATGCGTGCGCATCAAATAGAAACAATAGGAAAAGAGATAACAATGAAGAGCGCGATTGTGACTTTAATAGAGAAAAGTGAAGACAATCAAGTAGATGTTTGTTCTGGAATGGAGAGTGGGAAGTTGTTCCTTGTTTACCTGTTGTTGTTGTGGGTATTGTTGATGTTGCAGTTGTTGGTGCTGCAAAATAAAAAGTGGTATTTATCATGTCTGACTAGAAATATATTGCATCAAATATTAGTAGCAATAGAGGTTAATTTATCATTGTGGCTATTTTTACGATGACGCTGTATTGAATGAAAGCACCAAGAATGACAATAACACAAATACCCGTGGTTGTAGAGAAGGTTGTCGATGCCTGTGAGGTGAATGCTGCTGACAACATTGGAAACGAGAGATTGCTTAGCAAAAATGATCTGGTGCACAAGAATAATGTGCAGTTCTTCTAAATCACTCATCAAATTTCAAAAGAAAACCGCTTGAAGTTCAATTCAATCATCTGTTTGATATCTTTCTACATCCCGGTAGCACTAGCTGTGCTAGTGCCACCTTTCTTATTGCTCTGTCCATGGCAATGTCTGCAGTAGATCGAAGGGTTTACAATTGAGTGGAAAAATGTGAATGAATGAGTCAAGTTACAACATCATGCTGAGAGTCTCCTTTCAATATCTCGCGACACAATTCCTGTGGTTACGCCCTCAACAAGATTTGGAAATGTTTCTGGCCCTGCGATCACCAGGTAATGGGCAGAAGCTGGTATCTGCTGCAAGGTTAATATTGGCTGTGTCCCTCCATCAGCACTAACAAGAAGAAAGAAACCCAATAACTAAAGTACGTGTGAAAAAGTGCTGTGTGATTCCAGCTGGACATAAGGGAAAGGACATTTCATTTGTCTAATGCTCACAGAGGATACATTCTTACAGGATGGCAAATAGTTAATGGAAGTTTGAATCACAGGTGGTCAAAGGGGATATTGCACCGTAAATGGGAGGAGAGAAGCTTCTGCTCTTTGTATACCTGATGTCGAAGTCGTGGCTGTTGATGTTTCTGTTGGAATAGAAAGTTGGAAAGATTGGAAAGCACAGAAACGAATGTGATTCTTCCAGCTAGTTTTTGTCTTTCAATGGAGTTGGCAGCATGAATGGGCACAATTAATGTCACAGCAGGGAAACAAAATGGAGTGGCTGGTCGTGTGGTTTACTGCTGCTATTGATACACAATAGAGGCAATGTGGCAGTGCCAGGTGTGTTGTTCATTAGCAGCTGCGCTGCTTCTTGAGAAAGATTGGTCCAGGAACCTCCAGAAGCAAGCTTCAAGTGTTTCCATTCAACATAGTATCAATGGAAAAATGGGCATTGGAGACTGCTCTGGACAAAGTGTGCATGGGTAATTCAAGTAGTTGAGTGAAAGGCAGTTAATGTGGCTACAACTGTTGTTGGAGTGAAGAGTGTTGCTGAGCATTGTGTCAGAGTGTTTTCTGATGTTTCTCTAAAGTGAGAATTTGAAGGAATAAATGTGGAGCAATCGGACTGAATGCTTCAGATAATTCTCCTCTTTCAGTTGCTTGAAGCTGAAGTTTGAGCTAGTGTTTGGCATTGATACTGGGAGAGTGGCTGCTGTTCTGGGCAAAGCCAATGGCAGGATTCTTGTAGCCTGATTTCTCTATGTGATATGTAACAGTTGCGTCTGTAGAAATGTGCTGTTCCTCACCAGTTTCAGTGGTGGTTGTTGATGAAGACATGCGTGCGCATCCTGTGGAAACCGTAGAGAATGAGATAACAATGAGTTAAAGGAGGGCGATTGTGACAGTAATAGAGAAATGTGAAGACAATCAAGTAGATGTTTGCTCAGGAAATGTAGAGTTGGAAGTTGTTCTTTGTTTAGCTGCTGTCGTAGAGGGGGTTGTTGATGTTTTAGTTGTTGTTGCTAGAAAGTAAGAAGTTGAGGAGAAATATATTGCATCAACCTTCAACAGAATTCGAGGTTAGCATATGATGGTTGCTGTTTTGTATCAAAGTAAAGATTGATGAAGGCACCAAGACTGACAATTTCACAAATACCTGTTGTTGTAGAGAATGTTGTCGAAGACTCTGTGGGGAATGCTGCTGACAATATTAGATAAGAGGCATTGCTTAGCAAATGTGATCTTGTGCACATGTCTGATGTTCAAGTCTGCTAAATCATTCATCGAGTTTCAAAAGATAAACCCCTCAAGATCAAATTAATCATCTGTTTAATATCTTCCTAGATCCCCGTAGCACAAGGTGTGTGAAGACAACACTTACTTGCTGGTGTGTTCCGGACACTGCCTGCAGTAAATAGAAGGATGTACAATTGAGTCGAAAAACATGAGTGAATGAATGAAGCAAGTCGGAACATCGCACGAAGAGGCTCCTTTGAATAGTTAGTGGCACAATTCCTGTGGTTATACATTCAACAAGATTTGGAAGTGATGTCTGCCGGGCACTAACCATAAAATGGGTAGAAGCTGGTGACTGCTGCAAGATTAATATCAGCTGTTTCCCTCCATCACCAATAACAAGAAGAAAGAAACCCAATATCTAACGTACATTTAAAAATGTGGTCCATGTGAATCCAGTAGGACATAAGGGACAGGACACATCGTTTGTGTAATGATCATAGAGGCTGCATTCTTACAGGATGGCAAATATACAATGGAAGTTTATAGTTAATAAGATGTTTGTTCTGGAATGGAGAGTTGGAATTTGTTCTTTGTTTACCTGTTATTGTAGTGGGGGCTGCTGTTGTAGTAGTTGTTGTTGGTGCTAGAATGTAATGATGAGAAACATATTGCATCAACCTTTAGTAGAAATAGCGGTTAAGTTATCATAGTGGCTATTCTTACGAGGACATTGTATTGAAGTGAAGGTTGACAAAGGCACTGACAGTAACACAAATAACTGTGGTTGTTGAGAAAGTTGTCGATGGCTCTGTGGTGAATGCTGCTGACAGCATTGGAAAAGAGACGCTGCTTAGCAAAAGTGATCTGGTGCACAAGTATAATGTGCAGTTCTCCTAAATCACTCATCAAATTTGAAATAAAAATGCTTCAAGTTGAACACAATCATCTGTTTAATATCTTTCTACATGCTGGTAGCACTAGCTGTGTGAACACACAACCTTCTCATTGGTCTGTGCATGACAATGTCTGCAGTACATCGAAGGGTTTACAATTGAGTGGAAAAACGTGAATGAATGAGGCAAGTTACTGCATCATGCTAAGAGTCTCCTTTCAATATCTAGTGACTCAATTCCTGTGGTTGTGCCCTCAACAAGATTTGGAAATGTTTCTTGCCCAGCGGTCACCAGGTAATGGGTAGAAGCTGGTATCTGCTGCAGGGATAAAATTGGCTGTTTCCCTCCAGCAGCACTAACAAGAAGAAAGAAATCCAATATTTAAATTACACGTGAAAAAATGGTCTATGTGATTCTTGCAGGACATAGTGGAAAGGACATATCGTTTGTCTAATGCTCATTGAGGCTGTGTTCTTACAGGATGGCAAATAGTTAATGGAAGTTTGAATCACAGGTGGACACAGAGGACATTGTACCGTAAATGGGAAGAGAGAAGATTCTGCTCGTTTATACCTGATATCAAAGTCGTGGCTGTTGATGTTTCTGTCGGAATAGAAAGTTGGAAAGATTGGAAAGCACAGAAATGAATGTGATTCTTTCAGCCAGTTTTTGTCTTTCAATGGAGTTGGCAGCATGAATGGGCACAATTAATGTCACAGCAGGGAAACAAAATGGAGTGGCTGGTCGTGTGGTTTACTGCTGCTGTTGATACACGATAGAGGCATTGTGCCAGTGCAGGTGTGTTGGTCATTAGCAGCTGCGCTGTTTCTTGAGAAAGATTGGTCTAGGAACCTCCAGAAGGAAGCTTCAAGTGTTTCCATTCAACATAGTATCAATGGCAAAATGGGCATTGGAGACTGCTCTGGACAAAGTGTACACGGGTAATTCGAGTAGTTGAATCAAAGGCAGTTAATGTGGCTACAACTGTTATTGGAGTGAACAGTGTTGCTGAGCATTGTGTCAGAGTGTTTTCTGATGTTGCTCTAAAGTGAGAATTTGAAGGAATAAATGTGGAGCAACTAAATGCTTCAGATGATTCTCCTCTTTCAGTTGCTTGAAGCTGAAGTTTGAGCTAGTATTTGGCAATGATACTGGGAGAGTGGCTGCTGTTGTGGCCAAAGCAAGTGGCAGGATTCTTGTAGCCTGATTTCTCTATGTGATATGTAACAGTTGTGTCTGTAGAAATGTGCTGTTCCTCACCAGTTTCAGTGGTGGTTGTTGATGAAGACATGCGTGCGCATCCTGTGGAAACCGTAGAGAATGAGATAACAATGAGTTAAAGGAGGGCGATTGTGACTGTAATAGAGAAATGTGAAGACAATCAAGTAGATGTTTGCTCAGGAAATGTAGAGTTGGAAGTTGTTCTTTGTTTACCTGATGTCGTAGAGGGGGTTGTTGATGTTTTAGTTGTTGTTGCTAGAAAGTAAGAAGTTGAGGAGAAATATATTGCATCAACCTTCAACAGAATTCGAGGTTAGCATATGATGGTTGCTGTTTTGTATCAAAGTAAAGATTGATGAAGGCACCAAGACTGACAATTTCACAAATACCTGTTGTTGTAGAGAATGTTGTCGAAGACTCTGTGGGGAATGCTGCTGACAATATTAGATAAGAGGCATTGCTTAGCAAATGTGATCTTGTGCACATGTCTGATGTTCAAGTCTGCTAAATCATTCATCGAGTTTCCAAAGATAAACCCCTCAAGATCAAATTAATCATCTGTTTAATATCTTCCTAGATCCCCGTAGCACAAGGTGTGTGAAGACAACACTTACTTGGTGCTGTGTTCCGGACACTGCCTGCAGTAAATAGAAGGATGTACAATTGAGTCGAAAAACATGAGTGAATGAATGAAGCAAGTCGGAACATCGCACGAAGAGGCTCCTTTGAATAGTTAGTGGCACAATTCCTGTGGTTATACATTCAACAAGATTTGGAAGTGATGTCTGCCGGGCACTAACCATAAAATGGGTAGAAGCTGGTGACTGCTGCAGGATTAATATCAGCTGTTTCCCTCCATCACCAATAACAAGAAGAAAGAAACCCAATATCTAACGTACATTTAAAAATGTGGTCCATGTGAATCCAGTAGGACATAAGGGACAGGACACATCGTTTGTGTAATGATCATAGAGGCTGCATTCTTACAGGATGGCAAATATACAATGGAAGTTTATAGTTAATAAGATGTTTGTTCTGGAATGGAGAGTTGGAATTTGTTCTTTGTTTACCTGTTATTGTAGTGGGTGCTGCTGTTGTAGTAGTTGTTGTTGGTGCTAGAATGTAATGATGAGAAACATATTGCATCAACTTTCAGTAGAAATAGAGGTTAAGTTATCATAGTGGCTATTCTTACGAGGACATTGTATTGAAGTGAAGGTTGACAAAGGCACTGACAGTAACACAAATAACTGTGGTTGTTGAGAAAGTTGTCGATGGCTCTGTGGTGAATGCTGCTGACAGCATTGGAAAAGAGACGCTGCTTAGCAAAAGTGATCTGATGCACAAGTATAATGTGCAGTTCTCCTAAATCACTCATCAAATTTGAAAAAAAAATGCTTCAAGTTGAACACAATCATCTGTTTAATATCTTTCTACATGCTGGTAGCACTAGCTGTGTGAACACACAACCTTCTCATTGGTCTGTGCATGACAATGTCTGCAGTACATTGAAGGGTTTACAATTGAGTGGAAAAACGTGAATGAATGAGGCAAGTTACAGCATCATGCTAAGAGTCTCCTTTCAATATCTAGTGACTCAATTCCTGTGGTTGTGCCCTCAACAAGATTTGGAAATGTTTCTTGCCCAGCGGTCACCAGGTAATGGGTAGAAGCTGGTATCTGCTGCAGGGATAAAATTGGCTGTTTCCCTCCAGCAGCACTAACAAGAAGAAAGAAATCCAATATTTAAATTACACGTGAAAAAATGGTCTATGTGATTCTTGCAGGACATAGTGGAAAGGACATATCGTTTGTCTAATGCTCATTGAGGCTGTGTTCTTACAGGATGGCAAATAGTTAATGGAAGTTTGAATCACAGGTGGACAAAGAGGACATTGTACCGTAAATGGGAAGAGAGAAGCTTCTGCTCGTTTATACCTGATATCAAAGTCGTGGCTGTTGATGTTTCTGTCGGAATAGAAAGTTGGAAAGATTGGAAAGCACAGAAATGAATGTGATTCTTTCAGCCAGTTTTTGTCTTTCAATGGAGTTGGCAGCATGAATGGGCACAATTAATGTCACAGCAGGGAAACAAAATGGAGTGGCTGGTCGTGTGGTTTACTGCTGCTGTTGATACACGATAGAGGCATTGTGCCAGTGCAGGTGTGTTGGTCATTAGCAGCTGCGCTGTTTCTTGAGAAAGATTGGTCTAGGAACCTCCAGAAGGAAGCTTCAAGTGTTTCCATTCAACATAGTATCAATGGCAAAATGGGCATTGGAGACTGCTCTGGACAAAGTGTACACGGGTAATTCGAGTAGTTGAATCAAAGGCAGTTAATGTGGCTACAACTGTTATTGGAGTGAACAGTGTTGCTGAGCATTGTGTCAGAGTGTTTTCTGATGTTGCTCTAAAGTGAGAATTTGAAGGAATAAATGTGGAGCAACTAAATGCTTCAGATGATTCTCCTCTTTCAGTTGCTTGAAGCTGAAGTTTGAGCTAGTATTTGGCAATGATACTGGGAGAGTGGCTGCTGTTGTGGCCAAAGCAAGTGGCAGGATTCTTGTAGCCTGATTTCTCTATGTGATATGTAACAGTTGTGTCTGTAGAAATGTGCTGTTCCTCACCAGTTTCAGTGGTGGTTGTTGATGAAGACATGCGTGCGCATCCTGTGGAAACCGTAGAGAATGAGATAACAATGAGTTAAAGGAGGGCGATTGTGACTGTAATAGAGAAATGTGAAGACAATCAAGTAGATGTTTGCTCAGGAAATGTAGAGTTGGAAGTTGTTCTTTGTTTACCTGATGTCGTAGAGGGGGTTGTTTCATTGTTTCAGTCATTGTTTCAGACATAAGATGGGGTCAGGATCAGGGAGGGTGGAGTGGAAGTGGGGGATTTAGGGGTGATTGATGGGGCAGTCAAAGAGGAGAGTCTTGAGGCGGGATTTGAAGGAAGCCAGGGAAGGGGCAAGGTGGAGGAAATGCGGGTTGGAGTTACAGAGGTTGGGAGCAGAGTGTCAGAAGGCTCGCCCGCCAATGGCAGAGTGAGTTGGGGAATGTGGAACAGGCCGGAGCCTCCTGAGCGGAGGGGGCAGGCAGATAAGGTTGCAAATATAGGGTGGGCCGAGGCCATGGAGGGAATTGAATGTGAAGAGCAGGATATTCAATTGGATTCTCTAGATGATGGGGAGTAAACAGAGTCAGGTGAAGATGAGGGAGATGGGATCACAAAGCTTAGATTGGAGAGGACACTCTGAAAACTGCAGAGTTCTGGATTATCTGCAAACTATGGATGGATGAATTAGGAAGGTCGACAAGCAAGACGTCGGCATAGTGAGCCTGGATGTCAGCAACACATGAATGAGAGTTTCAGCGGTATCAGGGATGAGGTAATGGTGGAGTCAGGCAATATTGTGGAGGTGAGGGAAGGTAGAGCGGATCATTGATTGGGTGTGGTGGAGGAAAGACGATCGATGTTAAATTGTACAAAGCGGGTCAAATGCAGAGTTGGAAGTTCTTTGCTTACCTGGTGTACTGGGGATTGTTGATGTTGTAGTTGTTGGTGCTAGAAAGTAAGAAGTTGAGGAGAAATATATTGCATCAACCTTCAACAGAATTCGAGGTTAGCATATGATGGTTGCTGTTTTGTATCAAAGTAAAGATTGATGAAGGCACCAAGACTGACAATTTCACAAATACCTGTTGTTGTAGAGAATGTTGTCGAAGACTCTGTGGGGAATGCTGCTGACAATATTAGATAAGAGGCATTGCTTAGCAAATGTGATCTTGTGCACATGTCTGATGTTCAAGTCTGCTAAATCATTCATCGAGTTTCAAATGATAAACCCCTCAAGATCAATTTAATCATCTGTTTAATATCTTCCTACATCCCCGTAGCACAAGGTGTGTGAAGACAACACTTACTTGGTGGTGAGTCCTGGACATCGCCTGCAGTAAATAGAAGGATGTACAATTGAGTCGAAAAACGTGAGTGAATGAATGAAGCAAGTCGCAACATAGCACTAAGAGGCTCCTTTGAATAGTTAGTGGCACAATTCCTGTGGTTATACATTCAACAAGATTTGGAAGTGATGTCTGCCGGGCACTAACCATAAAATGGGTAGAAGCTGGTGACTGCTGCAGGATTAATATCAGCTGTTTCCCTCCATCACCAATAACAAGAAGAAAGAAACCCAATATCTAACGTACATTTAAAAATGTGGTCCATGTGAATCCAGTAGGACATAAGGGACAGGACACATCGTTTGTGTAATGATCATAGAGGCTGCATTCTTACAGGATGGCAAATATACAATGGAAGTTTATAGTTAATAAGATGTTTGTTCTGGAATGGAGAGTTGGAATTTGTTCTTTGTTTACCTGTTATTGTAGTGGGGGCTGCTGCTGTTGCAGTTGTTGGTGTTAGAATGCAATGATGAGAAATATATTGCATCAAATTTCAGTAGAAATAGAGGATAAGTTATCATAGTGGCTATTTTTACGAGGACTCTGTATTGAAGTGAAGTTTGCCAAAGTCTCCAGGACTGATAATAACACAACTACCTGTGGTTGTAGAGAAGGTTGTCGATGGCTCTGTGGTGAATGCTGTTGACAACATTGGAAAAGAGAGATTGCTTAGCAAAAATGATCTGGTGCACAAGTATAATGTGCAGTTCTCCTAAAGCATCATCAAATTTCAAAAGAAACTTCAGGTTTGTGAGAGTGCCATCTGCTGACCAGTGTATAGAAATGTAAATAAACCACATGATATGTGCAGTTGTTTTCCATAACATTGCAGCCTGAACGTTTCTGATACTTGTAGTCCCAGATATATCACAAATTGGCGACGAGGATGGGATTCCCTAGCTATGTCTGTTTGTAGGAGAAGGTCTCTACAAAGTGCCTAGAGGTCTGTGAATACTTTCATTTTGATTGAGAGCTACAAATCCAGTAAGGTTTGTGTTCACGTGTGGTGGTACTGATAAAAAAAATCCCCAAATGAAGACTCCCATCGGATACATCGGACAATTGGGTGAGTTTCAACAAAGCCGGGAAATGTTTAGTGCTTAGATTGAGCGTTTGGAGATGTTCTTTGCTGCCAATAATATTGTTGAAATTGAAGCTGCTGAAGATAATTCTGGAAGTGTAAATACAGCAGTGCAAGAAAGAATGAGAGCAATCTTTCTGACAGAAGTGGGTCCCGATGTGTATGAAACAGTGAAGAATTTGTTAACCGCAACTAGGCCTAAGGACACCCCATTGAAGGACATCCTTGAAAAGCTTACAGAACACGATGACCCAAAGCCATTAGAGATTGCAGAGAGTTACCGATTTGGTACCAGATGTCAATTACCAGAGGAAAACATTGGCAGTTTTTTCGTAGGGTTGAAAAAGCTGTCGATACACTGCAATTTTGGAGATTTCCAGGACCTTGCATTACGAGATAGATTTGTGTGCAGACTGAAGAGCGACCGTATCCAAAACAAATTAATGACAATGTCACAGCTAACATTTGAGTTAGCATGTAAAACTGCCTTGTCTATGGACATGGCTGAGAGAGATTCAAAAGAAGTTCGAGCAAGCTATTGCCTAACAGTGGGGGAGGTCAACAAGCTGCAGGTGTGCAAAGTGAAATTCAAAGCACTTGTGAATCGACCACGAGGGAAGAGTAGCGGGACGAGTTCAAAGTCATGCTATCGATGTCTGGGTTCTCATCCAGCACAATCTTGCCTTTTGACGAAAGTGGAGTGATATTCGTGCCATAAGACTGGGCATCTTGCAAAGGCTTGTTTCAAGTCGAAGCGGACGAATGCGGTCAAGAAAAGACGTCAGTTTCTGCATACGGTTGAGCGACACCAGGAGAGTGAGGACTCTGAGGAGCCAGTGGAGATCAACATGATCTACAACACAAAAGCATCCAGTAGCAAATTGCATAGCATCAAGGTCCAAGTAACATTGGATGGAGTCCCAGTAATCATGGAAGTTGATACTGGAGCAGCAGTCAGTGTGGTGTCTGAAAAACTGCACCGAGAAAAGTTGAGCAAAAATAAGCTACAAACAGCAAGGGTCGAGCTGCGCAACTATGGAGGAGAGATCATCCCAGTTTTGGGTAGAGTGTGTGTTCCAGTTAAATACAAGGATCAATGTGCAGATTTGCCAATTCTTGTGGTGAAGTGAGAAAAACCAGTATTACTTGGTAGAAATTGGATGAACTCGCTGAAATTAGATTGGCAAGAAATTTTCCCTGTGCAAATCTCGTTCACAACACAGGAAGAGAGGGAAAAAAAGCATTCAACGGTGTTCAGTGAATCCGGTGCACCCATCAGCGGATACAAAGCAAGTTTAGGAGTGCAAGGTGAAGCAAGGCCCACGTACAAGGCACTATAAGCCACGCCCAGTGCCATACGCAATGAGAGAAAAAGTAGAAAAAGAACTGAAAAGACTGGAAAAGGAGAACATTATCAGTAAAGTACAACAAAGTAATTGGACTACTTCCATTGTTGTAGTTCCAAAATCTGATGGTAGTATCAGAATCTGTGGGGACTACAAGGTAACAGTGAATCGAGTTCTGGAGTGTAGTCCACCTGACACGTTACCAAATGTAGAAGATTTGTTCAACACATTGGTAGGTGGTAAAGTATGTTCTAAAATGGACTTGTCAAACGTCTATTAACAGTTAGAGCTAGATGAGAAGTCAAAGACGTACTTGACTATCAACACTCATATGGGCCTGTATCAATACAATAGGCTACCATTTGGCGTTGCGTCAAGCCCAGGAATTTTCCAAGGGTTCATGACTCAGATTCTAGAGGGAATCGATGGGGTAATATGCTACCTTGATGACATAGTCATCTCTGCGCCAAATAGGCAGGTTGATGACGAAAGGCTACACATGGTGTAACAAAGGTTAGAGAAACTCCAAGTACGCGTCAAGGCTCACAAATGTGAGATGTTTAAAGAGTCTTTAGAGTACCTAGGGCTCAAGGTAGACAAAGATGGGTTGCACCCAACTCAGAGTAAGGTCAATGCGATCAGGAACGTGCCCATTCCCAGAAACACATCTGAGCTACGATCATTCTTGGGATTGTTGAATTATTATGGAAAATTCATTCCAAATTTGTCAACCTTTATACACCCCTTGGATGAGCTTTTGAAGAAAGATGTGCCATGTAAATGGACACGTGAATGTGACCAGGCTTTCAAGTCGTGTAAAAAACATCTAATAGATGGTACAATGCTGGTACACTATGATGTCACAAAGACCATCAAGCTAGCATGTGACGCCCCCCCATACGGGGTTGGTGCAGTTATCTCTCATGTATTCGAAACAGGGGCAGAGAGACTGACAGCGTTCGCTTCTAGAACCCTGAGTAGTCGTGAGAAAAACTACGCCGAAATAGAGAGAGAAGCTTTGGCCTTGATTTTTGGAGCTAGGAGATTCCACAAATACTATATGGTCGCAATTTCATCATTGAAACAGACCATAAACCTTTGACAGCAATCCTAAATCCAAAATCACAGGTACCTACTCTAGCAGCAGCCAGAATGCAAAGATGGTCGTTGATCTTGTCAGCATACCAGTACGACTTACAATATCGTAGGTCAGCAGACCATGGTAATGCCGATGCAATGTCGAGGTTACCCTTAGCATCAGAAATGAAATCCAACAGGGAAGATGTGTTCTATTTTTCCCATATTGAGTAGCTGCCGGTCACATCAAGTGACATCAGCAAGTCAACTCGTAGGGACATGATTTTATCCAAGGTGCATGACTATATTGTGAGTGGGTGGCCTAGTCATATAACTGAGACAGAAGAAGAAATTAGGCCATACTTTGTTAGGAGACATGAATTGTCAAATGACCAAGGATGTGTCATGTGGGGAGCTAGAGTTGTTATCCCTGAAAGGTACAGAGAACAGTTTTTCGGTGATCTTCATGATCAACGCCGAGGGATGTGTCTGACCAAGAGTCTAGCTAGAACTACTTATGGTGGCCAGGGTTGGATAAATACATTGAAAACACAGTAAAACAGTGTAGTGTATGTGAGTCGGTTGGAAGGAGTCCACTAACACTACCACTACGGTCCTGGAAATGGCCAGCCAGAGTGTGGCAAAGGTTACAGATAGATTTTGCTGATCTAGATGGATAGTAGTTGTTCATTGTGATACATTGTCATTCCAAGTGGGTTGAGGTGTTTCCGATGAACACAACAATATCTAGCAAAACTGGATATTGTTAGAGGGTCGTTTGCTTCATATGGATTTCCAGAGGAAATCGTGTCTGACAATGGACCACAGTTCTGTTCAGAAGAGTTCGCGCAATGCATGGAAAAGAATGGTGTGAAGCACACTAGAGTAGCTGCATACCATCCAGCTTTGAATGGTGCTTCGGAGCGCAATGTGCAAATTGTCAAACGCACGCTAGGTTAGCAAATGCGAGATGCAACCCCAAAGTCAATTATCATTGCCTCACAAACCAGCCAACTTTCTGATAACGTATCGTAAGACACTTCACACCACTACAGGCAGAACACCGGCTGACGTGTTCCTAAAAAGACACCCGAGAACAAGATTTTCATTGTTGTATCCCAATTTAGCACAAATGGTAGATGGAAAACAGGAGAGGCAGAGAGAGAACCATGATGGAGTAAGGGTGAAAGACAGAAAGATGGAGATAAATAAAAAAGTTAAAGTGAAGAACCATCATCACAAATGGGTAAAGTGGGTACCAGGAAGATTAGTGAAAGTATGTGGACCGCGCACCTATTTGGTCAGGATGTTTGAAAGTGGCAAACTCAGATTTGTCCATATTGATCACATCTTACCTACACAAGTACCGGAAGAGTGGAGAGAAATGGATAAATCTAATCAACCAAATAGTTTTAGACCAATGAACAAGTCAGTAATGGTAACAGAGGACTTAACAGAAAACCAGAATTCAAGTGTGAATGAAGGTGAGGGTTTAGTTCCAGGTGATAGTCAAGAGCCTGACTGAGTAACTGGAGACTAGGAGTGAAAGTCAAGATGAATACCAGACTGGACACATGGCAAGTCCGAGTGTTACCATGAGTTCTAAAAGTCCGAGTGCTACCATGAGTCCTAAAACTTTTGGACAGGGAAAGTAGGAAACCAGAAGTCAAGTTTGAATTTTCGTTGGATGTGTCACAGTTTGAACATGATAATATACATAAATTGTACGTATGTATTTATAAATTGTACATATGTAGAAAAACAATTGTACATAGCATCGTGTTTTGAATGTCAGTAATTGTAACTTTTTCATAATTTCTTCATTAAGGAGGGAGGAGCCGTGATAGCGCCATCTAGTGACCGTGGAAATAAATGTAAATAAATCACATGATGTGTGCAGTCGTTTCCCAGAACATTGCAGCGTGAACATGTGTGATAATTGTAGTCCCAGAGATATCACACAGTTCAATTCAATCATCTGTTTAATATATTGCATCAACTTTCAGTAGCAATAGTGGTTAAGATATCATAGTGGCTATATTTACGAGGACACTGTTTTGAATTGAAGGTTGACGAAGGCACCAGGACTGACAATAACACAAATACCTGTTGTTGTAGAGAAGGTTGTCGATGGCTCTGTGGTGAATTCTGCTGACAACATTGAAAAAGAGACATTGCTTAGCAAAAGTGATCTGGTGCACAAGAATAAGGTGCAGTTCTCCTAAATCACTCATCAAATTTCAAAAGAAAACCCCTTCAAGTTCAATTGAATTATCTGTTTGATATCGTTCTACATCCTGGTAGTGCTAGCTGTGTGAATACACAACTTTCTTATTGGTGTTTCCATGACAATGTCTGCAGTACATCGAAGGTTTTACAATTGAGTGGAAAAACGTAAATGAATGAGGCAAGTTACAGCATCATGCTAAGAGTCTCCTTTCAATGTCTATTGGTACAATTCCTGTGGTTATGCCCGCAACAAGATTTGGAAATGTTTATGGCACAGTGGTTATCAGGTAACGGGTATAAGCTGGTATCTACCACAGGGTTAAAATTGGCTGTTTAACTCCATCAGCACAAACAAGAAGAAAGAAACCCAATATCTAAAAAAGTGGTCCATGTGATTCCAACAGGACATAAGGGAAAGGTCATATCATTAATCTGATGCTCATAGAGGCTACATTCTTACAGGATGGCAAATAGATAATGGAAGTTTGAATCACAGGTGGACAAAGGAGATATTGCATTGTAAATGGGAGGAGAGAAGCTTCTGCTCTTTGTGTACCTGATGTCGAAGTCGTGGCTGTTGATGTTTCTGTTGGAATATAAAGTTGGAAAAATTGGAAAGCACTGAAACGAATGTGATTCTTCCAGCTACTTTTTGTCTTTCAATGGAGTTAGCAGCATGAATGGGCACAATTAATGTCACAGCAGGGAAACAAAATGGAGTGGCTGGTTGTGTGGTTTACTGCCGCTATTGATGCACGATAGAGGCAATGTGGCAGTGCCAGGTGTGTTGTTCATTAGCAGCTGTGCTGCTTCTTGAAAAGGATTGTTCCAGGAACCTCCAGAAGCAAGCTTCATGTGTTTCCATTCAAAATAGTATCAATGGAAATATGGGCATTGGAGACTGCTCTGGACAAAGTATACATGAGTAATTCAAGTAGTTGAGTCAAAGGCAGTTAATGTCATTACAACTGTTATTGAAGTGAAGAGTGTTGCTGAGCATTGTGTCAGAGTGTTTTCTGATGTTGCTCTAAAGTGAGAATTTGAAGGAATAAATGTGGAGCAATCGGACTGAATGCTTCAGATGATTCTGTTCTTTCAGTTGCTTGAAGCTGAAGTTTGAGCTAGTGTTTGGCAATGATACTGGGAGAGTGGCTGCTGTTGTGGGCAAAGCCAATGGCAGGATTCTTGTAGCCTGATTTCTCTATGTGATATGTAACAGTTGTGTCTGTAGAAATGTGCTGTTCCTCACCAGTTTCAGTGGTGGTTGTTGATGAAGACATGCGTGCGCATCCTGTGGAAACCGTAGAGAATGAGATAACAATGAGTTAAAGGAGGGCGATTGTGACTGTAATAGAGAAATGTGAAGACAATCAAGTAGATGTTTGCTCAGGAAATGTAGAGTTGGAAGTTGTTCTTTGTTTACCTGATGTCGTAGAGGGGGTTGTTGATGTTTTAGTTGTTGTTGCTAGAAAGTAAGAAGTTGAGGAGAAATATATTGCATCAACCTTCAACAGAATTCGAGGTTAGCATATGATGGTTGCTGTTTTGTATCAAAGTAAAGATTGATGAAGACACCAAGACTGACAATTTCACAAATACCTGTTGTTGTAGAGAATGTTGTCGAAGACTCTGTGGGGAATGCTGCTGACAATATTAGATAAGAGGCATTGCTTAGCAAATGTGATCTTGTGCACATGTCTGATGTTCAAGTCTGCTAAATCATTCATCGAGTTTCAAATGATAAACCCCTCAAGATCAATTTAATCATCTGTTTAATATCTTCCTAGATCCCCGTAGTACAAAGTGTGTGAAGACAACACTTACTTGGTGCTGTGTTCCGGACACTGCCTGCAGTAAATAGAAGGATGTACAATTGAGTCGAAAAACATGAGTGAATGAATGAAGCAAGTCGGAACATCGCACGAAGAGGCTCCTTTGAATAGTTAGTGGCACAATTCCTGTGGTTATACATTCAACAAGATTTGGAAGTGATGTCTGCTAGGCACTAACCATAAAATGGGTAGAAGCTGGTGACTGCTGCAGGATTAATATCAGCTGTTTCCCTCCATCACCAATAACAAGAAGAAAGAAACTCAATATCTAACGTACATTTAAAAATGTGGTCCATGTGAATCCAGTAGGACATAAGGGACAGGACACATCGTTTGTGTAATGATCATAGAGGCTGCATTCTTACAGGATGGCAAATATACAATGGAAGTTTATAGTTAATAAGATGTTTGTTCTGGAATGGAGAGTTGGAATTTGTTCTTTGTTTACCTGTTATTGTAGTGGGGGCTGCTGTTGTAGTAGTTGTTGTTGGTGCTAGAATGTAATGATGAGAAACATATTGCATCAACTTTTAGTAGAAATAGAGGTTAAGTTATCATAGTGGCTATTCTTACGAGGACATTGTATTGAAGTGAAGGTTGACAAAGGCACTGACAGTAACACAAATAACTGTGGTTGTTGAGAAAGTTGTCGATGGCTCTGTGGTGAATGCTGCTGACAGCATTGGAAAAGAGACGCTGCTTAGCAAAAGTGATCTGGTGCACAAGTATAATGTGCAGTTCTCCTAAATCACTCATCAAATTTGAGAAAAAAATGCTTCAAGTTGAACACAATCATCCGTTTAATATCTTTCTACATGCTGGTAGCACTAGCTGTGTGAACACACAACCTTCTCATTGGTCTGTGCATGACAATGTCTGCAGTACATCGAAGGGTTTACAATTGAGTGGAAAAACGTGAATGAATGAGGCAAGTTACAGCATCATGCTAAGAGTCTCCTTTCAATATCTAGTGACTCAATTCCTGTGGTTGTGCCCTCAACAAGATTTGGAAATGTTTCTTGCCCAGCGGTCACCAGGTAATGGGTAGAAGCTGGTATCTGCTGCAGGGATAAAATTGGCTGTTTCCCTCCAGCAGCACTAACAAGAAGAAAGAAATCCAATATTTAAATTACACGTGAAAAAATGGTCTATGTGATTCTTGCAGGACATAGTGGAAAGGACATATCGTTTGTCTAATGCTCATTGAGGCTGTGTTCTTACAGGATGGCAAATAGTTAATGGAAGTTTGAATCACAGGTGGACACAGAGGACATTGTACCGTAAATGGGAAGAGAGAAGCTTCTGCTCGTTTATACCTGATATGAAAGTCGTGGCTGCTGATGTTTCTGTCGGAATAGAAAGTTGGAAAGATTGGAAAGCACAGAAATGAATGTGATTCTTTCAGCCAGTTTTTGTCTTTCAATGGAGTTGGCAGCATGAATGGGCACAATTAATGTCACAGCAGGGAAACAAAATGGAGTGGCTGGTCGTGTGGTTTACTGCTGCTGTTGATACACGATAGAGGCATTGTGCCAGTGCAGGTGTGTTGGTCATTAGCAGCTGCGCTGTTTCTTGAGAAAGATTGGTCTAGGAACCTCCAGAAGGAAGCTTCAAGTGTTTCCATTCAACATAGTATCAATGGCAAAATGGGCATTGGAGACTACTCTGGACAAAGTGTACACGGGTAATTCGAGTAGTTGAATCAAAGGCAGTTAATGTGGCTACAACTGTTATTGGAGTGAACAGTGTTGCTGAGCATTGTGTCAGAGTGTTTTCTGATGTTGCTCTAAAGTGAGAATTTGAAGGAATAAATGTGGAGCAACTAAATGCTTCAGATGATTCTCCTCTTTCAGTTGCTTGAAGCTGAAGTTTGAGCTAGTATTTGGCAATAATACTGGGAGAGTGGCTGCTGTTGTGGCCAAAGCAAGTGGCAGGATTCTTGTAGCCTGATTTCTCTATGTGATATGTAACAGTTGTGTCTGTAGAAATGTGCTGTTCCTCACCAGTTTCAGTGGTGGTTGTTGATGAAGACATGCGTGCGCATCCTGTGGAAACCGTAGAGAATGAGATAACAATGAGTTAAAGGAGGGCGATTGTGACTGTAATAGAGAAATGTGAAGACAATCAAGTAGATGTTTGCTCAGGAAATGTAGAGTTGGAAGTTGTTCTTTGTTTACCTGATGTCGTAGAGGGGGTTGTTGATGTTTTAGTTGTTGTTGCTAGAAAGTAAGAAGTTGAGGAGAAATATATTGCATCAACCTTCAACAGAATTCGAGGTTAGCATATGATGGTTGCTGTTTTGTATCAAAGTAAAGATTGATGAAGACACCAAGACTGACAATTTCACAAATACCTGTTGTTGTAGAGAATGTTGTCGAAGACTCTGTGGGGAATGCTGCTGACAATATTAGATAAGAGGCATTGCTTAGCAAATGTGATCTTGTGCACATGTCTGATGTTCAAGTCTGCTAAATCATTCATCGAGTTTCAAATGATAAACCCCTCAAGATCAATTTAATCATCTGTTTAATATCTTCCTAGATCCCCGTAGTACAAAGTGTGTGAAGACAACACTTACTTGGTGCTGTGTTCCGGACACTGCCTGCAGTAAATAGAAGGATGTACAATTGAGTCGAAAAACATGAGTGAATGAATGAAGCAAGTCGGAACATCGCACGAAGAGGCTCCTTTGAATAGTTAGTGGCACAATTCCTGTGGTTATACATTCAACAAGATTTGGAAGTGATGTCTGCTAGGCACTAACCATAAAATGGGTAGAAGCTGGTGACTGCTGCAGGATTAATATCAGCTGTTTCCCTCCATCACCAATAACAAGAAGAAAGAAACCCAATATCTAACGTACATTTAAAAATGTGGTCCATGTGAATCCAGTAGGACATAAGGGACAGGACACATCGTTTGTGTAATGATCATAGAGGCTGCATTCTTACAGGATGGCAAATATACAATGGAAGTTTATAGTTAATAAGATGTTTGTTCTGGAATGGAGAGTTGGAATTTGTTCTTTGTTTACCTGTTATTGTAGTGGGGGCTGCTGTTGTAGTAGTTGTTGTTGGTGCTAGAATGTAATGATGAGAAACATATTGCATCAACTTTTAGTAGAAATAGAGGTTAAGTTATCATAGTGGCTATTCTTACGAGGACATTGTATTGAAGTGAAGGTTGACAAAGGCACTGACAGTAACACAAATAACTGTGGTTGTTGAGAAAGTTGTCGATGGCTCTGTGGTGAATGCTGCTGACAGCATTGGAAAAGAGACGCTGCTTAGCAAAAGTGATCTGGTGCACAAGTATAATGTGCAGTTCTCCTAAATCACTCATCAAATTTGAGAAAAAAATGCTTCAAGTTGAACACAATCATCCGTTTAATATCTTTCTACATGCTGGTAGCACTAGCTGTGTGAACACACAACCTTCTCATTGGTCTGTGCATGACAATGTCTGCAGTACATCGAAGGGTTTACAATTGAGTGGAAAAACGTGAATGAATGAGGCAAGTTACAGCATCATGCTAAGAGTCTCCTTTCAATATCTAGTCACTCAATTCCTGTGGTTGTGCCCTCAACAAGATTTGGAAATGTTTCTTGCCCAGCGGTCACCAGGTAATGGGTAGAAGCTGGTATCTGCTGCAGGGATAAAATTGGCTGTTTCCCTCCAGCAGCACTAACAAGAAGAAAGAAATCCAATATTTAAATTACACGTGAAAAAATGGTCTATATGATTCTTGCAGGACATAGTGGAAAGGACATATCGTTTGTCTAATGCTCATTGAGGCTGTGTTCTTACAGGATGGCAAATAGTTAATGGAAGTTTGAATCACAGGTGGACACAGAGGACATTGTACCGTAAATGGGAAGAGAGAAGCTTCTGCTCGTTTATACCTGATATCAAAGTCGTGGCTGCTGATGTTTCTGTCGGAATAGAAAGTTGGAAAGATTGGAAAGCACAGAAATGAATGTGATTCTTTCAGCCAGTTTTTGTCTTTCAATGGAGTTGGCAGCATGAATGGGCACAATTAATGTCACAGCAGGGAAACAAAATGGAGTGGCTGGTCGTGTGGTTTACTGCTGCTGTTGATACACGATAGAGGCATTGTGCCAGTGCAGGTGTGTTGGTCATTAGCAGCTGCGCTGTTTCTTGAGAAAGATTGGTCTAGGAACCTCCAGAAGGAAGCTTCAAGTGTTTCCATTCAACATAGTATCAATGGCAAAATGGGCATTGGAGACTGCTCTGGACAAAGTGTACACGGGTAATTCGAGTAGTTGAATCAAAGGCAGTTAATGTGGCTACAACTGTTATTGGAGTGAACAGTGTTGCTGAGCATTGTGTCAGAGTGTTTTCTGATGTTGCTCTAAAGTGAGAATTTGAAGGAATAAATGTGGAGCAACTAAATGCTTCAGATGATTCTCCTCTTTCAGTTGCTTGAAGCTGAAGTTTGAGCTAGTATTTGGCAATAATACTGGGAGAGTGGCTGCTGTTGTGGCCAAAGCAAGTGGCAGGATTCTTGTAGCCTGATTTCTCTATGTGATATGTAACAGTTGTGTCTGTAGAAATGTGCTGTTCCTCACCAGTTTCAGTGGTGGTTGTTGATGAAGACATGCGTGTGCATCCTGTGGAAACCGTAGAGAATGAGATAACAATGAGTTAAAGGAGGGCGATTGTGACTGTAATAGAGAAATGTGAAGACAATCAAGTAGATGTTTGCTCAGGAAATGTAGAGTTGGAAGTTGTTCTTTGTTTACCTGATGTCGTAGAGGGGGTTGTTGATGTTTTAGTTGTTGTTGCTAGAAAGTAAGAAGTTGAGGAGAAATATATTGCATCAACCTTCAACAGAATTCGAGGTTAGCATATGATGGTTGCTGTTTTGTATCAAAGTAAAGATTGATGAAGGCACCAAGACTGACAATTTCACAAATACCTGTTGTTGTAGAGAATGTTGTCGAAGACTCTGTGGGGAATGCTGCTGACAATATTAGATAAGAGGCATTGCTTAGCAAATGTGATCTTGTGCACATGTCTGATGTTCAAGTCTGCTAAATCATTCATCGAGTTTCAAAAGATAAACCCCTCAAGATCAAATTAATCATCTGTTTAATATCTTCCTAGATCCCCGTAGCACAAGATGTGTGAAGACAACACTTACTTGGTGCTGTGTTCCGGACACTGCCTGCAGTAAATAGAAGGATGTACAATTGAGTCGAAAAACATGAGTTAATGAATGAAGCAAATCGGAACATCGCACGAAGAGGCTCCTTTGAATAGTTAGTGGCACAATTCCTGTGGTTATACATTCAACAAGATTTGGAAGTGATGTCTGCCGGGCACTAACCATAAAATGGGTAGAAGCTGGTGACTGCTGCAGGATTAATATCAGCTGTTTCCCTCCATCACCAATAACAAGAAGAAAGAAACCCAATATCTAACGTACATTTAAAAATGTGGTCCATGTGAATCCAGGACATAAGGGACAGGACACATCGTTTGTGTAATGATCATAGAGGCTGCATTCTTACAGGATGGCAAATATACAATGGAAGTTTATAGTTAATAAGATGTTTGTTCTGGAATGGAGAGTTGGAATTTGTTCTTTGTTTACCTGTTATTGTAGTGGGGGCTGCTGTTGTAGTAGTTGTTGTTGGTGCTAGAATGTAATGATGAGAAACATATTGCATCAACTTTTAGTAGAAATAGAGGTTAAGTTATCATAGTGGCTATTCTTACGAGGACATTGTATTGAAGTGAAGGTTGACAAAGGCACTGACAGTAACACAAATAACTGTGGTTGTTGAGAAAGTTGTCGATGGCTCTGTGGTGAATGCTGCTGACAGCATTGGAAAAGAGACGCTGCTTAGCAAAAGTGATCTGGTGCACAAGTATAATGTGCAGTTCTCCTAAATCACTCATCAAATTTGAGAAAAAAATGCTTCAAGTTGAACACAATCATCCGTTTAATATCTTTCTACATGCTGGTAGCACTAGCTGTGTGAACACACAACCTTCTCATTGGTCTGTGCATGACAATGTCTGCAGTACATCGAAGGGTTTACAATTGAGTGGAAAAACGTGAATGAATGAGGCAAGTTACAGCATCATGCTAAGAGTCTCCTTTCAATATCTAGTGACTCAATTCCTGTGGTTGTGCCCTCAACAAGATTTGGAAATGTTTCTTGCCCAGCGGTCACCAGGTAATGGGTAGAAGCTGGTATCTGCTGCAGGGATAAAATTGGCTGTTTCCCTCCAGCAGCACTAACAAGAAGAAAGAAATCCAATATTTAAATTACACGTGAAAAAATGGTCTATGTGATTCTTGCAGGACATAGTGGAAAGGACATATTGTTTGTCTAATGCTCATTGAGGCTGTGTTCTTACAGGATGGCAAATAGTTAATGGAAGTTTGAATCACAGGTGGACACAGAGGACATTGTACCGTAAATGGGAAGAGAGAAGCTTCTGCTCGTTTATACCTGATATCAAAGTCGTGGCTGTTGATGTTTCTGTCGGAATAGAAAGTTGGAAAGATTGGAAAGCACAGAAATGAATGTGATTCTTTCAGCCAGTTTTTGTCTTTCAATGGAGTTGGCAGCATGAATGGGCACAATTAATGTCACAGCAGGGAAACAAAATGGAGTGGCTGGTCGTGTGGTTTACTGCTGCTGTTGATACACGATAGAGGCATTGTGCCAGTGCAGGTGTGTTGGTCATTAGCAGCTGCGCTGTTTCTTGAGAAAGATTGGTCTAGGAACCTCCAGAAGGAAGCTTCAAGTGTTTCCATTCAACATAGTATCAATGGCAAAATGGGCATTGGAGACTGCTCTGGACAAAGTGTACACGGGTAATTCGAGTAGTTGAATCAAAGGCAGTTAATGTGGCTACAACTGTTATTGGAGTGAACAGTGTTGCTGAGCATTGTGTCAGAGTGTTTTCTGATGTTGCTCTAAAGTGAGAATTTGAAGGAATAAATGTGGAGCAACTAAATGCTTCAGATGATTCTCCTCTTTCAGTTGCTTGAAGCTGAAGTTTGAGCTAGTATTTGGCAATAATACTGGGAGAGTGGCTGCTGTTGTGGCCAAAGCAAGTGGCAGGATTCTTGTAGCCTGATTTCTCTATGTGATATGTAACAGTTGTGTCTGTAGAAATGTGCTGTTCCTCACCAGTTTCAGTGGTGGTTGTTGATGAAGACATGCGTGCGCATCCTGTGGAAACCGTAGAGAATGAGATAACAATGAGTTAAAGGAGGGCGATTGTGACTGTAATAGAGAAATGTGAAGACAATCAAGTAGATGTTTGCTCAGGAAATGTAGAGTTGGAAGTTGTTCTTTGTTTACCTGATGTCGTAGAGGGGGTTGTTGATGTTTTAGTTGTTGTTGCTAGAAAGTAAGAAGTTGAGGAGAAATATATTGCATCAACCTTCAACAGAATTCGAGGTTAGCATATGATGGTTGCTGTTTTGTATCAAAGTAAAGATTGATGAAGGCACCAAGACTGACAATTTCACAAATACCTGTTGTTGTAGAGAATGTTGTCGAAGACTCTGTGGGGAATGCTGCTGACAATATTAGATAAGAGGCATTGCTTAGCAAATGTGATCTTGTGCACATGTCTGATGTTCAAGTCTGCTAAATCATTCATCGAGTTTCAAAAGATAAACCCCTCAAGATCAAATTAATCATCTGTTTAATATCTTCCTAGATCCCCGTAGCACAAGATGTGTGAAGACAACACTTACTTGGTGCTGTGTTCCGGACACTGCCTGCAGTAAATAGAAGGATGTACAATTGAGTCGAAAAACATGAGTTAATGAATGAAGCAAATCGGAACATCGCACGAAGAGGCTCCTTTGAATAGTTAGTGGCACAATTCCTGTGGTTATACATTCAACAAGATTTGGAAGTGATGTCTGCCGGGCACTAACCATAAAATGGGTAGAAGCTGGTGACTGCTGCAGGATTAATATCAGCTGTTTCCCTCCATCACCAATAACAAGAAGAAAGAAACCCAATATCTAACGTACATTTAAAAATGTGGTCCATGTGAATCCAGGACATAAGGGACAGGACACATCGTTTGTGTAATGATCATAGAGGCTGCATTCTTACAGGATGGCAAATATACAATGGAAGTTTATAGTTAATAAGATGTTTGTTCTGGAATGGAGAGTTGGAATTTGTTCTTTGTTTACCTGTTATTGTAGTGGGGGCTGCTGTTGTAGTAGTTGTTGTTGGTGCTAGAATGTAATGATGAGAAACATATTGCATCAACTTTTAGTAGAAATAGAGGTTAAGTTATCATAGTGGCTATTCTTACGAGGACATTGTATTGAAGTGAAGGTTGACAAAGGCACTGACAGTAACACAAATAACTGTGGTTGTTGAGAAAGTTGTCGATGGCTCTGTGGTGAATGCTGCTGACAGCATTGGAAAAGAGACGCTGCTTAGCAAAAGTGATCTGGTGCACAAGTATAATGTGCAGTTCTGCTAAATCACTCATCAAATTTGAAAAAAAAATGCTTCAAGTTGAACACAATCATCTGTTTAATATCTTTCTACATGCTGGTAGCACTAGCTGTGTGAACACACAACCTTCTCATTGGTCTGTGCATGACAATGTCTGCAGTACATCGAAGGGTTTACAATTGAGTGGAAAAACGTGAATGAATGAGGCAAGTTACAGCATCATGCTAAGAGTCTCCTTTCAATATCTAGTGACTCAATTCCTGTGGTTGTGCCCTCAACAAGATTTGGAAATGTTTCTTGCCCAGTGGTCACCAGGTAATGGGTAGAAGCTGGTATCTGCTGCAGGGATAAAATTGGCTGTTTCCCTCCAGCAGCACTAACAAGAAGAAAGAAATCCAATATTTAAATTACACGTGAAAAAATGGTCTATGTGATTCTTGCAGGACATAGTGGAAAGGACATATCGTTTGTCTAATGCTCATTGAGGCTGTGTTCTTACAGGATGGCAAATAGTTAATGGAAGTTTGAATCACAGGTGGACACAGAGGACATTGTACCGTAAATGGGAAGAGAGAAGCTTCTGCTCGTTTATACCTGATATCAAAGTCGTGGCTGTTGATGTTTCTGTCGGAATAGAAAGTTGGAAAGATTGGAAAGCACAGAAATGAATGTGATTCTTTCAGCCAGTTTTTGTCTTTCAATGGAGTTGGCAGCATGAATGGGCACAATTAATGTCACAGCAGGGAAACAAAATGGAGTGGCTGGTCGTGTGGTTTACTGCTGCTGTTGATACACGATAGAGGCATTGTGCCAGTGCAGGTGTGTTGGTCATTAGCAGCTGCGCTGTTTCTTGAGAAAGATTGGTCTAGGGACCTCCAGAAGGAAGCTTCAAGTGTTTCCATTCAACATAGTATCAATGGCAAAATGGGCATTGGAGACTGCTCTGGACAAAGTGTACACGGGTAATTCGAGTAGTTGAATCAAAGGCAGTTAATGTGGCTACAACTGTTATTGGAGTGAACAGTGTTGCTGAGCATTGTGTCAGAGTGTTTTCTGATGTTGCTCTAAAGTGAGAATTTGAAGGAATAAATGTGGAGCAACTAAATGCTTCAGATGATTCTCCTCTTTCAGTTGCTTGAAGCTGAAGTTTGAGCTAGTGTTTGGCAATGATACTGGGAGAGTGGCTGCTGTTGTGAGCAAAGCCAATGGCAGGATTCTTGTAGCCTGATTTCTCTATGTGATATGTAACAGTTGTGTCTGTGGAAATGTGCTGATCCTCACCAGTTTCAGTGGTGGTTGTTGATGAAGACATGCGTGCGCATCCTGTGGAAACCGTAGAGAATGAGATAACAATGAGTTAAAGGAGGGCGATTGTGACTGTAATAGAGAAATGTGAAGACAATCAAGTAGATGTTTGCTCAGGAAATGTAGAGTTGGAAGTTGTTCTTTGTTTACCTGATGTCGTAGAGGGGGTTGTTGATGTTTTAGTTGTTGTTGCTAGAAAGTAAGAAGTTGAGGAGAAATATATTGCATCAACCTTCAACAGAATTCGAGGTTAGCATATGATGGTTGCTGTTTTGTATCAAAGTAAAGATTGATGAAGACACCAAGACTGACAATTTCACAAATACCTGTTGTTGTAGAGAATGTTGTCGAAGACTCTGTGGGGAATGCTGCTGACAATATTAGATAAGAGGCATTGCTTAGCAAATGTGATCTTGTGCACATGTCTGATGTTCAAGTCTGCTAAATCATTCATCGAGTTTCAAATGATAAACCCCTCAAGATCAATTTAATCATCTGTTTAATATCTTCCTAGATCCCCGTAGTACAAGGTGTGTGAAGACAACACTTACTTGGTGCTGTGTTCCGGACACTGCCTGCAGTAAATAGAAGGATGTACAATTGAGTCGAAAAACATGAGTGAATGAATGAAGCAAGTCGGAACATCGCACGAAGAGGCTCCTTTGAATAGTTAGTGGCACAATTCCTGTGGTTATACATTCAACAAGATTTGGAAGTGATGTCTGCCGGGCACTAACCATAAAATGGGTAGAAGCTGGTGACTGCTGCAGGATTAATATCAGCTGTTTCCCTCCATCACCAATAACAAGAAGAAAGAAACCCAATATCTAACGTACATTTAAAAATGTGGTCCATGTGAATCCAGTAGGACATAAGGGACAGGACACATCGTTTGTGTAATGATCATAGAGGCTGCATTCTTACAGGATGGCAAATATACAATGGAAGTTTATAGTTAATAAGATGTTTGTTCTGGAATGGAGAGTTGGAATTTGTTCTTTGTTTACCTGTTATTGTAGTGGGGGCTGCTGTTGTAGTAGTTGTTGTTGGTGCTAGAATGTAATGATGAGAAACATATTGCATCAACTTTTAGTAGAAATAGAGGTTAAGTTATCATAGTGGCTATTCTTACGAGGACATTGTATTGAAGTGAAGGTTGACAAAGGCACTGACAGTAACACAAATAACTGTGGTTGTTGAGAAAGTTGTCGATGGCTCTGTGGTGAATGCTGCTGACAGCATTGGAAAAGAGACGCTGCTTAGCAAAAGTGATCTGGTGCACAAGTATAATGTGCAGTTCTCCTAAATCACTCATCAAATTTGAAACAAAAATGCTTCAAGTTGAACACAATCATCTGTTTAATATCTTTCTACATGCTGGTAGCACTAGCTGTGTGAACACACAACCTTCTCATTGGTCTGTGCATGACAATGTCTGCAGTACATCGAAGGGTTTACAATTGAGTGGAAAAACGTGAATGAATGAGGCAAGTTACAGCATCATGCTAAGAGTCTCCTTTCAATATCTAGTGACTCAATTCCTGTGGTTGTGCCCTCAACAAGATTTGGAAATGTTTCTTGCCCAGCGGTCACCAGGTAATGGTGTCCGCTGCTGGTATCTGCTGCAGGGATAAAATTGGCTGTTTCCCTCCAGCAGCACTAACAAGAAGAAAGAAATCCAATATTTAAATTACACGTGAAAAAATGGTCTATGTGATTCTTGCAGGACATAGTGGAAAGGACATATCGTTTGTCTAATGCTCATTGAGGCTGTGTTCTTACAGGATGGCAAATAGTTAATGGAAGTTTGAATCACAGGTGGACACAGAGGACATTGTACCGTAAATGGGAAGAGAGAAGCTTCTGCTCGTTTATACCTGATATCAAAGTCGTGGCTGTTGATGTTTCTGTCGGAATAGAAAGTTGGAAAGATTGGAAAGAACAGAAATGAATGTGATTCTTTCAGCCAGTTTTTGTCTTTCAATGGAGTTGGCAGCATGAATGGGCACAATTAATGTCACAGCAGGGAAACAAAATGGAGTGGCTGGTCGTGTGGTTTACTGCTGCTGTTGATACACGATAGAGGCATTGTGCCAGTGCAGGTGTGTTGGTCATTAGCAGCTGCGCTGTTTCTTGAGAAAGATTGGTCTAGGAACCTCCAGAAGGAAGCTTCAAGTGTTTCCATTCAACATAGTATCAATGGCAAAATGGGCATTGGAGACTGCTCTGGACAAAGTAATGCTCTGGACGGGTAATTCGAGTAGTTGAAGCAAAGGCAGTTAATGTGGCTACAACTGTTATTGGAGTGAAGGATGTTGCTGAGCATTGTGTCAGAGTGTTTTCTGATGTTTCTCTAAAGTGACAATTTGAAGGAATAAATGTGGAGCAATCTGACTGAATGCTTCAGATGATTCTCCTTTTTCAGTCTCTTGAAGCTGAAGTTTGAGCTAGTGTTTGGCAATGATACTGGGAGAGTGGCTGCTGTTGTGGCCAAAGCAAGTGGCAGGATTCTTGTAGCCTGATTTCTCTATGTGATATGTAACAGTTGTGTCTGTAGAAATGTGCTGTTCCTCACCAGTTTCAGTGGTGGTTGTTGAATGAAGACATGCGTGCGCATCAAATAGAAACAATAGGAAAAGAGATAACAATGAAGAGCGCGATTGTGACTTTAATAGAGAAAAGTGAAGACAATCAAGTAGATGTTTGTTCTGGAATGGAGAGTGGGAAGTTGTTCCTTGTTTACCTGTTGTTGTTGTGGGTATTGTTGATGTTGCAGTTGTTGGTGCTGCAAAATAAAAAGTGGTATTTATCATGTCTGACGAGAAATATATTGCATTAAATATTCGTAGCAATAGAGGTTAATTTATCATAGTGGCTATTTTTACGATGACGCTGTATTGAATGAAAGCACCAAGAATGACAATAACACAAATACCCGTGGTTGTAGAGAAGGTTGTCGATGCCTGTGAGGTGAATGCTGCTGACAACATTGGAAACGAGAGATTGCTTAGCAAAAATGATCTGGTGCACAAGAATAATGTGCAGTTCTTCTAAATCACTCATCAAATTTCAAAAGAAAACCGCTTGAAGTTCAATTCAATCATCTGTTTGATATCTTTCTACATCCTTTCTTATTGCTCTGTCCATGGCAATGTCTGCAGTAGATCGAAGGGTTTAGAATTGAGTGGAAAAATGTGAATGAATGAGTCAAGTTACAACATCATGCTGAGAGTCTCCTTTCAATATCTCGCGACACAATTCCTGTGGTTACGCCCTCAACAAGATTTGGAAATGTTTCTGGCCCTGCGATCACCAGGTAATGGGCAGAAGCTGGTATCTGCTGCAAGGTTAATATTGGCTGTTTCCCTCCATCAGCACTAACAAGAAGAAAGAAACCCAATAACTAAAGTACGTGTGAAAAAGTGCTGTGTGATTCCAGCTGGACATAAGGGAAAGGACATTTCATTTGTCTAATACTCACAGAGGATACATTCTTACAGGATGGCAAATAGTTAATGGAAGTTTGAATCACAGGTGGTCAAAGGGGATATTGCACCGTAAATGGGAGGAGAGAAGCTTCTGCTCTTTGTATACCTGATGTCGAAGTCGTGGCTGTTGATGTTTCTGTTGGAATAGAAAGTTGGAAAGATTGGAAAGCACAGAAACAAATGTGATTCTTCCAGCTAGTTTTTGTCTTTCAATGGAGTTGGCAGCATGAATGGGCACAATTAATGTCACAGCAGGGAAACAAAATGGAGTGGCTGGTCGTGTGGTTTACTGCTGCTATTGATACACAATAGAGGCAATGTGGCAGTGCCAGGTGTGTTGTTCATTAGCAGCTGTGCTGCTTCTTGAGAAAGATTGGTCCAGGAACCTCCAGAAGCAAGCTTCAAGTGTTTCCATTCAACATAGTATCAATGGAAAAATGGGCATTGGAGACTGCTCTGGACAGAGTGTACACGGGTAATTCAAGTAGTTGAGTCAAAGGTAGGTAATGTGGCTACAACTGTTGTTGGAGTGAAGAGTGTTGCTGAGCATTGCGTCAGAGTGTTTTCTGATGTTGCTCTAAAGTGAGAATTTGAAGGAATAAATGTGGAGCAATCGGACTGAATGCTTCAGATGATTCTCCTCTTTCAGTTGCTTGAAGCTGAAGTTTGAGCCAGGCATTGATACTGGGAGAGTGGCTGCTGTTCTGGCCAAAGCCAATGGCAGGATTCTTGTAGCCTGATTTCTCTATGTGATATGTAACAGTTGCGTCTGTAGAAATGTGCTGTTCCTCACCAGTTTCAGTGGTGGTTGTTGATGAAGACATGCGTGCGCATCCTGTGGAAACCGTAGAGAATGAGATAACAATGAGTTAAAGGAGGGCGATTGTGACAGTAATAGAGAAATGTGAAGACAATCAAGTAGATGTTTGCTCAGGAAATGTAGAGTTGGAAGTTGTTCTTTGTTTAGCTGCTGTCGTAGAGGGGGTTGTTGATGTTTTAGTTGTTGGTGCTAGAAAGTAAGAGGTTGAGGAGAAATATATTGCATCAACCTTCAACAGAATTCGAGGTTAGCATATGATGGTTGCTGTTTTGTATCAAAGTAAAGATTGATGAAGACACCAAGACTGAAAATTTCACAAATACCTGTTGTTGTAGAGAATGTTGTCGAAGACTCTGTGGGGAATGCTGCTGACAATATTAGATAAGAGGCATTGCTTAGCAAATGTGATCTTGTGCACATGTCTGATGTTCAAGTCTGCTAAATCATTCATCGAGTTTCAAAAGATAAACCCCTCAAGATCAAATTAATCATCTGTTTAATATCTTCCTACATCCCCGTAGCACAAGGTGTGTGAAGACAACACTTACTTGCTGGTGTGTTCTGGACATCGCCTGCAGTAAATAGAAGGATGTACAATTGAGTCGAAAAACGTGAGTGAATGAATGAAGCAAGTCGGAACATCGCACGAAGAGGCTCCTTTGAATAGGTAGTGGCACAATTCCTGTGGTTGTACATTCAACAAGATTTGGAAGTGATGTCTGCTAGGCACTAACCATAAAATGGGTAGAAGCTGGTGACTGCTGCAGGATTAATATCAGCTGTTTCCCTGCATCACCAATAACAAGAAGAAAGAAACCCAATATCTAACGTACATTTAAAAATGTGGTCCATGTGAATCCAGTAGGACATAAGGGACAGGACACATCGTTTGTGTAATGATCATAGAGGCTGCATTCTTACAGGATGGCAAATATACAATGGAAGTTTATAGTTAATAAGATGTTTGTTCTGGAATGGAGAGTTGGAATTTGTTCTTTGTTTACCTGTTATTGTAGTGGGGGCTGCTGTTGTAGTAGTTGTTGTTGGTGCTAGAATGTAATGATGAGAAACATATTGCATCAACTTTTAGTAGAAATAGAGGTTAAGTTATCATAGTGGCTATTCTTACGAGGACATTGTATTGAAGTGAAGGTTGACAAAGGCACTGACAGTAACACAAATAACTGTGGTTGTTGAGAAAGTTGTCGATGGCTCTGTGGTGAATGCTGCTGACAGCATTGGAAAAGAGACGCTGCTTAGCAAAAGTGATCTGGTGCACAAGTATAATGTGCAGTTCTCCTAAATCACTCATCAAATTTGAAAAAAAAATGCTTCAAGTTGAACACAATCATCTGTTTAATATCTTTCTACATGCTGGTAGCACTAGCTGTGTGAACACACAACCTTCTCATTGGTCTGTGCATGACAATGTCTGCAGTACATCGAAGGGTTTACAATTGAGTGGAAAAACGTGAATGAATGAGGCAAGTTACAGCATCATGCTGCGAGTCTCCTTTCAATATCTCGCGACACAATTCCTGTGGTTACGCCCTCAACAAGATTTGGAAATGTTTCTGGCCCTGCGATCACCAGGTAATGGGCAGAAGCTGGTATCTGCTGCAAGGTTAATATTGGCTGTTTCCCTCCATCAGCACTAACAAGAAGAAAGAAACCCAGTAACTAAAGTACGTGTGAAAAAGTGCTGTGTGATTCCAGCTGGACATAAGGGAAAGGACATTTCATTTGTCTAATGCTCACAGAGGCTACATTCTTACAGGATGGCAAATAGTTAATGGAAGTTTGAATCACAGGTGGTCAAAGGGGATATTGCACCGTAAATGGGAGGAGAGAAGCTTCTGCTCTTTGTATACCTGATGTCGAAGTCGTGGCTGTTGATGTTTCTGTTGGAATAGAAAGTTGGAAAGATTGGAAAGCACAGAAACAAATGTGATTCTTCCAGCTAGTTTTTGTCTTTCAATGGAGTTGGCAGCATGAATGGGCACAATTAATGTCACAGCAGGGAAACAAAATGGAGTGGCTGGTCGTGTGGTTTACTGCTGCTATTGATACACAATAGAGGCAATGTGGCAGTGCCAGGTGTGTTGTTCATTAGCAGCTGTGCTGCTTCTTGAGAAAGATTGGTCCAGGAACCTCCAGAAGCAAGCTTCATGTGTTTCCATTCAACATCGTATCAATGGAAAAATGGGCATTGGAGACTGCTCTGGACAGAGTGTACACGGGTAATTCAAGTAGTTGAGTCAAAGGCAGGTAATGTGGCTACAACTGTTGTTGGAGTGAAGAGTGTTGCTGAGCATTGCGTCAGAGTGTTTTCTGATGTTGCTCTAAAGTGAGAATTTGAAGGAATAAATGTGGAGCAATCGGACTGAATGCTTCAGATGATTCTCCTCTTTCAGTTGCTTGAAGCTGAAGTTTGAGCTAGTGTTTGGCAATGATACTGGGAGAGTGGCTGCTGTTGTGGGCAAAGCTAATGGCAGGATTCTTGTAGCCTGATTTCTCTATGTGATATGTAACAGTTGTGTCTGTAGAAATGTGCTGTTCCTCACCAGTTTCAGTGGTGGTTGTTGATGAAGACATGCGTGCGCATCCTGTGGAAACCGTAGAGAATGAGATAACAATGAGTTAAAGGAGGGTGATTGTGACTGTAATAGAGAAATGTGAAGACAATCAAGTAGATGTTTGCTCAGGAAATGTAGAGTTGGAAGTTGTTCTTTGTTTACCTGCTGTCGTAGAGGGGGTTGTTGATGTTTTAGTTGTTGTTGCTAGAAAGTAAGAAGTTGAGGAGAAATATATTGCATCAAATATTAGTAGCAATAGAGGTTAATTTATCATAGTGGCTATTTTTACGATGACGCTGTATTGAATGAAAGCACCAAGAATGACAATAACACAAATACCCGTGGTTGTAGAGAAGGTTGTCGATGCCTGTGAGGTGAATGCTGCTGACAACATTGGAAACGAGAGATTGCTTAGCAAAAATGATCTGGTGCACAAGAATAATGTGCAGTTCTTCTAAATCACTCATCAAATTTCAAAAGAAAACCGCTTGAAGTTCAATTCAATCATCTGTTTGATATCTTTCTACATCCTTTCTTATTGCTCTGTCCATGGCAATGTCTGCAGTAGATCGAAGGGTTTAGAATTGAGTGGAAAAATGTGAATGAATGAGTCAAGTTACAACATCATGCTGAGAGTCTCCTTTCAATATCTCGCGACACAATTCCTGTGGTTACGCCCTCAACAAGATTTGGAAATGTTTCTGGCCCTGCGATCACCAGGTAATGGGCAGAAGCTGGTATCTGCTGCAAGGTTAATATTGGCTGTTTCCCTCCATCAGCACTAACAAGAAGAAAGAAACCCAATAACTAAAGTACGTGTGAAAAAGTGCTGTGTGATTCCAGCTGGACATAAGGGAAAGGACATTTCATTTGTCTAATGCTCACAGAGGATACATTCTTACAGGATGGCAAATAGTTAATGGAAGTTTGAATCACAGGTGGTCAAAGGGGATATTGCACCGTAAATGGGAGGAGAGAAGCTTCTGCTCTTTGTATACCTGATGTCGAAGTCGTGGCTGTTGATGTTTCTGTTGGAATAGAAAGTTGGAAAGATTGGAAAGCACAGAAACGAATGTGATTCTTCCAGCTAGTTTTTGTCTTTCAATGGAATTGGCAGCATGAATGGGCACAATTAATGTCACAGCAGGGAAACAAAATGGAGTGGCTGGTCGTGTGGTTTACTGCTGCTATTGATACACAATAGAGGCAATGTGGCAGTGCCAGGTGTGTTGTTCATTAGCAGCTGCGCTGCTTCTTGAGAAAGATTGGTCCAGGAACCTCCAGAAGCAAGCTTCAAGTGTTTCCATTCAACATAGTATCAATGGAAAAATGGGCATTGGAGACTGCTCTGGACAAAGTGTGCATGGGTAATTCAAGTAGTTGAGTGAAAGGCAGTTAATGTGGCTACAACTGTTGTTGGAGTGAAGAGTGTTGCTGAGCATTGTGTCAGAGTGTTTTCTGATGTTGCTCTAAAGTGAGAATTTGAAGGAATAAATGTGGAGCAATCGGACTGAATGCTTCAGATGATTCTCCTCTTTCAGTTGCTTGAAGCTGAAGTTTGAGCCAGGCATTGATACTGGGAGAGTGGCTGCTGTTCTGGCCAAAGCCAATGGCAGGATTCTTGTAGCCTGATTTCTCTATGTGATATGTAACAGTTGCGTCTGTAGAAATGTGCTGTTCCTCACCAGTTTCAGTGGTGGTTGTTGATGAAGACATGCGTGCGCATCCTGTGGAAACCGTAGAGAATGAGATAACAATGAGTTAAAGGAGGGCGATTGTGACAGTAATAGAGAAATGTGAAGACAATCAAGTAGATGTTTGCTCAGGAAATGTAGAGTTGGAAGTTGTTCTTTGTTTAGCTGCTGTCGTAGAGGGGGTTGTTGATGTTTTAGTTGTTGTTGCTAGAAAGTAAGAAGTTGAGGAGAAATATATTGCATCAACCTTCAACAGAATTCGAGGTTAGCATATGATGGTTGCTGTTTTGTATCAAAGTAAAGATTGATGAAGGCACCAAGACTGACAATTTCACAAATACCTGTTGTTGTAGAGAATGTTGTCGAAGACTCTGTGGGGAATGCTGCTGACAATATTAGATAAGAGGCATTGCTTAGCAAATGTGATCTTGTGCACATGTCTGATGTTCAAGTCTGCTAAATCATTCATCGAGTTTCAAAAGATAAACCCCTCAAGATCAAATTAATCATCTGTTTAATATCTTCCTAGATCCCCGTAGCACAAGGTGTGTGAAGACAACACTTACTTGCTGGTGTGTTCCGGACACTGCCTGCAGTAAATAGAAGGATGTACAATTGAGTCGAAAAACATGAGTGAATGAATGAAGCAAGTCGGAACATCGCACGAAGAGGCTCCTTTGAATAGTTAGTGGCACAATTCCTGTGGTTATACATTCAACAAGATTTGGAAGTGATGTCTGCCGGGCACTAACCATAAAATGGGTAGAAGCTGGTGACTGCTGCAAGATTAATATCAGCTGTTTCCCTCCATCACCAATAACAAGAAGAAAGAAACCCAATATCTAACGTACATTTAAAAATGTGGTCCATGTGAATCCAGTAGGACATAAGGGACAGGACACATCGTTTGTGTAATGATCATAGAGGCTGCATTCTTACAGGATGGCAAATATACAATGGAAGTTTATAGTTAATAAGATGTTTGTTCTGGAATGGAGAGTTGGAATTTGTTCTTTGTTTACCTGTTATTGTAGTGGGGGCTGCTGTTGTAGTAGTTGTTGTTGGTGCTAGAATGTAATGATGAGAAACATATTGCATCAACCTTTAGTAGAAATAGCGGTTAAGTTATCATAGTGGCTATTCTTACGAGGACATTGTATTGAAGTGAAGGTTGACAAAGGCACTGACAGTAACACAAATAACTGTGGTTGTTGAGAAAGTTGTCGATGGCTCTGTGGTGAATGCTGCTGACAGCATTGGAAAAGAGACGCTGCTTAGCAAAAGTGATCTGGTGCACAAGTATAATGTGCAGTTCTCCTAAATCACTCATCAAATTTGAAATAAAAATGCTTCAAGTTGAACACAATCATCTGTTTAATATCTTTCTACATGCTGGTAGCACTAGCTGTGTGAACACACAACCTTCTCATTGGTCTGTGCATGACAATGTCTGCAGTACATCGAAGGGTTTACAATTGAGTGGAAAAACGTGAATGAATGAGGCAAGTTACTGCATCATGCTAAGAGTCTCCTTTCAATATCTAGTGACTCAATTCCTGTGGTTGTGCCCTCAACAAGATTTGGAAATGTTTCTTGCCCAGCGGTCACCAGGTAATGGGTAGAAGCTGGTATCTGCTGCAGGGATAAAATTGGCTGTTTCCCTCCAGCAGCACTAACAAGAAGAAAGAAATCCAATATTTAAATTACACGTGAAAAAATGGTCTATGTGATTCTTGCAGGACATAGTGGAAAGGACATATCGTTTGTCTAATGCTCATTGAGGCTGTGTTCTTACAGGATGGCAAATAGTTAATGGAAGTTTGAATCACAGGTGGACACAGAGGACATTGTACCGTAAATGGGAAGAGAGAAGATTCTGCTCGTTTATACCTGATATCAAAGTCGTGGCTGTTGATGTTTCTGTCGGAATAGAAAGTTGGAAAGATTGGAAAGCACAGAAATGAATGTGATTCTTTCAGCCAGTTTTTGTCTTTCAATGGAGTTGGCAGCATGAATGGGCACAATTAATGTCACAGCAGGGAAACAAAATGGAGTGGCTGGTCGTGTGGTTTACTGCTGCTGTTGATACACGATAGAGGCATTGTGCCAGTGCAGGTGTGTTGGTCATTAGCAGCTGCGCTGTTTCTTGAGAAAGATTGGTCTAGGAACCTCCAGAAGGAAGCTTCAAGTGTTTCCATTCAACATAGTATCAATGGCAAAATGGGCATTGGAGACTGCTCTGGACAAAGTGTACACGGGTAATTCGAGTAGTTGAATCAAAGGCAGTTAATGTGGCTACAACTGTTATTGGAGTGAACAGTGTTGCTGAGCATTGTGTCAGAGTGTTTTCTGATGTTGCTCTAAAGTGAGAATTTGAAGGAATAAATGTGGAGCAACTAAATGCTTCAGATGATTCTCCTCTTTCAGTTGCTTGAAGCTGAAGTTTGAGCTAGTATTTGGCAATGATACTGGGAGAGTGGCTGCTGTTGTGGCCAAAGCAAGTGGCAGGATTCTTGTAGCCTGATTTCTCTATGTGATATGTAACAGTTGTGTCTGTAGAAATGTGCTGTTCCTCACCAGTTTCAGTGGTGGTTGTTGATGAAGACATGCGTGCGCATCCTGTGGAAACCGTAGAGAATGAGATAACAATGAGTTAAAGGAGGGCGATTGTGACTGTAATAGAGAAATGTGAAGACAATCAAGTAGATGTTTGCTCAGGAAATGTAGAGTTGGAAGTTGTTCTTTGTTTACCTGATGTCGTAGAGGGGGTTGTTGATGTTTTAGTTGTTGTTGCTAGAAAGTAAGAAGTTGAGGAGAAATATATTGCATCAACCTTCAACAGAATTCGAGGTTAGCATATGATGGTTGCTGTTTTGTATCAAAGTAAAGATTGATGAAGGCACCAAGACTGACAATTTCACAAATACCTGTTGTTGTAGAGAATGTTGTCGAAGACTCTGTGGGGAATGCTGCTGACAATATTAGATAAGAGGCATTGCTTAGCAAATGTGATCTTGTGCACATGTCTGATGTTCAAGTCTGCTAAATCATTCATCGAGTTTCCAAAGATAAACCCCTCAAGATCAAATTAATCATCTGTTTAATATCTTCCTAGATCCCCGTAGCACAAGGTGTGTGAAGACAACACTTACTTGGTGCTGTGTTCCGGACACTGCCTGCAGTAAATAGAAGGATGTACAATTGAGTCGAAAAACATGAGTGAATGAATGAAGCAAGTCGGAACATCGCACGAAGAGGCTCCTTTGAATAGTTAGTGGCACAATTCCTGTGGTTATACATTCAACAAGATTTGGAAGTGATGTCTGCCGGGCACTAACCATAAAATGGGTAGAAGCTGGTGACTGCTGCAGGATTAATATCAGCTGTTTCCCTCCATCACCAATAACAAGAAGAAAGAAACCCAATATCTAACGTACATTTAAAAATGTGGTCCATGTGAATCCAGTAGGACATAAGGGACAGGACACATCGTTTGTGTAATGATCATAGAGGCTGCATTCTTACAGGATGGCAAATATACAATGGAAGTTTATAGTTAATAAGATGTTTGTTCTGGAATGGAGAGTTGGAATTTGTTCTTTGTTTACCTGTTATTGTAGTGGGTGCTGCTGTTGTAGTAGTTGTTGTTGGTGCTAGAATGTAATGATGAGAAACATATTGCATCAACTTTCAGTAGAAATAGAGGTTAAGTTATCATAGTGGCTATTCTTACGAGGACATTGTATTGAAGTGAAGGTTGACAAAGGCACTGACAGTAACACAAATAACTGTGGTTGTTGAGAAAGTTGTCGATGGCTCTGTGGTGAATGCTGCTGACAGCATTGGAAAAGAGACGCTGCTTAGCAAAAGTGATCTGATGCACAAGTATAATGTGCAGTTCTCCTAAATCACTCATCAAATTTGAAAAAAAAATGCTTCAAGTTGAACACAATCATCTGTTTAATATCTTTCTACATGCTGGTAGCACTAGCTGTGTGAACACACAACCTTCTCATTGGTCTGTGCATGACAATGTCTGCAGTACATCGAAGGGTTTACAATTGAGTGGAAAAACGTGAATGAATGAGGCAAGTTACAGCATCATGCTAAGAGTCTCCTTTCAATATCTAGTGACTCAATTCCTGTGGTTGTGCCCTCAACAAGATTTGGAAATGTTTCTTGCCCAGCGGTCACCAGGTAATGGGTAGAAGCTGGTATCTGCTGCAGGGATAAAATTGGCTGTTTCCCTCCAGCAGCACTAACAAGAAGAAAGAAATCCAATATTTAAATTACACGTGAAAAAATGGTCTATGTGATTCTTGCAGGACATAGTGGAAAGGACATATCGTTTGTCTAATGCTCATTGAGGCTGTGTTCTTACAGGATGGCAAATAGTTAATGGAAGTTTGAATCACAGGTGGACAAAGAGGACATTGTACCGTAAATGGGAAGAGAGAAGCTTCTGCTCGTTTATACCTGATATCAAAGTCGTGGCTGTTGATGTTTCTGTCGGAATAGAAAGTTGGAAAGATTGGAAAGCACAGAAATGAATGTGATTCTTTCAGCCAGTTTTTGTCTTTCAATGGAGTTGGCAGCATGAATGGGCACAATTAATGTCACAGCAGGGAAACAAAATGGAGTGGCTGGTCGTGTGGTTTACTGCTGCTGTTGATACACGATAGAGGCATTGTGCCAGTGCAGGTGTGTTGGTCATTAGCAGCTGCGCTGTTTCTTGAGAAAGATTGGTCTAGGAACCTCCAGAAGGAAGCTTCAAGTGTTTCCATTCAACATAGTATCAATGGCAAAATGGGCATTGGAGACTGCTCTGGACAAAGTGTACACGGGTAATTCGAGTAGTTGAATCAAAGGCAGTTAATGTGGCTACAACTGTTATTGGAGTGAACAGTGTTGCTGAGCATTGTGTCAGAGTGTTTTCTGATGTTGCTCTAAAGTGAGAATTTGAAGGAATAAATGTGGAGCAACTAAATGCTTCAGATGATTCTCCTCTTTCAGTTGCTTGAAGCTGAAGTTTGAGCTAGTATTTGGCAATGATACTGGGAGAGTGGCTGCTGTTGTGGCCAAAGCAAGTGGCAGGATTCTTGTAGCCTGATTTCTCTATGTGATATGTAACAGTTGTGTCTGTAGAAATGTGCTGTTCCTCACCAGTTTCAGTGGTGGTTGTTGATGAAGACATGCGTGCGCATCCTGTGGAAACCGTAGAGAATGAGATAACAATGAGTTAAAGGAGGGCGATTGTGACTGTAATAGAGAAATGTGAAGACAATCAAGTAGATGTTTGCTCAGGAAATGTAGAGTTGGAAGTTGTTCTTTGTTTACCTGATGTCGTAGAGGGGGTTGTTTCATTGTTTCAGTCATTGTTTCAGACATAAGATGGGGTCAGGATCAGGGAGGGTGGAGTGGAAGTGGGGGATTTAGGGGTGATTGATGGGGCAGTCAAAGAGGAGAGTCTTGAGGCGGGATTTGAAGGAAGCCAGGGAAGGGGCAAGGTGGAGGAAATGCGGGTTGGAGTTACAGAGGTTGGGAGCAGAGTGTCAGAAGGCTCGCCCGCCAATGGCAGAGTGAGTTGGGGAATGTGGAACAGGCCGGAGCCTCCTGAGCGGAGGGGGCAGGCAGATAAGGTTGCAAATATAGGGTGGGCCGAGGCCATGGAGGGAATTGAATGTGAAGAGCAGGATATTCAATTGGATTCTCTAGATGATGGGGAGTAAACAGAGTCAGGTGAAGATGAGGGAGATGGGATCACAAAGCTTAGATTGGAGAGGACACTCTGAAAACTGCAGAGTTCTGGATTATCTGCAAACTATGGATGGATGAATTAGGAAGGTCGACAAGCAAGACGTCGGCATAGTGAGCCTGGATGTCAGCAACACATGAATGAGAGTTTCAGCGGTATCAGGGATGAGGTAATGGTGGAGTCAGGCAATATTGTGGAGGTGAGGGAAGGTAGAGCGGATCATTGATTGGGTGTGGTGGAGGAAAGACGATCGATGTTAAATTGTACAAAGCGGGTCAAATGCAGAGTTGGAAGTTCTTTGCTTACCTGGTGTACTGGGGATTGTTGATGTTGTAGTTGTTGGTGCTAGAAAGTAAGAAGTTGAGGAGAAATATATTGCATCAACCTTCAACAGAATTCGAGGTTAGCATATGATGGTTGCTGTTTTGTATCAAAGTAAAGATTGATGAAGGCACCAAGACTGACAATTTCACAAATACCTGTTGTTGTAGAGAATGTTGTCGAAGACTCTGTGGGGAATGCTGCTGACAATATTAGATAAGAGGCATTGCTTAGCAAATGTGATCTTGTGCACATGTCTGATGTTCAAGTCTGCTAAATCATTCATCGAGTTTCAAATGATAAACCCCTCAAGATCAATTTAATCATCTGTTTAATATCTTCCTACATCCCCGTAGCACAAGGTGTGTGAAGACAACACTTACTTGGTGGTGAGTCCTGGACATCGCCTGCAGTAAATAGAAGGATGTACAATTGAGTCGAAAAACGTGAGTGAATGAATGAAGCAAGTCGCAACATAGCACTAAGAGGCTCCTTTGAATAGTTAGTGGCACAATTCCTGTGGTTATACATTCAACAAGATTTGGAAGTGATGTCTGCCGGGCACTAACCATAAAATGGGTAGAAGCTGGTGACTGCTGCAGGATTAATATCAGCTGTTTCCCTCCATCACCAATAACAAGAAGAAAGAAACCCAATATCTAACGTACATTTAAAAATGTGGTCCATGTGAATCCAGTAGGACATAAGGGACAGGACACATCGTTTGTGTAATGATCATAGAGGCTGCATTCTTACAGGATGGCAAATATACAATGGAAGTTTATAGTTAATAAGATGTTTGTTCTGGAATGGAGAGTTGGAATTTGTTCTTTGTTTACCTGTTATTGTAGTGGGGGCTGCTGCTGTTGCAGTTGTTGGTGTTAGAATGCAATGATGAGAAATATATTGCATCAAATTTCAGTAGAAATAGAGGATAAGTTATCATAGTGGCTATTTTTACGAGGACTCTGTATTGAAGTGAAGTTTGCCAAAGTCTCCAGGACTGATAATAACACAACTACCTGTGGTTGTAGAGAAGGTTGTCGATGGCTCTGTGGTGAATGCTGTTGACAACATTGGAAAAGAGAGATTGCTTAGCAAAAATGATCTGGTGCACAAGTATAATGTGCAGTTCTCCTAAAGCATCATCAAATTTCAAAAGAAACTTCAGGTTTGTGAGAGTGCCATCTGCTGACCAGTGTATAGAAATGTAAATAAACCACATGATATGTGCAGTTGTTTTCCATAACATTGCAGCCTGAACGTTTCTGATACTTGTAGTCCCAGATATATCACAAATTGGCGACGAGGATGGGATTCCCTAGCTATGTCTGTTTGTAGGAGAAGGTCTCTACAAAGTGCCTAGAGGTCTGTGAATACTTTCATTTTGATTGAGAGCTACAAATCCAGTAAGGTTTGTGTTCACGTGTGGTGGTACTGATAAAAAAAATCCCCAAATGAAGACTCCCATCGGATACATCGGACAATTGGGTGAGTTTCAACAAAGCCGGGAAATGTTTAGTGCTTAGATTGAGCGTTTGGAGATGTTCTTTGCTGCCAATAATATTGTTGAAATTGAAGCTGCTGAAGATAATTCTGGAAGTGTAAATACAGCAGTGCAAGAAAGAATGAGAGCAATCTTTCTGACAGAAGTGGGTCCCGATGTGTATGAAACAGTGAAGAATTTGTTAACCGCAACTAGGCCTAAGGACACCCCATTGAAGGACATCCTTGAAAAGCTTACAGAACACGATGACCCAAAGCCATTAGAGATTGCAGAGAGTTACCGATTTGGTACCAGATGTCAATTACCAGAGGAAAACATTGGCAGTTTTTTCGTAGGGTTGAAAAAGCTGTCGATACACTGCAATTTTGGAGATTTCCAGGACCTTGCATTACGAGATAGATTTGTGTGCAGACTGAAGAGCGACCGTATCCAAAACAAATTAATGACAATGTCACAGCTAACATTTGAGTTAGCATGTAAAACTGCCTTGTCTATGGACATGGCTGAGAGAGATTCAAAAGAAGTTCGAGCAAGCTATTGCCTAACAGTGGGGGAGGTCAACAAGCTGCAGGTGTGCAAAGTGAAATTCAAAGCACTTGTGAATCGACCACGAGGGAAGAGTAGCGGGACGAGTTCAAAGTCATGCTATCGATGTCTGGGTTCTCATCCAGCACAATCTTGCCTTTTGACGAAAGTGGAGTGATATTCGTGCCATAAGACTGGGCATCTTGCAAAGGCTTGTTTCAAGTCGAAGCGGACGAATGCGGTCAAGAAAAGACGTCAGTTTCTGCATACGGTTGAGCGACACCAGGAGAGTGAGGACTCTGAGGAGCCAGTGGAGATCAACATGATCTACAACACAAAAGCATCCAGTAGCAAATTGCATAGCATCAAGGTCCAAGTAACATTGGATGGAGTCCCAGTAATCATGGAAGTTGATACTGGAGCAGCAGTCAGTGTGGTGTCTGAAAAACTGCACCGAGAAAAGTTGAGCAAAAATAAGCTACAAACAGCAAGGGTCGAGCTGCGCAACTATGGAGGAGAGATCATCCCAGTTTTGGGTAGAGTGTGTGTTCCAGTTAAATACAAGGATCAATGTGCAGATTTGCCAATTCTTGTGGTGAAGTGAGAAAAACCAGTATTACTTGGTAGAAATTGGATGAACTCGCTGAAATTAGATTGGCAAGAAATTTTCCCTGTGCAAATCTCGTTCACAACACAGGAAGAGAGGGAAAAAAAGCATTCAACGGTGTTCAGTGAATCCGGTGCACCCATCAGCGGATACAAAGCAAGTTTAGGAGTGCAAGGTGAAGCAAGGCCCACGTACAAGGCACTATAAGCCACGCCCAGTGCCATACGCAATGAGAGAAAAAGTAGAAAAAGAACTGAAAAGACTGGAAAAGGAGAACATTATCAGTAAAGTACAACAAAGTAATTGGACTACTTCCATTGTTGTAGTTCCAAAATCTGATGGTAGTATCAGAATCTGTGGGGACTACAAGGTAACAGTGAATCGAGTTCTGGAGTGTAGTCCACCTGACACGTTACCAAATGTAGAAGATTTGTTCAACACATTGGTAGGTGGTAAAGTATGTTCTAAAATGGACTTGTCAAAAGTCTATTAACAGTTAGAGCTAGATGAGAAGTCAAAGACGTACTTGACTATCAACACTCATATGGGCCTGTATCAATACAATAGGCTACCATTTGGCGTTGCGTCAAGCCCAGGAATTTTCCAAGGGTTCATGACTCAGATTCTAGAGGGAATCGATGGGGTAATATGCTACCTTGATGACATAGTCATCTCTGCGCCAAATAGGCAGGTTGATGACGAAAGGCTACACATGGTGTAACAAAAGTTAGAGAAACTCCAAGTACGCGTCAAGGCTCACAAATGTGAGATGTTTAAAGAGTCTTTAGAGTACCTAGGGCTCAAGGTAGACAAAGATGGGTTGCACCCAACTCAGAGTAAGGTCAATGCGATCAGGAACGCGCCCATTCCCAGAAACACATCTGAGCTACGATCATTCTTGGGATTGTTGAATTATTATGGAAAATTCATTCCAAATTTGTCAACCTTTATACACCCTTTGGATGAGCTTTTGAAGAAAGATGTGCCATGTAAATGGACACGTGAATGTGACCAGGCTTTCAAGTCGTGTAAAAAACATCTAATAGATGGTACAATGCTGGTACACTATGATGTCACAAAGACCATCAAGCTAGCATGTGACGCCCCCCCATACGGGGTTGGTGCAGTTATCTCTGATGCATTCGAAACAGGGGCGTTCGCTTCTAGAACCCTGAGTAGTCGTGAGAAAAACTACGCCCAAATAGAGAGAGAAGCTTTGGCCTTGATTTTTGGAGCTAGGAGATTCCACAAATACTGTATGGTCGCAAATTCATCATTGAAACAGACCATAAACCTTTGACAGCAATCCTAAATCCAAAATCACAGGTACCTACTCTAGCAGCAGCCAGAATGCAAAGATGTTCATTGATCTTGTCAGCATACCAGTATGACTTACAATATCGTAGGTCAGCAGACCATGGTAATGCCGATGCAATGTCGAAGTTACCCTTAGCATCAGAAATGAAATCCAACAGGGAAGATGTGTTCGATTTGTACCATATTGAGGAGCTGCCGGTCACATCAAGTGACATCAGCAATACAACTCGTAGGGACAGGGTTTTATCCAAGGTGCATGACTATATTGTGAGTGGGTGGCCTAGTCATATAACTGAGACAGAAGAAGAAATTAGGCCATATTTTGTTAGGAGACATGAATTGTCAAATGACCAAGGATGTGTCATGTGGGGAGCTAGAGTTGTTATCCCTGAAAGGTACAGAGAACAGTTTTTCGGTGATCTTCATGATCAACACCGAGGGATGTGTCTGACCAAGCATCTAGCTAGAACTACCTATGGTGGCCAGGGTTCGAAAAAGACATTGAAAACACAGTAAAACAGTGCAGTGTATGTGAGTCGGTTGGAAGGAGTTCACTAACAGTACCACTACGGTCCTGGAAATGGCCAGCCAGAGTGTGGCAAAGGTTACAGATAGATTTTGCTGATCTAGATGGATAGCAGTTGTTCATTGTGATACACAGTCATTCCAAGTGGGTTGAGGTGTTTCCGATGAACACAACAATATCTAGCAAAACTGGATATTGTTAGAGGGTTGTTTGCTTCATATGGATTTCCAGAGGAAATCGTGTCTGACAATGGACCACAGTTCTGTTCAGAAGAGTTCGCGCAATGTATGGAAAAGAATGGTGTGAAGCACACTAGAGTAGCTGCATACCATCCAGCTTTGAATGGTGCTTCGGAGCGCAAAGTGCAAATTGTCAAACGCACGCTAGGTTAGCAAATGCGAGATGCAACCCCAAAGTCAATTATCATTGCCTCACAAACCAGCCAACTTTCTGATAACGTATCGTAAGACACTTCACACCACTACAGGCAGAACACCGGCTGACTTGTTCCTAAAAAGACACCCGAGAACAAGATTTTCATTGTTGTATCCCAATTTAGCACAAACGGTAGATGGAAAACAGGAGAGGCAGAGAGAGAACCATGATGGAGTAAGGGTGAAAGACAGAAAGATGGAGATAAATAAAAAAGTTAAAGTGAAGAACCATCATCACAAATGGGTAAAGTGGGTACCAGGAAGATTAGTGAAAGTATGTGGAGCGCGCACCTATTTGGTCAGGATGTTTGAAAGTGGCAAACTCAGATTTGTCCATATTGATCACATCTTACCTACACAAGTACCGGAAGAGTGGAGAGAAATGGATAAATCTAATGAACCAAATAGTTTTAGACCAATGAACAAGTCAGTAATGGTAACAGAGGACTTAACAGAAAACCAGAATTCAAGTGTGAATGAAGGTGAGGGTTTAGTTCCAGGTGATAGTCAAGAGCCTGACTGAGTAACTGGAGACTAGGAGTGAAAGTCAAGATGAATACCAGACTGGACACATGGCAAGTCCGAGTGTTACCATGAGTTCTAAAAGTCCGAGTGCTACCATGAGTCCTAAAACTTTTGGACAGGGAAAGTAGGAAACCAGAAGTCAAGTTTGAATTTTCATTGGATGTGTCACAGTTTGAACATGATAATATACATAAATTGTACGTATGTATTTATAAATTGTACATATGTAGAAAAACAATTGTAGATAGCATCGTGTTTTGAATGTCAGTAATTGTAACTTTTTCATAATTTCTTCATTAAGGAGGGAGGAGCCGTGATAGCGCCATCTAGTGACCGTGGAAATAAATGTAAATAAATCACATGATGTGTGCAGTCGTTTCCCAGAACATTGCAGCGTGAACATGTGTGATAATTGTAGTCCCAGAGATATCACACAGTTCAATTCAATCATCTGTTTAATATATTGCATCAACTTTCAGTAGCAATAGTGGTTAAGATATCATAGTGGCTATATTTACGAGGACACTGTTTTGAATTGAAGGTAGACGAAGGCACCAGGACTGACAATAACACAAATACCTGTGGTTGTAGAGAAGGTTGTCGATGGCTCTGTGGTGAATTCTGCTGACAACATTGAAAAAGAGACATTGCTTAGCAAAAGTGATCTGGTGCACAAGAATAATGTGCAGTTCTCCTAAATCACTCATCAAATTTCAAAAGAAAACCCCTTCAAGTTCAATTGAATTATCTGTTTGATATCGTTCTACATCCTGGTAGTGCTAGCTGTGTGAATACACAACTTTCTTATTGGTGTTTCCATGACAATGTCTGCAGTACATCGAAGGTTTTACAATTGAGTGGAAAAACGTAAATGAATGAGGCAAGTTACAGCATCATGCTAAGAGTCTCCTTTCAATGTCTATTGGCACAATTCCTGTGGTTATGCCCGCAACAAGATTTGGAAATGTTTATGGCACAGTGGTTATCAGGTAACGGGTAGAAGCTGGTATCTACCACAGGGTTAAAATTGGCTGTTTAACTCCATCAGCACTAACAAGAAGAAAGAAACCCAATATCTAAAAAAGTGGTCCATGTGATTCCAACAGGACATAAGGGAAAGGTCCTATCATTAGTCTAATGCTCATAAAGGCTACATTCTTACAGGATGGCAAATAGATAATGGAAGTTTGAATCACGGGTGGACAAAGGAGATATTGCACCACAAATGGGAGGAGAGAAGCTTCTGCTCTTTGTGTACCTGATGTCGAAGTCGTGGATGTTGATGTTTCTGTTGGAATAGAAAGTTGGAAAGATTGGAAAGCACAGAAAGGAATGTGATTCTTTCAGCCAGTGTTTATCTTTCAATGGAGTTAGCAGCATGAATGGGCACAATTAATGTCACAGCAGGGAAACAAAATGGAGTGGCTGGTCGTGTGGTTTACTGCCGCTATTGATGCACGATAGAGGCAATGTGGCAGTGCCAGGTGTGTTGTTCATTAGCAGCTGTGCTGCTTCTTGAAAAGGATTCTTCCAGGAACCTCCAGAAGCAAGCTTCAAGTGTTTCCATTCAAAATAGTATCAATGGAAATATGGGCATTGGAGACTGCTCTGGACAAAGTGTACATGGGTAATTCGAGTAGTTGAGTCAAAGGCAGTTAATGTCATTACAACTGTTATTGGAGTGAAGAGTGTTGCTGAGCACTCTGTCAGAGTGTTTTCTGATGTTGCTCTAAAGTGAGAATTTGAAGGAATCAATGTGGAGCAATCTGACTGAATGCTTCAGATGATTCTCCTCTTTCAGTTGCTTGAAGCTGAAGTTTGAGCTAGTGTTTGGCAATGATACTGGGAGAGTGGCTGCTGTTGTGGCCAAAGCAAGTGGCAGGATTCTTGTAGCCTGATTTCTCTATGTGATATGTAACAGTTGTGTCTGTAGAAATGTGCTGTTCCTCACCAGTTTCAGTGGTGGTTGTTGATGAAGACATGCGTGCGCATCCTGTGGAAACCGTAGGGAATCAGATAACAATGAGTTAAAGGAGGGCGATTGTGACTGTAATAGAGAAATGTGAAGACAATCAAGCAGATGTTTGCTGAGGAAATGTAGAGTTGGAAGTTGTTCTTTGTTTAGCTGCTGTCATAGAGGGGGTTGTTGATGTTGTAGTTGTTGGTACTAGAAAGTAAGAAGTTGAGGAGAAATATATTGCATCAACCTTCAACAGAATTCGAGGTTAGCATATGATGGTTGCTGTTTTGTATCAAAGTAAAGATTGATGAAGGCACCAAGACTGACAATTTCACAAATACCTGTTGTTGTAGAGAATGTTGTCGAAGACTCTGTGGGGAATGCTGCTGACAATATTAGATAAGAGGCATTGCTTAGCAAATGTGATCTTGTGCACATGTCTGATGTTCAAGTCTGCTAAATCATTCATCGAGTTTCCAAAGATAAACCCCTCAAGATCAAATTAATCATCTGTTTAATATCTTCCTACATCCCTGTAGCACAAGGTGTGTGAAGACAACACTTACTTGGTGCTGTGTTCCGGACACTGCCTGCAGTAAATAGAAGGATGTACAATTGAGTCGAAAAACGTGAGTGAATGAATGAAGCAAGTCGGAACATCGCACGAAGAGGCTCCTTTGAATAGTTAGTGGCACAATTCCTGTGGTTATACATTCAACAAGATTTGGAAGTGATGTCTGCCGGGCACTAACGATAAAATGGGTAGAAGCTGGTGACTGCTGCAGGATTAATATCAGCTGTTTCCCTCCATCACCAATAACAAGAAGAAAGAAACCCAATATCTAAAGTACATTTAAAAATGTGGTCCATGTGAATCCAGTAGGACATAAGGGACAGGACACATCGTTTGTGTAATGATCATAGAGGCTGCATTCTTACAGGATGGCAAATATACAATGGAAGTTTATAGTTAATAAGATGTTTGTTCTGGAATGGAGAGTTGGAATTTGTTCCTTGTTTACCTGTTATTGTAGCGGGGGCAGTTATTGTAATAGTTGATGCAAGAATGTAATGATGAGAAACATATTGCATCAACTTTTAGTAGAAATAGAGGTTAAGTTATCATAGTGGCTATTCTTATGAGGACATTGTATTGAAGTGAAGGTTGACAAAGGCACTGACAGTAACACAAATAACTGTGGTTGTTGAGAAAGTTGTCGATGGCTCTGTGGTGAATGCTGCTGACAGCATCGGAAAAGAGACATTGCTTAGCAAAAGTGATCTTGTGCACAAGTATAATGTGCAGTTCTGCTAAATCGCTCATCAAATTTGAAAAAAAAATGCTTCAAGTTGAACACAATCATCTGTTTAATATCTTTCTACATGCTGGTAGCACTAGCTGTGTGAACACACAACCTTCTCATTGGTCTGGCCATGACAATGTCTGCAGTACATCGAAGGGTTTACAATTGAGTGGAAAAACGTGAATGAATGAGGCAAGTTACAGCATCATGCTAAGAGTCTCCTTTCAATATCTAGTGACTCAATTCCTGTGGTTGTGCCCTCAACAAGATTTGGAAATGTTTCTTGCCCAGCGGTCACCAGGTAACGGATAGAAGCTGATATCTGCTGCAGGGATAAAATTGGCTGTTTCCCTCCAGCAGCACTAACAAGAAGAAATAAATGCAATATCTAAATTACATGTGAAAAAATGGTCTATGTGATTCTTGCAGGACATAGTGGAAAGGACATATCGTTTGTCTAATGCTCATTGAGGCTGTGTTGTTACAGGATGGCAAATAGTTAATAGAAGTTTGAATCACAGGTGGACACAGAGGACATTGTATCGTAAATGGGAAGAGAGAAGCTTCTGCTCGTTTATACCTGTTATCAAAGTCGTGGCTGTTGATGTTTCTGTCGGAATAGAAAGTTGGAAAGATTGGAAAGCACAGAAATGAATGTGATTCTTTCAGCCAGTTTTTGTCTTTCAATGGAGTTGGCAGCATGAATGGGCACAATTAATGTCACAGCAGGGAAACAAAATGGAGTGGCTGGTGATGTGGTTTACTGCTGCTGTTGATACACGATAGAGGCAATGTGCCAGTGCAGGTGTGTTGGTCATTAGCAGCTGTGCTGCTTCTTGAACAGGATTGTTTCAGGAACCTCCAGAAGCAAGCTTCAAGTGTTTCCATTCAACATAGTATCAATGGCAAAATGGGCATTGGAGACTGCTCTGGACAAAGTGTACACGGGTAATTCGAGTAGTTGAGTCAAAGGCAGTTAATGTGGCTACAACTGTTATTGGAGTGAAGAGTGTTGCTGAGGGCGATTGTGACTGTAATAGAGAAATGTGAAGACAATCAAGTAGATGTTTGCTCGGGAAATGTAGAGTTGGAAGTTGTTCTTTGTGTACCTGCTGTCGTAGAGGGGGTTGTTAATGTTTTAGTTGTTGGTGCTAGAAAGTAAGAAGTTGAGGAGAAATATACTGTATCAAACTTCAACAGAATTCGAGGTTAGCATATGATGGTTGCTGTTTTGTATCAAAGTAAAGATTGATGAAGACACCAAGACTGACAATTTCACAAATACCTGTTGTTGTAGAGAGTGTTGTCGAAGACTCTGTGGGGAATGCTGCTGACAATATTAGATAAGAGGCATTGCTTAGCAAATGTGATCTTGCGCACATGTCTGATGTTCAAGTCTACTAAATCAGTCATCGAGTTTCAAATGATAAACCCTTCAACATCAATTTAATCATCGGTTTAATATCTTCCTACATCCCCATAGCACAAGGTGTGTGAAGACAACACTTACTTGGTGGTGTGTTCTGGACATCGCCTGCAGTAAATAGAAGGATGTACAATTGAGTCGAAAAACGTGCGTGAATGAATGAAGCAAGTCGCAACATAGCACAAAGAGGCTCCTTTGAATAGTTAGTGGCACAATTCCTGTGGTTATACATTCAACAAGATTTGGAAGTGATGTCTGCGAGGCACTAACCATAAAATGGGTAGAAGCTGGTGACTGCTGCAGGATTAATATCAGCTGTTTCCCTCCATCACCAATAACAAGAAGAAAGAAACCCAATATCTAAAGTACATTTAAGAAAGTGGTCCATGTGATTGCAGCAGGACATAAGGGAAAGTATACATCATTTGTGTAATGATCATAGAGGCCGCATTCTTACAGGATGTCAAATAGATAATGTAAGTTTGATTCATGGAAGGAGTATATTGTGGTGTAAATGAGTGGAGACAAGCTTCTGCTGTTTGTATACCCGATGTAAAAGTCATGGCTGTTGATCCATGAGGCATCCGCGATCTCATCAGCTGCCTCTTTTGAAACTCTAGTTGGCAAACCTTTAGATCCAGGGATTTTTGTAATTTTTCAATGCCAATAGTTTCCCAATAATGGCTATTTTTACGTGACTGATTGTGGGACACTGCTGTGCGCAATTTGGCTGCCGCGTTTCGCCCACTAATATACAGTTACATTTCCTACTATGCTTTATCCTGATCCTTCCCACCCTGCTCTTGTCCTACCTAACTGTACAGCGCCTTGGGACGTCCTCTCGACGTGAAATGCGCTATATAAATGTAAGTTTTGTTTGTTTGTTTGTTTGTTTGTTTTCACGTCTTCAAGACGTCTCAAAGTGCTTCACAGAATATACTGTAAAGTGAATTGACTGTATATTTGTGGGCAAATTGCAGCAGCCAATTGTGCACAGCAGTGTCCCACAAACAGTTGTGGATTGAAACAACTAATTTATTGTTTTTGTTGGGGATTATTATTAACTGCCAGGTCTCAACCAGGTCTCTCGCTTTTTAGGCGAGTACTCTAACCACTGAACTACAGTACTCCACTATCTCCACACATATCTATTCAGTATGTTTATATCAGTAAGCAGTGCAACACACTTCATATGATCAAAGCTGTTATTAGTTGAACACACTGTCGATGAAAACTGAAAATGAAATCAAATGAATTATCAAGAATGGTAATTTATAAAAGCAGAAGTTGAAAAGTCTTGTATACTTACAGCATGGCACACATTTGTTGATTTCAAAGTACTCATCTCGGCTACAATTGTAACAACCTTTCAAACAGAAGAGTTTGATTTAATTTAATTTAATTGATTTAATTTGTTATTATTATTATTATTATTATTCATCTTTGATTGTTCCTTAGAATGATAGAATTTTACAGCACAAAAGGAGGCAATTTGGCCCATGGTGTCTCTCTCCCCAAAATCCTGCAAACTTGCATTCCCCACATAACTGTCTACGTCTCTGTTAAAAGTTGCTATCTTGTTAGCCTCCACCACCTTTTTTAGGCAATGCATTCCAGATTCAAACAACTTACTCTGTGAAAAAACAATTCTCCTCACTTTCCCTTTGCTTCTTTTGGAAACTATTTTAAATCTGTGACCTCGGGTCATTGACACACCCACCAGTGAAAACAGTTTTTCCGTGTTTACCCTATTGAAACCCCTCATGATCTTGAAAACCTCTATTACGTGTCCTTATAACATTCTCTGCTACATTGAGAATAATAATTCTAGCCTCTCTAGCCTTTCCTCGTAACCGAAGTCCCTCATTCCTGGTACAATCCTGGTAAATCTCCACTGCACCCTTTCCAATGCCTTCATCCTTCCTAAAGTGTGGTGCCCAGGGCTGAACACAATACTCTAGCTGAGGCCTAAGCAGCGTTTTATACAGGTTAATCACAACTTCCTGACTTTTGTACTCTATGCCTCTATTTATAAAGCCTAGAATCCTGTATTCCTTATACAAGATGTAAAATGCATAAACATATAGACAATATCTGTAAATCAACGAAGATTTTGGATACTCCTCGATTCCCGGGACATATATTCATAATCGGTAATTTAATCCATGACTGTTTGCGAGACGATGCTATGTGGAATTGGCAGGAGAAAACGTTTCTATTCGTTCATTAGAATATCCATTAAGACAGGAACTGGAGCTGCTAATAATAGCTATAACAGTACTATTACCTTCCATATTGGTTTGGATCCTCCTCAGATTCTCAGGACAAATACACGACTGATAATGCCAGCCATCCTTGACTTGATAGAGCCAGTCATTTCTTTGCTTGTGAATATTGAAATAATCACAATATACAGCTGGAAGACATTGATAAGAATTCCATTATTTATCTTCCATCATCTTTTCCATTCTCTGTAGCTCCCCCCTCCCCCACCCCAGTCAGGTATCCAGCTATGTAAAATGCTCTGAGACACTCCCACAATGTGAAAGGGGCTGTGTAAGTATAACCTGTATTGTAATGCATATTGTTATTCAGACAGCTAAGAGACATTGTTCATACACCCACCATGGCTTTGACTATCTAAAAAGTGCTTCTTTAACATTTGTTGTTGACTCATCTCTTCCTGTATTAGGTGGGGCAGGAGCTAGTTGTTGTGCTGGAATGCTGTTCAGGGTTTGGCAGAGTGTAGACCGCGAGTTGCTGCTTTGAAACATGGAGATACAGAATGTTCCCAGGTCACTATACCTTGTTAGCAAAACCATTTCAAAACTGAAGATCCTCGTCCTTGTACATGAAGAGGAGACAATTGTGGGAGAGCTGGTGTGGGAGACTTCAAACCACAAACAAGTGTTCCAATTGGTAATAAATAAATGCATAAAATAGTCTTCAATGATATGAGTTTGCTGAGTTAGGATTTGGACTAAACTTCAGGATAAGGAATTAGCAATCAAGCATGTTTTTGTTTCACTGTTCGATGTAATATTAACAAATAAATATCATTACATTATTATTTTGAAGAGCTTTGAGGCATCCTCCTTTAAATAATTATATGTATCATATGTTATACGTACTGTGTATAATTGATATATATGTGAACTATATATATATGTGTACTACGCAAAATTATTGCAAAAGAAACTTACGACAAAAGTCTGGCCTTCTCCAGTCGACGCAGATTCCTTTGTCTAAGCAAGCTTTAGCATAGACAGCTACAGCCTCACAGAGGCAATCACAATCACCAATCAGTTCACAGCCACAGGCATCTTGCACACAGTTGTCATAAAATTTATTATGATCCACCTAGTATACAAATCAATAACAGAATGCAACTGTGGTTAGGTAAACTTGCTTCTCCAAATATCGCAAATGCATTGCAGCCATGAACCATTGACAATCCTGTTTTACTGGGTAATCTCTGGGTATCTGAAAATCAGACCTAACCAGATGGGGTCCGAAAACAACGAAACAACCAAAACAACAACAATATTACATTTATAGATGTCAGGAGGACGTCCCAAAGTGCTGAAAACCCAATCATCTGAGGAGCCTCACTCTCCTGACAAGGACGTTGACTATGACTCAGACAATTTGAATCTCGTAAGCAGAAGATTCCTTATTCACTATCTTCTGCTCGCAGGATTCAATAACAATTAGATTTGAAAAGCAACTTTCATGTGGAGAAGATGCTCAAATCACTGAATGGTCCCTAACTCAATCACAACAAAGACTAATATCAGCAATTTTTCAAAACATCTGATAAATGCCAGATAGCCATGGTAATTACACTTTGGGTTCTCCCCCATTGGTCCCACTAGCCAGGGTATAAGTGTATACTCCTGAAGACCTTCCTCTTTGACTGCGCTTAAACTTAAACCTCCTAATTCCCTACCAACCTGTCTCCTCTCTCCACTCAGTGGGCTCCAGCCTGCTCCATGTCCCCTGACACACCTGCCCCACCATCGGCGGGTGACCCTTCATCGCCTCCACCCTTTAGAATTCCATCTCATAATCCCTCCACCTCCGCCCCTCTCTAGCCTTCTTCAAATACTGCTTAAAGACCCTCATCTTCGACAATGCCATCACTCACTTCCCGTCCCTTCCCTCTGCCCTCCCTGTTCCCGACCCCAGCTCAGGTCTAAAACACTGACTGTCCAGCTGCTTGGGACATCCTCCCGATGTAATTTTGTTGTTGTTGTTAAAAGTCCCCTCCTACTATTGCCCCTGGTTTAGGGTTAGGCTTCGTCACTGTTAAGTGCTCCAAGATTAGCCCACCCACAAGTTGCAACAATGCAACTTGTTGTATATTCAAAGAAACAGGCTTTTTTTTTAAAGAATATCAAATTATTTTGTTTGAAAATGAGTGAATAATGGAATTGTGAACAAGAAGCAAGAACAAAGTCGCCTTTCCCTCCAGTTACTTCTTGTCTCCCGAATTTCACATTTTGAAATTGGAAATAGAATGAAAGCAACATTATCATGAGACACCATAGAGAACTGCTCACTCTGTTCAAGTCCCACCTCAAGACCCTCCTCTTCAATGGTCCCATTGGTCACCCCAAATCACGCTCTTTCCCTTCACCCTCCCCGTCCCCTGTCCCCAGCTCACGTCTGAAACAATGACTGTCCAGCACCTTGGGATGTCCTCCTGATGTGAAAGGCGCTGTACAAGTGTAATTTTGTTGCTGATGATGGCACTTTGTTATCATTACACAACTTTCGTACATTTAGGAACTAAGAAACTGGAAGCCAGGCCTGCTTACTATCCCTATAACTCACACAATCTTACACATCCCAACTTCGACTCCAGGTAATTTACTTCATCTCTTGCTAAAATAATCTATCATTTTTATCCAGAAAGCATTCAGGAAAACACACACAATTCCTTTGTGCCTGCCAAAGGAATTACTCATGATAAAAGCTTCAGCTGTGCAGTTACTACTGTTAATTCGTGGGTCTGTGAGGACTAAGAGTCTCCAATCCTCACAATGTTCATCTTGTTGAGAAGAAGCAGAATCATCAAACAATGTGACAACACCAGAAAGGGTGTGCAGCATTATTAGGTCAGGAACCGTCAATAGTGTAAGAGCACTTATGTGTCATTATGGGAACATGTGGTGTGTCAGTCCTGTGAGTAGAAATAAAAGAATCCTCAAGAGCAACATTTTTTTTTCTTCTTTTCTAATCTAACTTTTCCAACTATAACAAGCGATCGTAATCCTTTCAACATGGTCAGTGCACTTTACATTTACACTGAGTGTCTGATTGGGAGATCAACTCACCAAGCTGAGGCATTTTTTAAACACCCGACTTTTAATTATGTAGCACGATTTCTCAGCCCAAGCCAAACGATGTTGATTTTTGTCACACGATTGTACATGTTCCTGCACATCAGCACATTTGGGATCCTCCTTCCAACTGTTTCCAAACTCTATTGCATTGGATACTAAGCAATTGGTTCGAGTCATGAATTCATCTCCCAGATTACCATTCAAATTGCCACAGAGTCCACAAACGGAATGCTGATAATAGAAGAAAATTATTAATCATCACTTAAGACTTGATCAGACAATTACCTACTTTACATTATATTCAAACTTTTGCACATCAGTTCCGTGAATGTTTTGGAAAGTCAATGGAATAATAGGAGGTTTAGGGGGCATGAGTTGATTCTGCACACAACTATTATAATACAACTATAATACAACTATTCGACAACAACTTTTAAAAGAGAGGAGGATGGTTATTTGGGGAGGATGGGTTTGCAGGACTATGGGGAGAGAGCCGGGGAGTGGGCTGAATTTTGAATAGCTCTTTTCAAAGATCCAACACAGACACGATGGGGCAGCTCTTTGAAAATAGCTTTTTGTGCTTTAAAATTCTATGATTCTATGATACGCATTTAAAAAAAAACTACTTGTGAGATAAGGCAAACTGGTTCTTTTGAGAGAAGGTAATTTTCAATGTTGCACTCAAGGAAATGTGTCAACAAGTCTCGGAAGCACTGGAGAGAGTGATAGGAACACACAGGGGAGAGGATGACAGAAACACACAGGGTAGAGGGTGACAGGAACACACAGGGGAGGCGATGAAATGAATCAAAAGGAAACATGCACTGCCTGATAAAGCTGGAAGGCAAATAATGGGATCATACACAAAGATCTGGAAGGTAAACGTTTCCATAAATAAATAAATTGGATTGGTGGAACACTAAACTACATAGGAATAGAGTTCAGAAGACAATACAGGTGTGGAACCTGGGGAGCTGATGGAAAGCTCACTGAAACCATCAGTACAATGTGCAGCAGTAAAGAGACAATCAAGAATATGTTGGGATGGTTAGCTGGAAGATCAGCACATCCAGCCCACAATGTGTGATGAACTTGTCCCAGGACTGTTGGGCATAGTGTGGTGGGAAGACCTGACACTGAATTAGCCAGAATTGGGCACCTGAGCTCTGAGCGAAAATAGAAACACCTGCAAAGAAATTCCAGCTGGATCTAGATTAACAGTACTTCATATAACGTTTTATAACACCTAGAATTGAGCAAATTGTTGAGTTCTGCCTTTCAAGCCATTGTTTTGTTGTTTTTAAAAGAATTTACAGAAAAGCTGCTTTAAAATGAAGGCTGTGTGTAAGGTGAGATTCTGGTAGATTTGGAAAGCTGCAGGTTAAATCTGGATTGATGGAATTTCTCCCCTATAATTTCACATGAGCAAGTCACAGATAATTTGTGTCATTTTCCAAGATTGCAAAGATATAGATAAAAGGACGCCGTTACCAGTAGTGTTCCTGTGATCTGAATGTAAAGAGACAGCAGCATATTCCATATAACTGTTATCTGAAGGTCTTCCTGGATTTTGATTTGAAATATTAAATACATTGGGTTTTTGTAGTATTTGAAATTCAATTCTGCAGTTTCTGGGGTGACTGTATAAGTGCCATCTGACAGTCTGAGTAGATAATCCTGGAAGAAACGTCCACATAATATAATAATAATAATCTTTGCACATGATGACACATGCACACAAATAGTGATAAATCCGACTCTCAACTATTTACATTGATATTTACATAGATTTACATACAATATACAGCACAGAAACAGGCCATTTGGCCAAACCAATCCATGCTGGTGTTTATATTCCAGACATATTAGTTTGTGACTGTGTATTTTGTAAGCAAAACATGGCAGTCAATGTGTGTAAACTTCAAATCAGTCCCTAATTCAAGGAAACAAAAATAATAAAACTCACATAAGTCTTTCCCTTACAAATTGTATATTGCCTAAGTTGTACATTCAGCCTAGTCGGCCAATAAGTGTGCATGTGTGCATGTGAGATTGTAAAAAAAAATCATTTATGCTTAGATGTAATTTTATACTTTTTATACTTTTAACCAACTAACAAAATGAATAAAAACAAGTCCTAGGGAAACGCAGACTCGGCACAATGCCAGCTGCACCCTTATCTGAATATTTCACAGCAAGCAGGGAAACAGTAACTTCTGTAAACCTTGAAATAAATGAGACATTGTCTAAACCAGACACCATCTGGAGATAAGCTTGTTTTTAACATTTAACCTTGTTGGAGAGACATGGATTGAGTGATGTCACCATTCGAATAGTTGTTGGCGCCAAATGATCGATAATACTTTTGTAACTGCCTTTGTGTGTACTGCAAACCTCAGCACTTTTGGGGTATAAAAAGGCTGCATTAACTGACCACCGGCTGCTCATTCTTTTGACTGTCAGGTACTCTTCTTAGAGACTGTTGACTTCTGGGAATCAGCTCTTGCTAGCAAATAAACTTTACATTTCTTATCCACGGTGTATGGTCTGTTTGTAAGACAACGGTTCTGGGGACGAACAAAAAGTTCAACTTCACATGCGCATGTGTCCTCCCTCCCGATGTGAAAGGCGTTCTATAAATGTAATTTTATTGTTGTTGTTGTTGTCCCATTCAATTTCCTAGCAAAACTCCTTAGATTTCTTTGCACAACTCATCTTAATTACCTCCTAACTCATAACTCCACTCTATCTACCCTCGATTACTCCTTCACATACTAGCTGCCTTGAATAATATCCTGACTCATCCGTCCACACAGCCACACTTATTGGCCAGCTGTGTTTAATTCACAGAAAACATAGTCTTGATCTGTCATGCATACACAGAACAACTTCATTTCCAGTCATTCAATGTGATTCCAATGCTTTCCAGAAAGTGTGCATGTGGCGACTGGTCAAGAAGCATCGAATCGTGGGATTTGTAGTCTTGAACCATTACCACATGTAATGCGCATGTGAATACAGTGAGGAATTATTGCAAGCTCATTTACCGGCAGCATTAAATTAAGCATGCACAGTGTCGATTATTTGAATACATCCATCGTATTTTCTATGACTTAAACAGTTTGCCTGCAACACAATTGCCATCAAACTCATAATCTTTGCCATCAAAAGTGATGATGCGACCCTTTGCATAAGTCATATTGAATGTTATGGTTCTGACTTATGTGAGTTTTTCCGTAATATATGAAACAAAGATTACACCCTATTTTCACCAGCTACAAGCTGGTCACAGTGAGGTGACTGAAAATATCTACCATGACTGCTACCTACCGCACAGTAAATTTTGAAAGCCCTTGTATATGTCACCAGATTATCACCACAAACAATGTTTTCTGATACAATCTTGAATGATGGATCCATCTGTTCCGGAGAGCAAGCGTCCTACAAGAACAAGAAATTAATCATTGGTTTATAAGAATGGACAAGAATTGTTTATAGAGTACAGAAAACTACAAATCAGCTAAAATAAAAGACAACTCACATCGAGTTAAATCACCAACAGATCAAGAAATGCCAGGGCTCAGTACCACTACCACGGCTGTGATAAATCATTCAACCTCAATGTGAACAAAACCATTGGATTTGTGTGTGGCTCTCAAGCCCCTCAAAGCCATCAGCCTATTGATACTGACCAATATCACTCATAAAGAATGGCAGCTCGCGGATGTTCTGGTATAGGACACGACCATCAGCCTTTAGGAGTGTAACGCAGGGCCAAGACTGAAAGAAAAACCTTTTACAGTAATAATTATAAATTTTTATAGTTTACCTGAACTAAAGTGTAATCACAATCACCATCAAACTGATAATGTTTGGAATCAAAAGTGGTGAAGTGTCCCTCGCCGTGGACACTACAAGTTGAAGGACACATTTTGTTGGCGCTGCATTGCCATTTGCCCTTCATGCAAGTACTGTTAAGATACAAACGTTATTTCAAGTCATCACACTGTGAAATACAACAACAACAACTTGGATTTATATAGCGCCCTCCACGGCAAATAATGGCGTCTCAGAGCGCTTCACAATAATGGATCCCAGGGCCAATCCTGGGGGAGGGGGAAAAACGTGACCAAAAGCGCGGTCGAAAAGAAAGGTCTTTAGCCATGACTGGAAAATAGGAAAAGAGGGGACGAGGCGAGGGGAGTGATGAAGGGGAGGAGAGGCTGCCAGGTGAATTCCAGAGCCTCTGGGCATAATGGCTGAGGGCACGGCTGTTGATGGTGGAACGGAGGAGTCGGGGGACAAGGAGGAGGCCAGACAGGTAGAGCAAAGGCAACAGGTGTTGTTGTGAGGAGAGAGGAGGTCAGAGAGGGTAGGGGTCTGCAGAGGAGTGGAGGGATTTGAAAACAAGAGTGAGGATCTTGAAATCATTATGCTCCGAGACAAGGAGCCAGTGAAGTCTAGCAAAGATTGGGGTAATCAGGGAGTGAAGTTTGGTATGGGTGTGAATGCGGGTGGCAGAATTTGGGATAACCTGGATTTTGTGAATGGTGACGGAGGGAAGATGTTTCAGCGACTTTTGGGATGAGATCTTGGTGGAGACGAGCGAAGCGTCGGAGATGGAAGAAAGTGGTGCTGGTAAGGGACCTAAGTTGTGTATGGATTTGGAGACTTTTAGGGGCAGGTGGAGGAGTTGAGAGCTGTGGGCTTGAAGACGTCGATGAGAGCCAAAGAGTATGGTTTCCAACATGTCAACTAAGTGTATCCCATAACTGCGTATGACAACACCAAGAGGGAGCATGGAGATAAGGAAGAGAAAGGGGCCAAGGATTGATCCTTGGGGTACCCCACAGGTAACCGGGTGGAAGCAAGAAGAAACGCAAGTAGAGATGCACTGCTAGTGGTTTGTGAGGTAGGACTTGAATCAGGTCAGTGCAGTCCCACTGAAGTGGATGACAGAGGACAGATGGTGGAGGAGGAAGGCCTGATCAACTGTGTCCCAGGCGGCGGAGAGGTCCAGGAGGACAAGGAGACAGTGGGAATCCTGGTCACAGATAGAGAGGATATTGTTTGTGACTTTCACAAGCTTAGTCTCTGTACTATGGGCAGGATGGAAACTGGACTGGAGGCATTCAAAAAGGGAGTAGAAGGAGAGGTGTGCATGGAGTTGATTGGCAACAATGCGTTCTAAAACTTTAATAATGAAGGGCGAGTTTGAAATAGGACAGTAGTGGCTAGGGTTTGAGGGATCTAGGGTAAGTTTTTTGAGGAGGGGGGTGATGACAGTGGTTTTGAAGGGGGCAGAGACTGATCCTGAGGAGAGGGTCTGATTTATGATGTCTGCCAGCAGTAGGCAGAGGAGGGGGGAGCTGGGTGATCAGTAAGTTGGTGAGAAGGGGGTTGAGGCAACAGGTGATGGGTTTCATAGAGGTGATGGTAGATGAGCAAGAGGAAGGAGAGATGTGGAAGAAAGAATGTAGGATGGGAGTCTTGGTAGAAACTGATGACGGGGAGGGTTAGGGAGACGGAAGTGGGGTGGTGGTAACGACAAGAGGCAGGAGGTTGAGGCTGCCAGGTGAATGTTATTATTATTATTATTATTTGTTTTGGTGGTAAAGAATTGTCATTATATGTAAAGATTGAGGATGCTTTATATAACATAAGATGATTGGTGAGCATCACTCAATCATTAGCACAACAAGGCCCTGGTGCAAAGCCAGGACAGGATTGGAGTTTTTAAATATTAAATGTTTGATGAAAATGTATCTTTCTTAATCTCTCTTAAGGTGATCTTACTTTCCAATATGTTGCTCTCTGATAATTCTATGAAATAACACTTAGTTTTCAAAGTCTCTAAAGCATTGACACAATAAACCAACAAAATCAACAGGTCATTCACATTGTTTGACAAAATGTTTTGAATGCAGCAATCGGTCACAGATCACAGATCATTTAGTCATGGCAGGGTCAGTTGTAATCACAGGTTACTTTTATTCTGTATTAAGTGATTTAGTTCCTAACAGTGTTAGAACAACAACAAAATTACATTTGTATAGCATCTTTCACGTTAGGAAGAGCAATTTGATCCCAACCATGCCCACAGATCGATTGTTTTTTAAATGTAAAGAGACAGTCAAAATAACTTGCCTTGAGTGACATGATAGAATTATTATTCACAGACAAAGAAGAACCAAAAGCTCTGAGTTGACCATAGAGAAACCAGCCAGTGCTGATTTTACACTGTGCCATGGTTATGCACGTTTGATTGCTGTGAATTAAATGAACACATGTGTAGGATCTTACCATATCTGACAGTTCTGCTCCACTTGCTGCTGGTGGTGAAATGACACCCCACTGAACTCACAGGAACATTTGTCAGGATGGACACATCCATTGACCCCATCGGATACCATTTCCTCTGGACATTTGCAGCCAGGTACACACTTAGTTGCTAACTGAGGGATTTAAGTAATTATATTTTTTAATGAATCACATCATAAACAACCGGGTAACACATGTGTCATTTATAACTTTGGGATGCTTTAGTCAACACTGGAAACATAATTCCTTAATTTACACAGATATTATGAGTACCCCCACCCCAACCCCCACCTCAGCAGAATGGTAGGGGCCAATGATCTCAACTTAAAGCTCTAGTTGAGGAGCTACAAGTGACTTTACAATGACTTTATTGTCAGTTTCCTGTAATAGCTTTACTCGGATCTATTTCTTCTTACCCTTATGGTGATGTAAAACAAGCTTTTAAAATGTTATTTTGTATTGTATTAGATTTTATACTGAACCTGCATGACAGGATATACTTTGAAGTATATTAACTGTGCATTTGTAAGAAATTAATTTATGCACAGCAAAGTTGCGCAAATTGCCATGGAGTCAACCACCAATTTTATCTGGTGGATTGCTGGCCAAGACACTGGGAAAAATTTTCTTATCCTTTCGAATATTGAAGTGAGATCTTTAATGGCCATCTCAATGGGTAGATGTGTCCAAACTCCACATGCCTCTGTTTACCGAGCAGTAAGTAGAAATCCCGTTGTTAGTTGACCAGAGATCGCTTTTCTCACTGGTGTGGTAAGGCGCTATATTAAATGCAAGGATTAATATTTATATTTTTTATAGAAGTTAGTTTGCTAGTTTCATGCATAGCAGGTTGTGATATTTGCTACTCACACACTGACTTTCCGTGGCCAGGGTCTGACATGTCGGTGCACATGCTACTCCAAAATCATCTTCTTGTCCATCAATACAGTCCACGTACACTTTGGGATCAGGACAATAATCTAAAAAACACGAATAAGACGTAATCCTACCTAGTGGGTCTCCAATCAAATAGTTACACAGTTTGTCTTCTAATTATTAAATTAGATTGGACAAAAAAAATGCACAGTTCAATAATATTCAAACATCAATTATATATATTTTACATCGCATTGAGTGTTAAAAAGATCTGTCCTACCTTCGGGTACCTGACCACTGCACTGCAGCTTTCCATTCTCACAAATACTGTAAAACAGAGCACTCAGTCACGCTCCATTGGCAAAACAATCACTGGAAATGCATCAAAAATATTTGACAAAGCAAAGACAGTAACAACATAAGACCAGTCAGGGAAAAGAGAACAAAATTTCTCTTGATGTCCTGGCCAAAAATCCTCAACATAAATTGATCGTTCCCATCAAAATAATCCCTCAAAAAAATACTGGTCATTTCAATCCATGACCATTTCTCGGATACAGCTGTGTGCAATTAGCTGCTGCATTTCACCCACAAATATACAGTCAACACATTTACAGTATATTCTGTGAAGCACTTTGAGACAGCTAGATTAGAAGATGTGAAAAACACTATATCAAATGAAGGGATTATCAGTTCTGATAGAGTTGCGGACCCAAAACATTGTCTCACTTTTCCATTCTCTATAGATGCTGCCTGACCAGCTGAGTGTTCCCAGTGATTTCTGCTTTTGTTTCAGATTTCCAGCATCTGTATTATTTTGTGTGTTTTTTTAAGTATTATTATTATTGGTAATTTCACTCCACGATCGTTTGTGAAAGCACTGCTGTCCCACATTTCGTCCATAAATTGTAAAGTAAAGTCACTTTACAGTATTCTCTGTGAAGCGCTTTGAGACATAGATTCATAGATTCATAGAATTTTACGGCACAAAAGGAGGCCATTCGGCCCATCTAGTCTGTGCCGGCTCTTTGAAAAGAGCGATTCAATCCCACTGCCCTGCCCGCTCCCCATAGCCTAATAGACCTGTTCTCCCTAAATAAAGATCTAATTCCCTTTTAAAAGTTGTTATCGAATCAGCCTCCACCACCTTTTCAGGCAATGCATTCCAGATTCGAACAACTCGCTGAGTGAAAAAATTTCTCCTCAGCTCCCCTCTACTTCGCCTTGAAACTATTTAAAATCTGTGACCATGAGTCACAGATTCGCCCACGAGTGGAAATAGTTTTTCTCTATTTGCCCTGTCGAAACCCCTCATGATCTTATAAACCTCTATTAGGTCTCCCCTCAATCTTCTCTGCTTCATCTAGCAGACATGAAAAGCACTATATCAAAGGCAAGGATTATTATTATTGTTAAAGTTGATTATGTGCACAAATTGGCTGCTGTATTTTCCTACAAAATACACAGTCATTACACTAAATTAAAGGTCCTCGCAGTGTTAAATTCCCTCTATTGAATTTGAGATTTTCTGGAGTTATAATAAATACTAATAATGCTTGTATTTGATATAACGCTTTTCATGTCTTCTAGACGTCTCAAAACACTTTCACAGAATATTCTGTAAAGTGAATTGACTGTATATTTGTGGGTGAAACGTGGCAACCAATTGTGCTCAGCAGTGTCCCACAAACAGTCATGGATTTAAATGACCAATTTATTCTAGGTGTTTTGGGATGGATTATTATTAGGCATGTGGAGTAAGGAAACTTGCCCTGACCTGCCTGGATTCGAAACACAGGTGAGCACTCCATGAGACCTCCACTCAGTGACAACACCAAGTTGCATTTACACAGCGACGCTCACATAGGGTAGCATATCAGAGTGGTGGAGCACAATGCCAAGCTGGTCAGAGGTGACCGTAGACACGGTCAAAAAAGGTCTTCAGGTATGACCTGCAGATGGGGAAGGAAGGGGCAGGGCAGAGTGATTGAGGAAATTACCTTTAATTGGAAATACACTTCACCAGAGTCCTCTTTTCCTGGATGTTTATTTACCCTCTGGTTATACATATATATATGGGCAAAACACGGCAGCCAATTGCCCACAGCAGTGTCCTATAAACAGTCGTGGATTGAAATGACAGCTTTTTTTTGGAGGGATTATTATTAGGCATGTGGAGAAAGGAAACTTGCCCATGATTTCACCCTGCTTGGAATTGTACCCAGGTCCCTTGCTTTGGCGAGTGCTCTAATTACTGAGTTACAGGATCCAATGTTTGTCAGACCACCACTGTTTTACATTTCAATAACATTTTGAAAATGGAGTTAACAAACAATACATTGTTCCACTTACCAGATTCTGCCATTAAAAGATATTTGTTGATGAGTCAGTACAATAGCAGCATTGGTGAGGAAACATGGGCATTCAGCTTCAGAGACACAATTCTCATTATGATCCAGGTAAAGGTTTTCTGGGCAGTTGCAGCCCTCCACAGGAATATCAAATGGAGTGCATTGTAGGTCAGGATGGGACAGTGAAACACATGTGCGCTGACATGCTTTCGTGGTGTAACTGAATATCTGATTCCCAAAGCAAGTAATACCTGCAAACGATCTGCATGTTTGTTATGGAAATCAGTACTTGAATCACATCACTGTGGATCGTATTGCACATCAATAATTTTTTTGCGTTTCCCAATGAATAATTAAACAGACAAAAATGCAAATTACTGCAAAAACTTTGTGAATAATTGAGTAGGATGTTTCCACTTGTTTCCAAGGGGTCAGAAATATAAGACATCCAATAGCAGATGAAAGGGAATTTAGGAGGAACTTAAAAAAGGGCAGTGTGAAGGTAGAACTCACTGCTGGAAGCTGTAGTTGAAACAGAAAGCACCAACATATTTAAGAGGAAACTGGGTGTAGACATGAGGGAGAAGGAAACAGAAGGGTTTAGGAGAGGGAAATAGCTTATGCTCAATATACAGAAAATGATGATGTTGGCTACAACCTGACAACTAGGAGATTGATGATGTTTAGCACTAGGGAAGTGAGTCAGTTGTGTGGGGGTAGAAAGGAAATAGTGCTGTGAGGTACACTGCAGAAGTCATCTTTTTAGTTTGCCTTTAAAAATGAATTGAAAAAGGGATTTTTGCCAACAAAATACAATCAATTCACTTTACTGTATATTCTGTGAAGAGTTTTGAAACGTCTCGAAGACTTGGTAATGCGTTATATCAAATACAAGGATTATTATTCTTATTACAGAAAACAAACTGTTTTAAATCTTGAAGGTCACTTCACAACGTCAAATGTGACCACTTCAACTCAGATCATTGTCACACATGAGGGACGAACGTGAGAGGAAGAATTTTCATTCGGTTACGTTTAGTTGCAGACTTACTGCAGCCTTCTACATGGTGTCTCCAGCCATTCAACATCACACCCTTCAGAAGACAGGCTCGAACATACGATCCAAGAGAATTGCACATAAAATCCACTACTTTTTCATAGTTGCATGTCTCGTATTTACAACGCTGGGGAAGAATGAAGAAATTGAAGCATAATTACAAAGTGGTCTGCCGACACTACACTACGGCACCTTGAGACCCTCTCTTAATAGTGTTCATACAACGACTAGTCAATACTCAAATCAGATTGAAAGAATAAAAACATGCTGAGAGGCGATGCAATTTTAATTCAATATAACTTTACTGAAAGTTCATGACATTGCTAACTTGTATAGAAGTGAACTGAGCCACAGCTTGTCAAAGGCATTGAAGATGTCAAAGATGTTTAGAAATAAGTCACCAAACTACTCAAGAACATAACACACCCGCAGAGTATACACACCCACACCATTTTACACTCCAGACCACTTCACAGTGTTTATCTAAAATTAGATATAGATACAATTAAACATCATCAATGAAAACGTTTGATTTTCAATCTCATCTCTCAACATCCATGGTCAGTTAGCTCCAATGAAGTCTACGATGGTTTGAAATGTACAGGTAATCCTTATTTGGAAGGCAAATACCTTTTACCTCATAATGGTCTCTTGGATCGACAACTTGATGACACCTCCCAAATATGGAGTGTTTGTTCATCAGAATAGAGCAGTAAGTTCGAGCAAAAACATCTGTAAGGGGAAAATAAGTGAGTTTTCTTCTGGCCTTTGTTAGATTGTAGCATAAACAAACAGGCCATTCAGTGAACCAGGCTATGACAGTGTTTATACTTCACATTGAGTTTCCCCTCACTCCTTACTCACTCTGATATCCTTCTCTTCCCCTGCCCTCATGTATATATATCTTCCTCTGGACTGCAATGATATTCTCTGCTTCAACCACTGCCTCCCTCAAGTCATCTGTGACTGTGCTTGATGGACACTTTTCCCATCTTGCCTTCTCACCTCCAGCTCGGGTGCAAATCCACACATGGCAATGCAGGAACGAGGAAGGCATTATTTATAAGGGTAAAGTTCTAATTGTTTTGTATTGTGCTGAAATTGAATGCCAGATTCCATTCCAACACATTTCATTATCAGACCCTCACAGCCAGTCTCATGATATTAAACAATACCAACAACAACTTACACTTAAATAGTGTTTAAGTGTACCCCACGCAGGGTAGAATCTGGAGTGCTTAACAGTGGAGCCTGACTCTGAGCCATGGGGAGTGGGGAGGTGGCAGTAAACACTGTCAAAGAGGAAAGTTATCAGGCAAGACTTGAATGAGGGGAGAGAGGGGACGGGGTGGAGGGATTGAGGAGGAGGCTCCACAGTTTTGAAGCATAGTGGCTCAAAGTGCAACCTCTGATGCGAGAGATTAGCAGGAGGCCTGTGCCAGTGGATTTGAACACGAGTGTGAGGATATTGAAGTCGATCTGTTCGATGAGGAAGTACAGCTAGGGGTTGAACCAGACACCTAGATTGTGCACTGATTCATTGGGCCCGAGGGACAACCCACAAAGGCTGAGCAGTTTAGATGCACAGGAGACATTGACGGGAGCCAAGGAGTATGGCTTCCATTTTGTCCATATTCAGCTGCAGGAAGGCATTGGTGGTCTGCCAGACAAGCTGATAGAACATCTGGGAACCTGCGTTGGTACCGGAGGCAAAGTAGATTTGTGGGTCACCCGCATAAATGTGGAAGTTTACCCCGTGTCTGTGGATGACATCACCCAGAGGGAGCATATAGATAAGGAAACGAAAAAAGGTCAAGGATGGAGCCCTGGGGTACCCCACAGGTGACCATGTAGGGGCGGGAGGAGAAACGATTTGATTAAAACCAACCCTTTGCTGAGATGAAATGGAGGCAGGTGGTTAAGTAGGACTTGAACCCACGCAAGTGCGGTCCCACTGAGGTAGATGAGGGAGGAGTGGTGGTGGAGGATGATGGTGTGGTCGACTGTTTCGACCACGGCAGAGAGATCCAGGAGGTCAAGGGGACAGAGAAAGTACTGGTTACAGATAGAGAGAATGTTGTTTGTGATTTTTGGCAAGTGCTGTTCCTGCGCTGTGGCTCGTCAGGGCGAAAAGACTGCAGCGGCTTCAGGGGGGAGTGGAGGAAGAGGCGCGACCAAAGTTGACCTGCAACAATGCATATACGGAGTCCTGTAGCTCAGTGGTTAGAGCACTCGCCTTGCAAGCGTGACACCTGCGTTCAATTCCAGGCAAGGCGAAACCTTGGGCAAGTTTCCTTACTCCACATTCCTGATAATAATCCCTCGACAAACAAAATAATAAATTGGTCATTTCAATCCACGACTGTTTGTGGGACACTACTGTACTCAATTGACTTCCGCGTTTTGCCTATAAATATACAGTCAATTTACAGCATATTCTGTGAAGCGCTTTGAGACATCTAGAAGACGTGAAAAGCGCTATATCAAATGCAAGGATTATTATTATTACGATATCACATTGCCAACTGATTCTAACCGCATATAGTGCTATTGTCCACTTACATTTTAACTGACTCAGTGAACATGGATCATAATCTGTATCACAGGAGTGCCTGCAGTTTGCATTGACTTTCCAGGATTCTGCAAAAAAAGAAGCTGTTCCTTCTGAGATTTCCATACTGCTCATGAAATCATCATTGGAGTCACCATTGAAGTTACCGCACAGACCTGCAGGAGAATAAGTGGTTGCACGTTACTCTCCGGTATAAAATGGAATTCAAAGAGAGCAACCTTATTAATAAGCAACTAATAAAATATGTTGTTTCTTTTCAAAGAACATCCCCTTTCAGGAAGGCTGCTCGTGGCTTACCGTGAGTTGTGCCATGGAATGTCTCGTCCACAAAAATGTGGACCTGAAAGAGAGAAGAGAACTGGATTTGGATCTGCAGGCCGAAGTTTGTGTGGACCTGCAGGTACATGGAGGATTGTTTGTAAATCAGAATCCCACCTGAAAAAAAGGAAGAGAATTAGTGAATGAATAAATATTTTTTAAAAAAACACCGGTGCCTGGTGTTATTATAATAATAATCCTTGCATTCGATATAGTGCCTTAACATGTCATTGAATTGTGTCAAAGTGCTTCACAGAATATACTGTAAAATTAATTGACTGTATCTTGTAGGCAAAATGCTGCAGCCAGTCATGGATTAGATTTTTTTTAACAAAGATGCCAGGTCCCCACTCGGCTAATTCTAACTTGCATCGGCCCGGATACAAGGGAAGTTACATGTCACAAGCAAGAAGTCCCTCACAAGGAAAAGAGAACAGCAAATCACTTTGATGGGTGAGCAAGAGCCTGTGAACGGCAGTGGGCAACTCTGTCAGTGCTTTACTGCTCAGGTCAACTTTGCAACTCTCACTACAACAACAACAACTTTGATTTATATAGTGCCTTCCACACTAGACGGTGTCTCTAGGTGGCCCAAAACACACAGTCACTACACTTTAAAGTAAATCCTGTATCAAGTATAAGGTGGGGCTTAAGGTATTCCAGACCCAAATTTTGAGTGAAAAATAATTTTTCCGTTTTTTATTTAAAATAATACTTTGATGTGTTCTCAACATTTTGCTGAAGTGAAAAATCAATTCAGAAAGTCATTAAAATTCATAATAAATAAACTCAGTCAATTAAAATTATCGTGACCTTGAAACCGAGTTCTAATTTGTCAAGGAGCATTTGTCAAAAAAAGTGTCATAAAATCACTATTTTGAAAATATTTTTTCTTGATTTTTTTCTGATGAAAGGTAAAACCTGATTGAGCACTCTGATGTATGCTGCCATCTATAGGCCATTTTCTGTCATTGCAATCTTTGCTATAATCTGCTTCTGTGTTTTACATCTGTGATATTGAATAATCATGGGCCCAAGTCGAATGCATGATGTTAAAACAAAAGGTTATGTTTTCCTTTGTTTTTCTCAGAATGTGATTTTTGAATGAATGTAATCAGCTTTATTGTCATACCTTCAGAATAGAGTGATGTATTGCAATGATTTTTTGCACAGATGTTCAATAATGGTAAAGCTATGAAATGAATGGTTTAGATTTGCAAAAAAAGATAATTAATTGAGAAAATGAGTCATAAATATTTAATTAGGTGGATTGAATTTTTTTTTGTTAATTATCTCTTGAAACTGATATTTAAGAAAAAAAAATCCAAACACATAGGTCTCATTTCAAAGAGACCTATGTGTGGATGATAATGTGAAAATGAGTGAAAGCTCTTTCCGGTTCCTGATGAGAATGAGAAACAAGTTTTCCTTTTATTCTTATTATATGCAAATTACACAAAGTATTGTCATATTACGCGCGTGAAACTTCGTCAAAATCCTTGCCTAAGACATAAGAAAGAAAAAGAAAATGTTTTATAATTATTTTCTTTGAACTTTGACAACTTCAGCAAAATGTTGAGAACACATCAAAGTATCATTTAAACAAAAAACTGAAAAATTATTTTTCACTCAAAATTTGGGTCTGGAGTACCTTAAACCCCTTAAGGACTATTATTATTAGACAATAATTATACAGGACGGGCCAAGCACTGGCCAGATTTGTCCGTAAAAAACTAATTTCAGCAGCACTGTCCTCAGTCACTAATCCTGTGTGCTTGTACAAACTATTATTCCATCGTTTGTAAATGTTAACATGTTATATTTATTTATTTCAATCAATTTTATCCAACATTTATTCATGCTTCATTCCATATAACTTCCTGACAATATGAGCCCTGTAGACGCGTCAATCAAACCGGCAGCGTGTGCTGTGAGGAGAAAACAGTGTTTAGAAAGTTAGCTAATCGAAATATCCCAGGACTTTTAAAACAACAATCTATCATTCCATTCTGTTCTCACCTTTTCTATAGGGCAATATCTTCAATTGATTGTTGACTTCTATTGTGTTCTGAGAAATGATGATCTTTAACTGTCAAATACAAATAAGGATTATTTGGTTACTAAAATGATAATTTCAGATCCAACATTTGGGAATAGAGACTGATTTACAGAAGGATAACCCTCGGCTAATGCTATAAAGTTAGTGCTGAATAACAGGAGGCTACAAATGCAAGTCTATATCCTTTTTACAGGAATTCATTTCAATCTTTGCATCAAACAGAAAGTATATTGGTGTTGCACAGATTACATTCTGTAAACAAAGGTTATTACATTTAAAGGTTGTATAAATTCATTCATTTAAGTGAATTTTATGTTATAAATTTACCAGATGCACAACAACAACAAATTGGATTTCTATAGCACTCTTCATGTTGGGAGGACGTTCCAAGGTGCTAAACAGTGAAGGGTTTGCACCCACACTTTGGGTTGGGATCAGAGAGGATGGATGGCAGGTCTGGGTGGGGTGGAAAGGAAGATGACGAAAGCCATGGGCAAAGAGGAAGGTCTGAGATGGCTCTTGAAGAAGGCATAGATGTACCATAAATTAGGCACCACGTAGCACATCTCTAATGTCCTGTAGGCAATAACATGCCTACAGTCCGGCGATATATCGATATATCAGTTATATCGATATAATTTTTCATATCGATATGCCGATATTGGAATTTAAAATATATCGATATATCGAAAAATTCGGTATTAAAAAACAATTGATATATCGCAAATATCGGTAAATCGTATCCGGCGATATATCGTTATATGGGTTATATCGGTATAATGCAAACTTTTGCAACTTACCTTGTCGCCGGCATTGCAAACCTCCTGGGCCTAGAGCACGGAATGCGCGTGCACATCTGAATGCGCGCGCACCCCCGAATGCGCGCGTACCTCCGAATGCGAGCGCACCTCCAAATGCGCGCGTACCTCCAAATGCAAGCACACCTCCGAATGCGCGCACGCCCCCGAATGCGCGCGTACATCCGAATGCAAGTGCACCTCCGAATGCGCGCATGCCCACGAATGCATGCACACATCCGAATGCGCGCACACCTCTGAATGCGCGCATACTTCCGAATGTGCGTGCACCTCTGAATGCACGCGCACCCCCCGAATATGCGTGCATGCGCAGTATTAAAAAACCTGGAGATATCGATATATCGGTATATATCGATATCGGAAAATTTCCATATCAACGGATCCTACTACAGTATAATTGGTTTGATAATTTTACAGGTTCAGCAAACATATCACTGTATTTTTCTAGGTTTGTTCAATAGGTTTGTGCGAGTATCTTCAAGCAGGTTAAATGTAAAAGGAAAGATTTCTTTTTATGCACTGCCTGAAAGGGTAATGGAATCAGGTTCAATAATAACAGATAGGTACTTGAAAAGGAAAACTTTGTACAGGTATTAGCTGAAGAATGGGGGAGTAGGACTGATCTACTAGCTCTTCCAAAGAGCCGCACAGTTACAATGAGCTGAATAGTCTCCTTCTGTGCTGTAATATTCTATGATTCTGTTTTTGTACCTCATTATGATTCCAAACTTAAAGCAACATAAATAAACTCAATGGTTTGTGCTGAGCTGATCAATACTAAAGGAACAAAAATAACTATCAACTATGTTAAATGCATTATTGTAATGAAATTTAAACAAAAAAATTAAACAGAAACTTTTTTGGTTTGCTTTTTTTAATTTAAATTTTTTTAAAAAATTTAAAAAGCCATGAGCTGTGTTTTTTTTCAATGAAACATAGATCCTGAGTACCTGTCCTACTCATCTGTTCCCTGTCAATGCTTACCTGCTCATTTGCATAGATTAACTTTGTTAAGCACATTTCTGTACCCCTTGGACCACACCTGTCAAATTCAGCTTCCAGAGTTCCATGTAAAGGCAGCCTATTACTCTGTGTGGTAAGAAAAACAGAAAATAGTATTACAGTATAGACATTTGGAACAAAATAAATAATTATCTGTATACATCCCTCCACAGATTGACACTGTTTAATTTGTCTTAAAGGTTTAATCAAACTACTATATAATGATTTACTCTATCTAAATTATTAAATCTCGTCAGTAACCTGCCGCCCGGTACTTCAGTTTAATCCAGACCTCCTAAACCTCACTGAATGCACCAATTCAAAACTGCCCTCCATATCATGTTCTCCCAGGAGTAGACATATGGCTCTCCATCCTCCACACCCGGCATCAAACACTGGGTAGTCATGTGGCTTTTCAGGTTAAGCACTCGAACACTTAACTCCTAAAAGGCATTTGAAGTCCAGCGGTTGGTCACAGCCATGTTTCAATATGTGCAATTGTGTCAAAAGAAAAGCAGATATTTATTTGTTAAATTGATACAACCTACACTCGAGGTTAGTTTGATAGAATGAGAGCCAGGCTGAGTATTTGCGTCCAACTGAACACTGACTACATCACAAAAGGCCAGCTGCACACAAAGCCTCATAATCCTTCGTGGAGAAAGATTCTCAGCAATACGTTAGAGTACATTGAATACAAACGTTGGCATGGTCACTAAATTCCACCCCTTTCCAGTGAGTCTGATGGCTGCAGATTACAGGGTGCAACAGATAAAAACTTACTCTGACAAGCACATAGGTGCAGGCCCCATGGAATCGGTACATTTTTGAATCAAATGTATTGACGTGTGAGCCGCCTTCAACTGAACATCTCCCCGGACACCAAACGTCAGAACACTTCCATTGACCCATCGTGCATATGCTGTAAAGACAACACATTTATTATAAATCATACTAATACAAAATAAAGGCTAATAATCCTTGCGTTTGATCTTGCACCTTAGCGCATTGTTGAGATATCTCAAAGTGCTTCACGGACAGAAAGCAGACGCGAAGCTCAGTACATGTGCGCCTGTAGCTCCAGCTCCCTGGGACATCCTCCCGACGTGAAAGGCACTCTACACATGTAATTTTGCTGTTGTTGTTGATGTGCTGATGTTATCAAATGGCAGATAGGGGGTTGCAAATAATAAAAAAGATCAGGAGCTAATGGATCAGTGGGCTGCCAATTAATAGCTGTTAATTATTTGTACCTGAATGCAAGGTAATAGGACTGGACGGAAAGAGTGATGTTGCATGTTGCTTTAAGGACCTAAGTGACAATTCAAGATGGATGATGCAAGGATAAAAGATTCTGGGAAAGTGACTGGGCAGATTTGAAAGAGGTTGATTTGTAAAGTTAGAATGAAAGGACTGAGTGAATTTACCTTGTGGTTTGGATTAAATAACATTACATGGTGTCAGAAGTGAAAATGGAACCTGGAATGAAATGGACTATGAGATGGAAGTTTTAGGCCAAATGGCAATGGTTTGAAAAAGACTAACATTTTTGTAGTAGCAGCAAACATAATAAAACTGTCTCAGGAACAGCAGTCTGTGAATTTGCAAAAAAATTGCAATATTTTGCAACGCTAGAAAGAGAGGTAGTGAGATGCCAGTGAGATAATAAATATTATGATGATAAATATTAAGAGACAAAATGATATGTGACCAGATCGTAGTTGGCATAAAAGTTACTAGATTAAGAGGAACGCTTCTGAAAAAAGGGGATCTGATGCTAGAATTAGTAGTGGAGATACTAAGGATTGAAGAGAAAACAAGAATAAATATGGGAGGCATGGAGAGAGAAACAGAAATGGAAATAGATGAACTAGCCAACAGGCAAAGTTGGAATGATACAGATGAAGAATATGGAGAGGGAGGCCAAGAGGGAAGCCAAACGGAATGGACACATGTGACAACAGAATTGGGCAAGTTAAATCAGGGGAATATGAAAGGAAAGACAGCAAAGATATAGAATCTAGCGAAAGTGAACATGAAGAGGAGTACAACATTGAAGCAGTGGAACTCATAAAGAGCGTACACACAAAAGAAAAAACGTAGATGGTATATTTATGCTGTAAAAAATTTAAGGAAAGTAATTCAGGACAAAGTAGATACAGGAGCACAGTTCAGTCAAATGCCAAGCGAAGAATATATAAGATTGGGAGAACCAAATAAGGAAAAAAAATTGAGAAAAGGAAAGGTAAACTAATGGCATAACAAAGGAAAAATTGAAACAGTGGGCAGAGTAGAGATAGAAGTGATATGCAAAGTAAAAAAGGTGATAGTTTATAGAGATTGGAAGATATAATAAAAATGGGAATATTAAAAAAAATTGAGAATGTGAAAATAGAGGAAAAGGAACCAAGGGAGATGGAAGAAATAGCCTAAAAATATAAAGAGGTGTTAGCAAAGAGAGAATTAATGAAAGGAGAATTTACAGAAAGATTAGAAGAGATAGTACCACCAGTAATTCAGCCATTACTGAGTGACAGAAAGCAGAGGGTGGTGGTTAATGGGTGTTTCTCGAAATGGAAGGACTTGGGCATAGAGAGCACTATTTCCAAGTTTGCAGATGACACAAAGTTAGGTAGGGTAGTAAATAGTGAGGAGGACTGTAACCAACTGCAAGCAGACATACACAGATTGGTGGAATGGGCTGACATCTGGCAGATGGATTTTAATGTGGATAAGCGTGAGGTGATACACTTAGGTAGGAAAAATGATAGGAGGCAATATAGACTTGGTAGCTCAATCTTAAGGGGCGTGAACGTACAGAGAGATCTGGGTGTTCAAGTAAGCGAATCATTAAAGGTAGCAGGGCAGGTAGATAAGGCAGTAAAAAAGGCATTTGGTGTACTGAGCTTTATTAGTAGGGGCATAGAGTATAAGAGTAGGGAGGTAGGGGTGACCCGTGGTCACAGTCTTAAGATATCTACCAAAAGAAGTAGAGGGGAGGTTAGAAGAAATGTTTTTACTCAGCGAGTTGTTCGAATTTGGAATGATCTGCCTGAAAGGATAGTGAGGTCCGATTCGATAGCAGCTTTTAAGAGAGAACTAGATAGGTATCTGGGGAAGACGGGTTTGCAGGGTTATGGGGAGAAAGCTGGTGATTGGGGTTAATGAAAGTGACTTGCTCGGTCAAAGAGCCGACACAGACTCGATGGGCCGAATGGCCTCCTTCTGTGCCGTAACATTCTATGATTCTATGATTAAGGAGAGTACCAGAGGCAATGAACAAAAGACTGAAAGAAACACTGGACAAAATGGAATGGGACCAGATAATAAAAAAAAAGGTGAACATACCCACTGAGTGGGTGAGTGCCGTGTTAAAACATAGAGAAATCAAACAAATCATTAAGGATATGTTTACATCCACAACAGTGAAACAGGGCTATAAAAAGGGAACATTATGCACTTTAGAAGATGTGCATGTGTTACTACATGTAGCTAGTTATTTCTCAATATTAGATTGTTTCTCAGGGTATCTGCAAGTCAAATAGTCAAAGGATAACAACAACAACAAAATTACATTTGTATTTTATGTCGGGAGGATGTCCCATGGTGCTGGACAGCCAGTGTTTCAGACCCGAGCTGGGGTCAGGATCAGGCAGGGTGGAGGGAAAGGAGGAGATTTGCGGTGACCAATGGGACCATCTAAGAGGAGGGTCTTGATGCGGGACTTACAGGAGGCTAGCGAGTTGTGGAAGTTTGACCCCATGTCTATGGATGTTGACACCAAGGGGGAACATGTAGATATTGAAAATTAGGGGGCCAAGGACAGAGCCCTGTGGGATGCCACAGGTGACAGTGCAGGGGCTGGAGGAGAAGCTGTTGGTGACTACAAAGTGGAGATGATGAGAGGTAAGCGTTGAACCATCCAAGGGCAGGTCCATGAAGATTGAGCTGGGAGGCGAGGCGGTGTAAGAGGATGTGGTGTGGACTGTTTCAAGGGCAGCAGAGAGGTCTTGGAGGACAAGGAGACAGAGAGAGCCCTGATTACAGATGTTTAAAATGTCATTGGAGACTTTGACCAGCATTATCAAAGTGCTAGGGCCAGCACAAAGCCGGATCGGAGGGTTTAAAGAGGGAATTCAAGGTATGTATTTATTATGTATTTGACAATGTTTATGACACCATAGATATTGTTTCCAAAGAATGCCCTTTGGCAGTCAGCACAAGAGGTGTTTCAAAAAACATTGTCACAAATATTGGAAGAAATATCAGGGCAATCAATTTATATTGATGATATTTCGATATATGAAACATATGCACAAAACCTGCACATGCAAAAAGAACATGATGAAAGGTTGGAGAAGGTTTTAAAATTATAAAGCTAAACAAAGTAAGATGCAGGATAGGAATAACCTAAGTAAAATACTTGGTACACAACATTGCATCCACAGATAGATTAGAAAAGGAGCATAAAGCCTTGTGGCAATGGTCAATTAGGCGGCAAGATATATTCCTAACGTAACAGAAATAATGGACCCAATAAGGGAGTTGATAAAATAAAAATGGAGTTCATGTGGGACAAAAGAACAGAAAACAGGGTTAGGAACGATGTTAACTCTCGAAGAAAAAAATTGTAGCATATGCATAGAGGGCTTTAAATAAATGCAGGTATCCCCTGATTTACGAAAGGGCTGCGTTCCTTAAATTGTCATGTAAATCAAAATTTTGTAAATTGGAATGGGTTTTCCCATATGGTCCTATGATATAATCCGAGATGCTCTTTTGACAAAATTTTCAGACCCCAAATCCACCAAAATAACACTTTGCAACAAAGAATTTAACAATAATGAGATTTAATGAATTTAATTAGTGAATAATTAATTTAATATCAAAAGCCGGGTCCCGCTTTTGATCACAGTCGAGTGGGTCCCGTACCATGAACAGATCCAGCATCTAGAGCAGCTCACAAGGGAGCGGTACCTCCGGCTAGGCTTACCCAGATATACTGCGTATTTTTATATTTTTGCTGCCAAAAAAACCCCCAGTATAATTGAAAATTTTGTTGAAATGAAACAAAATATGGTAAATCAAAAAAAGTGTAACTAATTTACTTTAGTTAAATCAAAATCACGTAAATAGAACTTTTGTAAATTGGGGGATACCTGCACCTTATTCATGGCAGATACTGCTACTACTAATAATAATAATCGGATAATAATAATTAATAAGTAGGGCCACATGTCAAATTGGAAATAAGGAGAATAAACAATTAAAAAAGGAAATGGAGTCCCAAGTGTGGGAAACCACAAAAGAAACAAGATTTGAGAATGAAATAATAGAAGCAAACAAAAAGTTTGAGTAAGGAAATTAAAAAAATGCTGAAGGTTGGCTAGAAAATAGAAAAGAAGCACCAGAGATGGTACAACCATATTGGGAATATAGAAATGAAAAAAGGAACAATATACAGAGGGCATTGAACAATAATTCCAAGACAGTTAAAAGACATAGGAAAGTGTGAGACATGCGCAAAATAGGGTAATGCACAAACCATTAATAGAGCATCAGAGACCAAACATAGCATGGACAAAAATAGGAACAGCTTTGTTCAGTTATGACTCAAGGTACATTATAGTAAATATGCAGAATTAAATGATGCAGCTCCAGAAAGCATGATAGATAAGACTAAAGAAATATTAGCCAGACCACGGAATACCTAAGGAATTAATAAGCAATAATGGGCCACAATTTGTGAGTACTGAATCTTAAAAAAATCAGAAAACAATTGGGATGGTGGAAAGAATGATATAAACAATAAAGAAAATGTGGAAGAAAGCTGAGGAAACAAAGGAAGATAAACATTTGGCATTACTAGCCTGCAGTAATACACCAATAGATGACCAGGGACAGTCGCCGGTGCAGATGTTGATATCCAGAAGATCAAGAGATGGGTTCATTTGGGAGGAAACAAAATTGAGACCATAGAAACAGACAACGAAATTGGAAGAAACAAGGACAAGAGCCATAGAAGGAAAAAAAAACTTTCAAATATATGATTTTGGAGGAAAAACTTACAGGACAGCTGGACCGAAGGACATTTTTTGGGGGAAAGATAAGAACCCAGATTCTATTGGGTAAAAGATGAGCAAGGAAAGATATATAGATGGGAGACCAAACAAAGAATATTGAAGAAAATAAAGGAGAAAAAGGCAAAGCGGAAGGAAGAGCAAGGAATAGATTCATAGATTCATAGAATTTTACGGCACAAAAGGAGGCCATTCGGCCCATCTAGTCTGTGCCGGCTCTTTGAAAAGAGCGATTTCATCCCACTGCCCTGCCCGCTCCCCATAGCCCAATAGACCTGTTCTCCCTAAATAAAGATCTAATTCCCTTTTAAAAGTTGTTATCGAATCAGCCTCCACCACCTTTTCAGGCAATGCATTCCAGATTCGAACAACTCGCTGAGTGAAAAAAATTCTCCTCAGCTCCCCTCTACTTCGCCTTGAAACTATTTTAAATCCGTGACCACGAGTCACAGATTCGCCCACAAGTGGAAATAGTTTTTCTCTATTTGCCCTGTCGAAACCCCTCATGATTTTATAAACCTCTATTAGGTCTCCCCGCAATCTTCTCTGCTCCAGAGAGAATAACCCTAGCCTATCTAGCCTCTCCTCATAGCTGAAGAATGGTCGAAACTATGAGAACAAACAGATACGGAACAGAAATAAAAAAAACTGCAAAGAATGATAGAACAAGATTGAAAAAAAATAGAAAATACTAAAAGAAGGGAGGTTTTGCACATTGGTTTAAGAACTCAAGTAACCCAAGTGGCAATAAACAATGCAGGGATAAAATAATTCTGTAAACATGACTGGGCAGATTTCAAAGAGGTTGATCTGTAAAGTTGGAATTAAAGGATCAAGTGAATCTACATTGTGTTTTGGATTAAATAACATTGCATGATGGAGCTGTCTTGATAAGTAATGTGTAGTTCCCTCTGGACTAAGTATTTTTGCAGTGAATAAGCTGAAAGATTGTTCATTTAATAGCCATTATGTGATTCAATATTATACTGTTGAAATCAGATGTTATTTCTATTCCCATCAAGTGGGTGAAACCATTCGACCGGTAGCTTCCAAGCCCTGTTTTACCCCCGGACCCTTGCAATCTGAAAATGTGTGCGCAGTCTTTTCACAAAGCCTGTGTGACTGAGCTTTCTTTTACCATGTACTGCACTGCAATTCCTTCTTGTCTCCAGCTTCAAATCTTTCCCCATTGAGAAGACAGGGGCAATGATGGCGAGCCATGCATCTGACGTGAGAGGAGGTATCGTCTAGAACAGTACCTGGATTAAATAAGACATGTTTGGATTTACTGTGTTGATATTATCAGCTATATGCATCAATTTTTGACTTAATCAATCATCAAAAATTTATTTTTGACTCAATTCACAACATCATTCCCAGTTCCCAACAATTCACTTCTCCAACCGTAAACCCATGACACCAATTACCTCCTAAGAATACGATATATACTCCTGTTTGTATCTAACTGGTTATTCTCTAATTGTCCATGTACATTTGAAGGGATATCGAACCAACAATGCAGTTCTGAAGCATATTAAGCTCAGTCACTTTTCCAACACTGAGAGAATCAATCATCTAACACTTCAATTTAATATTTCAAAGATTGTCTTCAGTTTCATCTTTGCCATGTTATTCCATCTCTAGCGATTCCCATGCAGCTATTCTATGTATATGGTGTCCACCCAGGTACCTGACTGACAAATAGAGGTGGGGAATGAGATTACTAGAGCATTCCTAGCCCTCTTGTGACATTAGTCAGCTCAGCACTGATTGAACCAAATCTGAGCCCTCCTCCACTTGCATGGCTCATCTTGGTAAGATCACTGGTAAACTTATATGTTTTACAGATTTATATTTTCTACAGAGTAATCAATAAATGGAATAGACTGTGATTAAAGCTGCACAACACAAATAGCAACATTATAAAACTGGTGAAAATCCACATCTCACAGCAAATAGAAAAAACACATTTCCTGACAGATCTTAGTTCTGAGTGGTAACTCGCTGGAGTTAAGTTTAAAATTCTTATTAGTCTCAGGAAACAATTTCACCTGATGGGCAGAAACAGCCACATGTGCAATAACTATCGCAGGTGGATTGTGGATTTGAACAAGACGCAAGGCAAGGAGAGCCACATTCCATGTAAACCATGTTTCCTGGACAGGCAGCAGGCGCTGGAAGAAAGAAAAGAAAAATGTCAGCAATTGTGGTGTAGGTGACAGGAAGTTCATAGTTATCCTGCAATTGAGCAAGTATTGAAAACGAAAATTTCAAAAACTGTAATCAAATCTTTATAAATGAAGAGGAATAGGACAATCAAATAGTAGTATGGAAAAACGAGCCACTCAGCCCATCGAAATCTGCCACTTTTCTCTAAATTTACCATGGATTATGTCATTACAGGATGATCCATTATTTTTATTTATCTTTAACAAGTTCATGCCTTCTCTGTTTCAGAAAGAAAGGAGTACACACTGATCATTACAACTGACCATTATTGATAAAGTAGATACAACAACAAAATTACACTTATAGAGGGCCTTTCACATCGGGAGTATGTCCTACGGCACTGAACAGTTAGGTCGGGATCCAAGAAGTGGTGGGGGGAGGGTCGGGTAGGGGGTAGGGGGAAGGAGAATAGGAGAGTGGGGAGAGTTAAGAGGGGAGCAGAAGGCATGGTCGAAGAGGAATATCTTGAGGCCGGCCTTAAAGGAGGAAAGGGAGGAAGTGAAGCGAAGAGATTGTGGGATGGAGTTCCATGAATGGCCTTGAAAGTGAGGACGAGGATCTTGAATTCGACCCTCTGGGAGATGGGGAGTCAGTGAAGTCGGGCAAGGGTGGGAGTGATGTGGTTGTGAAGCCTAGAATTCTGAATAATCTGCAGCTTGTGAAGGGAGGAGCTGGGAAGGCCGACGAGAAGAGAGTTCCTGTCGTCGAGCCTAGATGTGATGAATTTGTGAATGAGTGTTTCAGCAGCATGGAGGGGTGAGGTAGTGGCGGAGTCTGGCAGAGGGTGCGGAGATGGTGGGAGGCTGTACTGGTCATGGCGCGGATTTGGGGGAGGAAGGACAATTTGGGATCAAACAAGATGCCCAGATTCCTGACTGGCTTCAAGAGGTGGAGAGTGCAGCCTTGAATCCTGATGTTGCCAGCATCTGAGGTGCGGAGGCGCTGAGGCAAGCTAATCAGGAGGGCCTCCGTCTTGTTGATGTTTAGTTGGAGGAAGTTGTCCCTTGTCCCAGACTCAATGTCGGACAGACACGCAGTCAGAATGCCAGTAGTCCTGGAGTCGAGGGTGGATGTGGAAAGGTAGAGTTGGGTGTCATCCGCATACATGTGGAGATTTACCACATGTCTGTAGATGATGTCACCGAGGGGGAGCATATAGAGGGTAAAGAGCAGGGGGCCAAAGACGGAGTCCTGGGGTACGCCACATGAGACTGTGTGAGGGCTGGAGGCAAAACCGTTGGAGGAAACAAAGTGAAGGCGGTTTGAGAGGTATGACCGGAACCAATCAAGGACAGAGGTTGAGGAGGGAGGAGAGGCGGTGGAGGAGGATTGTGTGGTCTATAGTGTCAAAGGCAGTGGATAAATCGAGGAGGACGAGGAGGCAGAGGGAGCCCTGGTCTCAGATGGTCAGGATGTAATTTGTGACCTTGACCAGAGCAGTTTCCGTGCTGTGGGCAGCATGGAAACCTGATTGGAGGGGTTCAAAAGGTGAGTGGGTTGAGAGGAAAGAGTGGAGCTGGAAAGCAACCACTCTTTCGAGGAAGTTGGACAGGAAAGGGAGGTTGGAGATGGGATGGTAGCTAGAGAGCTGCGACACATCAAGGGAAGGTTTCTTTAGGCAGGGGTTGTTAGTGGTGGTTTTGAGGTGAGTGGGAACGGCACCAAATGAAAGGTTGATGGTGTCAGCAATTAGTGGAGCTAGAAGGTGGAGCTGGGTGATCAGGAGAGGATTGGGGATGGGGTCTAGGTAGGGAGCAGGTGGTGGGCTACAATACCATACCACCTCTGCTACCCTAAATGACAGCTCATTTCAGTATTGAAGCAGAATGTTGTGGGCAGAATCACAGAAATTTACAGCACATAGTAGGCCTCTCTGCCCAGTGTCCCCGCATTACTCTCAGAGCCAGTAGTCCATACATCAATTATACTTACGGCAAAATGAGTTATTTCTCCAGTTTGGGACACGTTGCAGTGACGTTGAACATTGGCGAGAATATTCAGACAAAGTGTCACATGCACAGTTTATGTCACCTTTCACAATGCATAGAGACAGGTCGTGTTGACATTGGAGCAGGTAAATGTTGATTTCAATGTTACACAAAGGAGCCACAGCATCCAGCAATGCCTTGCAAGTTGATGCCTAAAATCAAAAAGTTTCTTACTCACAGGTGTGACCATTTTCACTGGCTTTGGTTCTCTGCTCAATTCTCTCTTCCCACTCAATAAGCCAATTTAGGGAAACTTGCTTCCTTCAACTGGAATCTCTTTCTTGACACCTTCTGCTACCTCACCAAGCTGCAACGATTCACGAGTGTACCTTTGACAGCCAACATTGACTTGCCATCAGCACCCACTAACCTAGGGAGGTACACACAGTGACTGGGGCTTCTGGAGCACCAGTGCAATGGTACTCACAACACTTTCTTTCCACTGAGAATCATTGAGGGGAAACCGAATGCTTTTTGATTGGTAGAGAATCACTGTAGGTTCCTACATGTCCCCTCCTGCACTGAGCCATGCACAAATAGCAGAGTTCGGTTGCAGAGCTGGCTATCTCTGGTGTGGGTCAGCTTTCAAAAGTAATCAGATTAAAAGTAATTGAACAACATATCAACTCACGTAAACCGCAGAGTCTTCTCCTGAATCTATTTGGTAACTGGCTGAACATTGTTTTGTGGAATCATCGATTTTGTATTGTTCAGCAAACTCCAGGATGTCAATTTTCTCACCTATAAAAGAAGCCATCCTCTGGGTAAGATGTTGGCACTTCATTATTGAGGATGCAAACAACTTTTCAAACTATTCCGATTGATAGTATGTTGCATTTAATAGTATCTAAATGCTTCTGCAAAGGGGACAGGGTGGAGGAGTGATGTGTGAGTGTTTACCTAACTTGCTGTGGGTAAATTACTATTCTCATTATATAATTTGATGTAAAAATCTAAATTACAGGTTACCTTCTTTGAACATCTCATTGTGGTCAGGAGAGCCATTGTAATCTCCACACAGGCCACATGTGGTGTTTTTGTGCAAATTGCCAAGTTGAATCTGGAGAAAAAGTACAATTAAAAGCTCTGCATGTTTAATCATACAACTACTTATATCTATTACTTCACTGAAATTCACCTCCAAATATGCTCAACATTACAATCTGTGAATAATCTTTTGTCAATTTCATAATAATGTGTTTTTCACTATATTATACTTATCTAGTCCAAGGCTAGTCCATTCCCAAGATATAGAAACAGCAGTAAGCCATTCAGCCCCTCAAGCCTGTTCCACCGTTCTATCAGATCATAGCTGATCTGTACCTCAACTTCAATTACCTGCCCTTGCCCCATATTTCTTGATATCCTAATTTAACAAATAGCTATCCACATTAGTCTTAAAAATGTGAATGGATTCAGTATCACCGTCTTTTGGGGGAGAGTTCCAGATTCCCAGTAGCTTTCAGGTGGAAAACTGCCCCCGATTTCATTTCTAAATGGTCAAGATCTAATTCGAAGATGATGCCCCTTGTTCTGGATTTCTTCATCAGAGGAAATGGTTTCTCTGTATGTTTCCTGTCAAATTATCATTTTACTCACCTCAATCAGATCACCGCTGAATCCTCTGAACTCAAGGGAATAGAAACCAGGTTTATGAGACCTGAGCACATCATTTAACCTTTTAGGCCCTGGTAACAGTCTGATGAATCTGCGCTGCACCCAATCCAGGGCCAATATATCTTTCCTGAGGTGCGTGTACATCCATAACCACATGTGTACTGCATACCCAACTAAACAAACATAGCAATCAAACTAAAGGTTACCATCAAATATAGACTGTTCCAGGTAACTGTAAGGTCAAGTCCTTGCCGTTTGCCAACCAGCTTTGAGCTACATCCAAATGGCTTGATTGTAATATCTTTATTAGTGAATTGCTGATCGGATTGTCTGTCAATAGGAAGAATTGTTAGATTAATAAACCAGAACAATGGAGCACTATAAACACATGGGAGAACAACTGTCAGGTAAAGTTCTCTTACAACACCTGAGAAATAACTTTTCTTTATCTGTTCTCAAAAACACTTCTTTTTAATTTCAGATTTGTTTTACATGATTTATTGTTAAGGTTGTTGTGCCATCTCATTCTGTTCACTGTATGCCAGTGGGCTTATTATTTTCTCTCCCAATCTTTTCCTCTGCTGCTCTCAGCCAAGCCTTTGCTGCTCAATGTCCTTGTTGCAGTGAGGAGCCAGCCAGAAGTTAGCAATGGGATAAGTCAAGTTTAGCCAACTCAATGGTTTCTATGAAAGCTTTTTAAATCTACTTTATGTATGCAGAAACAGGCTATTGGACTTTAAGAGTGCTTAAGAGTCTCCAAACCAGACTTGAGAGTTTCACATACATATGCTAGATACACAGTCTTCCTGTGTTGAAATGGAATATGTGCTGTCTGCCTGAAGTATTGCATTCTGCTTATATAATTCTGGAAAGCATTAGGTGTGATTTGGCAAAGGTCAAAACTGAGGGACTACTGAGATCCCTCAGTTGGGGGGAGTCAAGTTATTTCAAAGTTTATTTCAAAGTTATTTCTGCTAGAGTCTAATCAGGTAAAATCAGATAGCTCTCCATTGAGAACACTGTCTGCAGCTTGTCCAACTAGGACCACCCACCTGGCTTGTAACATTACCAGTAGCTGAGTACATCCAAAAGAGCCTGTATAACTAAAAGACTACACAGTGATGGTCTCCTGACTATTCTCAAAAGAATGTACTTTGTACTTACCAACACTTGTCTACCAGAATAGCCAAGGGGAAGGAGTAGGACAGGCTGATGCCAGTAGGATAGTGAGTGAAAGTGCAATTTTATGATGCTACAAATGTAACATCAGTAAAATAAATCTTGTTTAGAAGTTTGACAATCTGTGTGACTACCTACTGATCATCTCATGACGTATTTGATTAGCAAAGATTTTTAAAGTAATTTGAAAGATAAAAACCTTCTTAACACGTACTTTTCTCCATTCACTGAAATGCTTCCGTTCTGCACTTCGACAAGGGTGTTCAAGACATCCATGGTAATCGCTTCAATGCGAAGGTCACTGTTTCGATAAAATCTAATACTGAAACGTTTGGAGATGTCCAAGCAGTCTTTGGCAAGGATATAGCTACAGCTCGAGTTAATGTAATAGTTATTCTCATCAAAAGTGCTAATGTATCCAGTGCCCCACGTGGTACACTTTGCTGTGAAAGCAGCTGTGAAAGAAACAATTTATAAACCATGTCATTGAGTCATGTTTAACCTGCCCCATCGACAGAAAGAAACCAAGTCTGAGTAACAATAAATAAATATTCTATACTTTTAGGTTAATTATATTTGTGGGAAACTTTCCACTGGAGATCACACACTTTCTGGGTTAACGTTGTTAAACACATAAAACCAGAGAATTGACAGCACGAAAGGAGGGCATTCAAACTCATGCTTAACTGATGTGAAAGCTTTATTCCAAATGTTGGGATTATTGCTATACAAGTCAGACAAAGAGAATAAATGTAATATGATGCAAAATCTTGGTGTAACCTTTCCTGATGAAGGCAGCTGAGCTGATGAAGATATTTATACTTTAGTTGGTGTTAATGTTCACATAATGCACTTTGCTGCTTGAATTTGAATAGGTTATTATTAGAGGAGTAAAATAATTTCAACTTTGAATGCCATGTTTAGCAACTGTGGCAGAAAAGTGTTTGATTGTAAATAGTGGGTCTAACCGTTTGCCGAGAAGTTGCATAACTGGAGCTGAGATGGTATGGAACTGGAGCTGAGACCATCTATAACTACAGCTGATGCATTTTCTCCTTGCCTTCGGTGGCTCTAACTAATCCCTTTAAAAATATAATAATTTGGTCACTCAATCCACAACTGTTTGTGGGACACTGCTGTACACAATTGGCTGCCACATTTCACCCCCAAATTATAGAATCAATTCACTTTAGGGTATATTCTGTGAAGCGCTTTGAGATGTCTAGAATATGTGATCGAGCAATACAATGCATTTCAAATGCAAAGTTTATTATTAATTACTGTAATAATAATCCTTGCATTTGATACAGCGCTTTTCACATCTTATCGATGTCTCAAAGCGCTTCACAGAATGTACTGTAAAGTGAATGGACTGTATATTTGTGGGCGAAATTTGGCAGCCAATGTCCCACAAACAGTCCTGGATCAAAATGACCAATTTTTAATATTATGGGTTTGTTTCGAGGGATTATTATCAGGTGTGTGGAGTAAGGAAACTTGCCCAAGGTTTCCCCCTGACCTGTCTGGATTCGAAAACAGACCAAATCTGCAGGAGTGACTGGTCACGGTGTCCAATGGCCTTTCCTTGTTTCCTTGATCGATGATCCGTGTTTTTATGTATTTTTTGAAAAACCATCCACCAGTTTGCTACACACATTTTGATTACTACTTAACTAAGTTTCGACAGCCAGCTGTATCTGATGCTTTTAGAGTGAGATTCCAAGACAATTGATAAAGATTATGGTATCAAACTGCAGTCAAACAGGATCTGGAGATTATCGTAAATATAACAATGAGCAGGATTTATTTAGTGACATACACCTTACTATTTAACAAACCTGGACATGTATTTTGCACATGAAATAAATTTCAGATATATGTTTTGCCAACTATTATATATTCCAATCCAATTGTTGGTTCCTACTCCTGTTAAGCTTGTTAACACCCAGCGTCTGATGGGAATACTCACAGTAGTAACTGCGTTGATGCATGTATACGTCCATGTTCTGATGATGAACGGCAAAGGCGGAATTGTAACCTGTAACAAAAATACCATTGCGGTAGAACAAGCCACATTTCACAGAGTTCCCATAACAGGACCAGAGGAATCCCATTCATTCAGAGACTTTATCTGCTTCATTCTGAGATGTGGTGGAAAACCGGGTCAGACAAGGCCACCCCCCACAGCCACCGGCCAACCCTCACCCCAGCCAACCCTCACCCCAGCCAACCCTCACCCCAGCCAACCCTCACCCCAGCCAACCCTCACCCCAGCCAACCCTCACCCCAGCCACTCCAGCGACCGGCCACCCATGCCTCCATCCCGCAGCCACCAGCCACAGTCCTCCATCCACAGGCCACACCCCCAGTTATCAACCATCCCCCTAGTCACTGGCCACACCACCCAGTCAGAGGACACAGTATCCCAGCCACTGCCCACAACCCCCCAGCCACACCACCCCCCGGCACAGCCCACCCACCAGCCACTGTCCACAAGCCCCGAGCCACCAGTTACCAGCTGCAATCCAACACCACAGCCACCAGTCACACCACCCCAAGCCACAGCCCCCCACCCCACCAGACACTGGCCACCCACCCCTGCCATTGGCCACAGGCTATCAGTGACCAGGCACCATCCCAGCCACCGGTCACATCCCTCCTGTCACGGGCCACAGCCCCCACCCCCCAGCTACCCCTCAGCCACCAATCATACAACCCCAGTTACCGACCACACCTCCAATCACCAGCCTCAGCCTCACAGGTCACAGGCTACACCCACAACAGCATCAGCCACAGTCCCACCAATAACCGGTCAAACCTCTCAGCTACTGGTGACCCACCCCAGTTACCAGCCACCCCCCAGTCACACCCCTAGCCACCGTCCACCACCCACCTAACCACAATCCAACTGCGCAGCCACCTGTCACAGCATACACCCCACCCCCATTAGCCACAGGACTGGCCAAACACTCCCAGTCACTGCCCATAAAACCCCAACCCCTGCCCATCCCGCCATTCACTGGCCACAACCCCCCCAGCTATTGGCCACAACCCCCAGCCATCATTCCCCCCACCCTACCCAGCCACTGGCCACAGGCCCCAGCCAGCACCCCAACACCCCACCCCCATCAGCGACCACCCACAGTCACCATCTACAACCCCCCTAAAAGGCCACCCCACCGCAGCCACCGGCTACCCCACCGGCCACACCCCTAGTCACCCACGTTCCCACAAGTCTCCGGCCACACCCACACATGCCACCAGCAAAAGAAACCCAGCTACAGGCCCACCCCAATCACCGGCAACACCCACCCAGTACTGGCCGCAGGCCCACCAACCACCGGCCACGTGCTCAGTCACTGAACACACTCCCAGCCACTGGCCACAACCCCCAAGTCACCAGGGATAATTGTATCCTGCAGCCACTGGCCACCCAAACCCAGCCACCGGTCACACACCCACCGGTCACACCCTCCAGTCAATGGCCATACAACAACAACAAAAAAATTACATTGATAGAGCGCTTTTCACGTCGGGAGGACGTCCCAAGGCACTGAACAATTAGGCTGGGACCCGAGCGGGTGTGGGAGGGGGGATCGGAGTAGGGGGAAGGGGAAGGAGAATAGGAGTGGGGAAGATTTAGGAGGGGAGCAGAAGTTACGGTCGAAGAGGAAGGTCTTAAGACCGGCCTTGAAGGAGGAAAGGGAGGAAGTGAGGCAAAGGGATTGCGAGATGGAGTTCTATAGTGTGGGAGCAGAGAGGCTGAAAGCTTGGCAGGGCGGTAATTAGGGTGGAGCTCACGGAGCAGGCCAGAGCCTGCTGAACAGAGTGGATGGGCAGGCTGATAGGGAAACAGCAGGTCAGAGAGATAGGCGGGGGCAATATTGTGAATGGCCTTGAAGGTGAGGGCGAGGATCTTGAATTTGATCCTCTGGGGGATGGGGAGCCAGTGGAGACGGGCGAGGGTGGGAGTGATGTGGTCACAGAGCCTACATGAGCTGCAGAGTTCTAATCTGCAGCCTGTGAACGGAGGAGCTGGGAAGGCCGACGAGTAGAGAGTTCCCATAATCGAGCCTAGATGTAATGAATGCATAATGTAATGAATGAACACCCCCCCAGTCACTGGCCAACCCCCATGTCACCCATCACTCCCATTTCTAGAATGTATTCAGGAAAGTTTTTTGCAACTTTTTAATTTTAGAATCAACAAGGGAATAAGCCATACTGCATTTGTTGATGAGTAATGGTGATGAGCCAGAACTGTAAACAATCAGAGTAACAAAACATTTTACAAACAGTTAGCATAGTAGATTGAATTTGACATTAGGTTTGTGAGGGAGAGTCCCAAACCAAGATTTATGTTTAAGGAAGTCAAACTTCGATGGGATGAGAAATATATTGACCACAATAAACAGGAATGAACTGTTTATCTGTAAACATACATATAAACATTGGAAAGTATTCAAAACGCATTTGAAACAAGGACATTAAAAGTGATATATAAAATACAAGGATTATTATTGTAATAATCTGTCAGAAAATAAACAATAACAAATTGGTCATTTTTAATCCATGACTGTTTGTGGAACATTGCTGTGCACAATTGGCTGCCGTGTTTCGTCCACAAATACACACTCAATTCACTTTGCGGTGTATTCCTTGAAGCACTTTGAGATGTCAGCATCTCGGGACATCCTCCCAATGTGAGAGGAGCTCTATAAATGTAATTTTATTGTTGTTGTCTGCAACACTTGAAAAGCACTACATCAAATGCAAGGATTATTCTTACTGTATTACTTTTATAACTCTAAAATGCAGATGCTCCAGTCACGTAGTTGAGCAACCATGGTGGAAAAAAGAAGTTAGAGATTGTATCAAGCTAAAAGAAAAGGTTTGGTCAAAGGGAATATGAGTAAATTAAAGAAAGACATAGATGAGAGTATAATAATAATGATCCTTGCATTTGATATACAGTAAAAGTCCATTTATCCGGCATCCTCTGGGGCAGATTGACTAATTGACTGTGTCGGATAATCGGACGGCAAGTTGCCAAAAACCCAACACAAAAAAATTACTTATTTTAAAACATACCATATTAATAATATACTATGGATACTTACCAATAAGGATTCCAGCACACTCGGTAAAAGTGTGCTTACGAACTGTGGCTTTTTAGTGATTGGTGCTTTTTTACCGATCGCTAAAAAGCCAGAGTTCGTAAATTTAATAAGTGCGCATGTGCGCAAAGTGAGCATACTCGCGATTGCTGGTATGGGGAATTGCCCTGGGAGGGGGTCGCGCAATCCAGTTGATCGTGTCACGGATAAATGCTTTTTTACTTTAGCACTTTTCACGTCTTCTAGACATCACAAAGCGCTTCACAGAATACACTGTAAAGTGAATTGATAGTATATTTTGTGAGCAAAATGCGGCAGCCAATTGTGCAAAGCAGTGTCTCACAAACAGTGGTGGATTGAAATGACCAATTTGTTATTGTTTACTTTGCTTGAGAGATTATTATCAGGCATCAATCAATCAATCAAGCAATCAATCAATCAAAATTCACATTTATATAGCGCCTTTCATGTCGAGAGGATGTCCCAAGGCACTGTACAGTTAGGTAGGGACAAGAGCAGGTGGGGAGGGGTTGGGACAGGATGAAGAAGAGTAAGAAAATTGACTGTATATTTGTGGGTGAAATGCGACAGCCAAATTGCACACAGCAGTGTCCCACAAACAGTCATGGAAGTGGGATTAAGGGAAAAGGTGGGGGAGGGAAAAATAACAGGATTAAGGGAAAAAGGCATGTGGAGTAAGGAAACTCCACATGACTCCAAGTTAAGCTAACCAAAATTTCTTGCTTGCAGTCCTATAGCCTAGTGGGTAGAGCACTCGCCTTACAAGCGTGAGAGCTGTGTTCGAATACAGGCAGGTCAGGACTTGGGCAAATTTCCTTACTCCATACGCCTAACAATAATCCCTCAAACAAAAACAATAATAAAATAGGTCATTTCAATCCTTGAGTGTTTGTGGGGACTCTGCTGTGCGCAATTGGCTACCACGTTTTGCCCACAAATATACAGTCAATTCACTTTACAGTACATTCTGTCAATTGCTTTAGAAGATGTGAAAAGCATTATATCAAAAAGGAAATATTATTATTAAGGCGAGTTCTCATGATAGTTGTCCAAAGATCACTAGATTTGGGAATTTTGGCCTTAGATTGGAAAATTGTGAATTGTATTTAAGAAGGGATGGAGGGAGAAACGAGGAAACAACAACAACAACAAAATTACATTTGTATAGCGCCTTTCACGTCAGGAGGATATTCCAAGGTGCTAGACAGTTACTGCTTCAAACACGAGCTGAGGACAGGGGGGTTTGGAAGCGGGGGGATAAGGAATTGCCGATGGGTCCATCAAAGAGGAGAGTCTTGAAGGAGGCCAGGGAGGTGGCAAGGCAGAGGGATTTCGGGATGGAGTTCCAGAGGTTGGGGGCAGAGTGGCTGAAGGCTCGACCGCCAATGGTTGGACGGGTGGGTTGGGGAATATGAAGCAGGCCAGAGGCTGCCGAGTGGAGTGGGTGGGCAGGTTGTTAAGGGGATAAGAAGTCACGGATGTAGGGTGGGACGAGGTTTTGGAGGGCTTTAAATGTGAGGTCCAGGATCTTGAATTGGATCCTCTGGATTATGAGGAGCCAGACCAGTCGGGCAAGAATGGGAGAGATGGAGTCACGGAGTTTGGAACGGTAGAGAACACGGGCCGCAGAGTTCTGGAAACTACAGACCTGTCAGCTTAATGTCAGTTGTAAGGAAAATATTGGAATCAGGGAGAGATTGACTGAACACTTTGACAAGTATGAGCTTGTCAAAGAATCAGCAAGGGTTTGTGAAGGTAGGTCATGTCTGACTTATGTAGTTGAACTTTTTGTGGAGGTCACTAAAATGTTGGATAAGAGTGTCTATGGATGTAATATATATGGGCTTTCGGAAGGCATTTGATAAGGTTCCACACAAAAGATTACCAGTGAAAATGGAAACACATGGAGCTGGACGTAACTTTGTGGGTAATTGTTTGGGACACAGGAAACAGAGAGTAGGGTTAAAGTGAACATTGTTTGATTGGTAGGGCATGATAAGTGATGTCCCCTGGTTTCTGTACAGACACCTCAGTTAGTTGCCATGTATGAAAATGACTTGGATGAAGGAATAGAAAGTTTTATATCCAAGTTTGCAGATGACACGAAGCTTGGAGGCTCAGTGAGTTGCATAGATGGGAGTACAGAGTTACAAAGGGACTAAAACAACCTATAGTTCTGATTAAAGGTCATCAACCTGAAACATTAACTCACTTTCCTCTCTCCATAGATAGTGCCTGATCTCATGCGTGTTTTCAGTGGCATCTGTTTCACTTCAGCGTATTTAGAATTCACTTGAATAGACAGACAATAACAGCAACAACTTGCATTAATATAGCACCCCTCAGGCAGGGCAGCATCCCAGTGCACTTGACGAGTGGAGCACGATGCCAAGTGGTGACCGTAGGCACGGTTGAATAGGAAAGTCTTCAGGCATGACCTGAAGATGGGGAAGGGGCAAAGCAGAGTGATAGAGGAGGGACCATGTCTCATCTGAAGGACAGCACCTGCAACAATGCAGCACCACCCCCATAATAGTTAGCTCAGACTATGTAAGTTTGAAGTTCTGATGGAAAGCTCTTGAGCACACAATCTTCCAACACAGCGGTACAACAACAACAGCAACAACAACAATAACAACAGCATTACATTTATAGATCTCCTTTCATGCCAGGAGGATGCCCCAAGTGCTTCCAACTGCTGACGCATCGCATTAAGCCTGAGAGTGTACACATTAAACCAAGGCTGAGAGAGTGCACATTACACGGAGCTGAGACTGTACACATTACACTGAGCTGGGAGAGTGCACATTACACTGAGCTGAGAGTGTACACATTACACTGGACTGAAAAAGTACACCAGGTTGTAAGGTACAAAGGACACTAAAGCAATACTGGAGAGAGAGTCATCAAAACAAGATGAGAAAATACGGTGTGGATTATGTACAGAAAAGTAAAAATGAAAAAACTAGTAGTAAAATGCAAAACTGATTAAACCAATTTTGGAACATGAATCTGAAAGATTGAGGAGTGAACATGATAGAGAAAAGATCATTGAGGGCTGATGGGGAAAGTAAAGGTGGGTGTAATGAAGGAGAAAGGGTGGATGGTCCCACAAGAGAGCAGAAAGTGAGAACTTTAAACAGAATAAATAATAAATAATAATAATTCTTGCAGTGAATTCTTAAAGTGAATTGACTGTATATTTGTGGGCGAAACATGGCAGCCAATTGCGCACAGCGGTGTCCCACAAACAGTCACGGATTGAAATGACCAATTTTATTGTTTTTTTTGAGGGATTATTATTAGACGTGTGGAGTACGTAAACTTCCTCAAGATTTTGCCCTGACCTGCTTGGATTCGAACACAGGTCTCACACTTGTAAGGCGAGTGCTCCAATCACTGAGCTACAGGAGCTCCACAAGGCTTGACTGAGACTGTGAAAGATGTTAGTGATAAGAACCCAAACAAAAATAGACATTTTAGAAGATAACTTACCACCATAGTTCATCAGAGAGACACAGAAAGCCAATATGTTCAATAAATTAAACATTGTCAAGGTCTTTGGAGAGCATCAGTGTATCTTGCACTCCTAGTCTCAGTGGGCAATACTGCTGATAAGTCCAGTCTGTAAATCTATATTAAAGCATCAGGATCAGAGCAATCACGCCTTCAAAAACCAGAGAGCAAAACAGTTGGGAACTCAAATGTGCCAAACAGGATCCAGGTCATCAAGTCAACAGCATTTACACAATAGCCCTGGGACCATGTCACAATCAACACTCTCCTATTCAATGGCTGCCATCATGTTCACTGATTTATGTTTCCTTTCATTTTATAAAAACAGTTCCCAACATACCTGAAATTACAATGCTGATGTTTCTTTGCTTTTATTGTTTAAGAAATCTTGTTTTCAGTACTGGAGACCCACCAATTGAGGAAGGTTCCTCTAATGTCAATGAAATCATCATTTTTTTATTTACATCAGAAGTCGCCAAATAGACTTTCCAGACATTTCACTCTACGACTGGCCAGACTAATTTTATCCTCTTGTTAGTGACCAGATCATCGGTTCAGGTCACACCAAGATGTGAAGGAATACTCTGCACGACAAGTCATGTACAGTCAGAACTATCCCTCTGAATAACAATGAGCTACTTTAAACCCATCACACTTCAAATTCATTTCACCGGAATAGACAATCCCAGCAACAGTCAATCAATGAATGAAATCAAAACCACAAAAAACACAACAACAACAACAACATTAAATTTATAGAGCGCCTTTCACATCGGCAGGACATCCCAAGGCCCTGAGCCAGACTAGGCCTTGAAAGTGCCACCTTACAGATTGTCTCCATCACAGTTGCCTAAGGTAAATTATTGTATCCACACTCACTAATTCCCCAAGCATCAAGCAAATACTCCTGAATGCTCCCCCGACCCCCCATATCTGCAGTTTTACCTCCCAATACCTCCCCCATGCTCAACTCTAGCTCGGAAGTGTCAGTGCCTATGGAATATTTGTTCTTCTCAGTCTGTATGCTTCTCTTAATCCTCCAATTTGCTCTCAAACGTTTAATTGTACTTATCTTGGTCTTTGAAGGAGTTAATGAACACATCTGATTAGGGGCAGACCAGCTTTTCAGAACTGATATGGAATAATTCCTATGTTCCTTTCCCAACCTTTGATTCCATGGGAGAAGTGGTCATGTTCTTCAGTGGTTGGATGCTAATGATAATATAATAATAATCCTTGCATTTGACTGTAGCTCAGTATTTGTTTTCCGGGCAAGGTGAAAGTTAGAAGTTTCCTTATTCCACATGCCTCTGTTTATCTAGGAAACTTCTTGTTAGTCAATTGGCAGGTTGCTTTTCCAGGGATAATAATCCCTTAAATAAAATAATTTGGTCATTCAATCCATGACTGTTTGTGACTGCTGTGTGCAACTGGCTGCCGCGTTTCGGCCATAAAATATCAGTCAAAATATATACAAAATATGCTTTCCAGTATATTATGTGACGCACTTGGAGTCATCTCTGAGACATGGTAAGGCATTAAATGAAATGTAAGAATTATTATGTAGCACCTTATCACCAACATTTCACCCTGCCTGGGATTCAAACCCGGGTTCTCTCACTTGTGAGGCAAATGCTCTAACCATCAAGTTGATTCTTTTGAGGGAGAGGATGCTTCTTTTGATGCTTCAGATCCGATATTTCCATGCTCTCTTTTAGAGTCAGACAACCTGAAATAAAGCTGTTCACTTGCCCTATGGGTGTAGCATAGATTCTTGAGAGTGTACCAGGATATAGTTGCAATTATGGATTGGAAAAGCAGCCTTATTACTTGGAGCAGAGGAAGTTAGAAAAGGATCTAAGATATGTGTTGCTAATTATCAGGAGTTGAGAGGAGAGATATTGACAGATTACTTCCATTGGTGCAAAAATTCACCAACAAGACAACTTCAATTCAGGCTTATTATTGGGAGCCCAACCGGCTCAGTGACAAGACTTTCTTCAAGTAAAGTATATTTGGATGTGGAACTAGATGCCAGAAGTGGCTGCTGATGCCAAACCTACTGTAACATTTGCAAGGGAATTTTCAACACTTTAAGAATTAAGATGTAAGATGGTTTAGGGAAGGAGAAAGGAAATTGGATCAAGTTAGATGGCCTCAGTGAGGAGTTGGGCACTAGCAGAGGAATGACAGCCCAACGCCTCACAGTGATGTTACCTCTGGGGTTGCAGGACTGTGAAGAGTGAAGAATTAGCACCGCAAATCTCACAGGTTGACAGACAGAAATAAAACAACAACAACAAAATTACATTTGTACAGTGCCTTTCATGTCAGGAGGATGTTTCAAGGTGCTGGACCGTTACTGCTTCAGACCTGAGCTAAGGACGATGGTTGGGAGTGGGGGTGGGGAGGAAGGGGGGGATTAGGAGTTGGATGATGGGGAGCCAGTGGAGTCGAGCGAGGATGGGGGAGATGGGGGAAATAAAAGAATGCTATATCAGAGTCTTATCAACAATAACAATAACTTGGATTTATATAGCGCCCTCCACACCGGACGGCATCTCAGAGTGCTTATCTGTGACATCAATAAATACTAAAGTTTAGGCATGACCTTTCTTTGCCAGGTATGCAGACACTGGCTGCTTCCCAAGACTATGGGTTGTGGAACTACAATACCCACACTCAGAGCTCAAGCACACAGTACACATGGGGTTGCTGCCAGTGATAATGGGAGATTATGTCTCTTTTCAATATGTTAGTACAAAGGTCTCACATTTACAAGCCTCTCTATGTGTTTCGGCAAAAAGTATAGCACCTGTTCTTATCTGTTACTCCTTGGGCTATGTGCCTGCCAGAAAGATTTTCTTTTGAGGTGTGTTTGTGTTTACATGTCCATGCCAAATCTCTTCATAATGCAGTATGAGAGGATGATCCACTGGCAGGAGCAATGCTTTCAGTCATCAGTTGACTGCCAATCTGAGGAGTGTGATCTGCCCTCACAAGAGGAAGAGGAGATACTAGAATGCAAATCTAGCTCAAGCAATTGTTCACAAGGCTCACCTGGTCAGAGTGGCAATCTGGTCACCTGACTTGCTTGGATGGTTGTGATGACAAGAATCAGGTCCATATTGTCCTTTGGTAATTTGGGAATTGAGAGTGTGTGGGGGAAAAGGGTTATCAGGGAGCTGAGTTGCAGAATCTCCATCTGAGCACAACAAATGTTATCGGTAGCTTGTACTGTATAACTCGATAAAATGTTATGAAAAAGTATCAGTGTGCTGTGCTTTGTATTATCAACAACAACAACAAAATTAGACTTGTATAGTGCCTTTCACTTCAGGAGGACATCCCAAGGTGCTGGACATTCACTGCTTCAGACCCAAACTGAGGAAAGGGGGTGGGGGGAGAGAAGGGAAGAGGGGGATTAGGAGTTGCCAATGGGTCCATCTAAAATGAGAGTCTTGAGGCAAGACTCGAAGGAGGCCAGGGAGGCGGTGAGGTGGAGGGACTGCAGGATGGAGTTCCAGAGGTTGGGGGCAGAGTGGCTGAAGACTCGCCCGCCAATGGTGGGGTGGGTGAGTCGGGGGATGTGGAGCAGGACAGAGCCTGCTGAGCGGAGAGGGTGGGCAGGTTGGTAAGAGGATAGGAGGTAATGGATGCAGGGTGGGGTGAGGTTGTGGAGGCTTTAACTGTGAGGACCAGGATCTTGAATTGGATCCTCTGGATGGTGGAGAGCCAATGGAGTCGGTTGAGCATGGGGGAAATGGGGTCATGGAATTTGGAACTCTAGAGGATATGGGCCGCAGAGTTCTGGATTATCTGCAGCCTGTGAGGGAGGAATTAGGAAGGCTGAACAGATGGCAGTGGCATAATTGAGCCGGGATGTAATGGAAATATCCAATGCTCATCTGTTAAAAATTGGCGAAGAGAGAAGTGAACTTCTTAGTGTAGCTGTAGATTGTTGTGTTAATTGTTGATGTGCTGGTCATTTATTGTCTTTGACAGAGTTAGTTTAGTGCCCAAGATTGGCCTGATTAAATATCCATCAGATGGATGAAGAACAACAACAACAAAAAAATTATGTTAGTATAGCGCCTTTCACATCAGGAGGACGTCACAAAGGTGCAGGCCTGCACAGATCAGCATAATGCAGAAAAAAAAGGAGCAATGATATCGAAGTACAGCTGAGCTATACTTTGCGGAGTGAATGAGTGACAGAATGAGTATGATTTTCACTGCTCCAGGAAGGCAGAACTAAGATTCTGTGAACTGAGCCACTTGAATGTCTAAGGTGCAACTAACATCAGAAAGAAGAAGACAGGAGAACATTCTTTGCTGATACAAGAACAGGACTGCAAGAGATTCAACAGCCACTTTCATCAGTGATCCCAAGCATGAGATGCAAGAGAACTTGACACTATCACTTTAGTGACATGCTGTACGTGAGCATAACAGCATCTCTATCTCCACCTATTGTAGCACAGTTTAACTGTTTATTTAATCAATCACCTAAAATGAAAGTGACTTTGGTTCCTGTGTTCTCGGGTTCCCGACTATATATTTTGGCTAACCAGAGTAAGCTGCACTTTTCTAGTACAATAGACAACATAGGTTTAGAGTTGCAAAGGCCAATTTCAGCACCATTTTTCTTTACCCAGAAGGTAATTAACAAGTCTTCAACAGAGCTTGGCTATTACTGGCTGTACCTTCAAACCCAACAACGTTGTAATATGATAGTCATAACACATATATGTCAAAGATACACATCTGAGGTCCCGACAGTGTTGTGAAATATCCAATGCTCATCTGTTACAGAAACGCCAGGAACTAATCCAGCTCCATCACTGCCTGTTGAATGTTTTTTTTATATGAAGCCCCACATAGTGAGAACATGACTGGGCTTTCTTGGCTGGACGTTATGCAAAACAATTGTTTTCCTGGGTTCACTTCATGCAGGTAAATCTGGAGATGAAGGAGCCGGATATAGACACCATCAAACGTCAATGAATCTGTTACTACAGACCATAGCATTACCACCTGGACCACCGAGCACCCTGCCAAGAGGCAAGCAGCCAGAAAACACCATGGCCCATTCTCAAACCACAGGCATGGTGCCAACCAGCTAGAGCATGTATTTCACATGCTACAAATCTCCTCAGGTATCTAACGATCAATAGGTGATTTTTATCCTGGTAGATGGCATGATTAGTGTCCATTCAGTGGTGTGGATAGTTACTGACAGTGTAACTCACCACTGCGGATTGTAAAACCGCAAATATTTATATCATAGAATCATAGAATTTTACAGCACAAACGGCCCATTGTGTCTTTGAAAAGAGCTTTAGAAAGTCAATCCCACTCCCTGGCTCTCTTTCTCCCCATAACCTCGCAAACTTGTCCTCCCCAAATAACCATCCACCTCTCTTTTAAAAGTTGTTATTGAATCAGCCTCTACTACCCTTTCAGGCAATGCATTCCAGATTTGAACAACTCACTGCATGAAAACATTTCTCCTCACCTCCCCTCGGTTTCTTTTAAAACAATTTTAAATATGTGACCTTGAGTCACTGGCACACACATACACACACACAGTGGAAACAGTTTTTTCCTGGTTAAACTATCGCATCCCATCATGAAGTTGAAAACTTCTATTAGATCTCCTCATAACCTTCTCTCCTCCAATCTCCTCTGCACCCTTTCCAATGCCTTAACATCGTTCCTAAAGTGTGGTGACCAGAAATGAACACAGTACTCTAGCTGAGGCCTAACCAGGGTTTTACACAGGTTAATCATAACTTCCTGACTTTTGTACTCTATGCCCCTATTTACACCTAGGTTGATCCATGCCCATATGGGCCCCACATGGGCTTGCTACCTGGGTAAAGCCTAGTATCCCGTATGCTTTTTTAACAGCCTTATCTACCTATCCTGCCAACCTCAAATAATTAGTTACATGAACCCCCAAGTCTCTATGTTCCTCCACCCATCTTAAGATTGCACTGCCTAGCCTATATTGCCTCTCCTCATTCTTCCTCCCAAAATGCATCACCTTGCATTTCTCCACATTAAACTTCATCTACCATGTGTCTGCCCATTTTACCATTCTGTTTGTGTCCTCTTGCAGTCTGCTACTACCTCCTCACTATGTACTACTTTTCCTAACTGTATCATCTGCGAACTTGGAAATTGTACTCCCTGTACATAAAACCCATTAATTCCACGGGCTTCTATTTTCCTTACAAGTCTCTTATGTGTCACTTTGTCAAATGCCTTTTTAAAAGTCCATATAAACCACATCAACTTCACTCCTTCATCCACCCTCTCCGTTACCTCATCAAGAATCTCTATCAAGTTTGTTGGACAAGATTTGCCTCTAACAAATCCTTGCTGGCTGTCCTTTATTAACCCATAACCCATAGTAAAGATTTATTTTGCCCTGTGTTATAGTCTCTAATAGTTTCCCCACTACTGATGACTGGCCTACAGTTCCCAGGTTTGTCCTTTTGTCACTTTTTGTCCAGGGGAATAACATTGGAAATCTTCCAGTCCTCTGGCCTTGTGTCCAAGAAAGATTGAAAGATTATGGCCAGAGCCTCTGCTATATGCACCTGTTTGCATCCTTAGTAACCTAGGATGCATCCAGTCTGGACCGGGTGACTTATCTACCTTGAGCACCGTCAAGTACTCTTTAGTACTTCCTCTCCGTTTATACTTATCCTATCCATTTCCTTTACCCTCTCTTCCAAAACTATGGTATTGGCTGTATCCTCTTCATTTGTGAAGATGGATGCAAAGTAATCGTTCAGTACATCAGCCATGCCCTCTGCCTCCACAGTAAGATTTCCTCCTTGGTCCCTAACCTCCCCTCTGCTTCTTTTGGTAGATATCTTAAGACTGTGACGACGGGTCACCCCTACCTCCCTACTCTTATACTCTATGCCCCTACTAATAAAGCTCAGTACACCAAATGCCTTTTTTTACTGCCTTATCTACCTGCCCTGCTACCTTTAATGATTCGCTTACTTGAACACCCAGATCTCTCTATACGTTCACGCCCCTTAAGATTGAGCTACCAAGTCTATATCACCTCCAATCATTTTTCCTACCTAAGTATATCACCTCACACTTATCCACATTGAAATCCATCTGCTACATGTCAGCCCATTCCACCATTCTGTGTATGTCTGCTTGCAGTTGGTTGCAGTCCTCCTCACTATTTACAACCCTACCTAACTTTGTATCATCTGCAAACTTGGAAATCGTGCTCCCTATGCCCAAGTCCAGATCATTAATATATATTAGAAAGAGCAGTGGTCCCAATACCGATCCCTGGGGATCACCGCTGCACATCTCCTTCCATTTCGAGAAACACCCATTAACCACCACCCCCTGCTTTCTGTCACTCAGATAATTGAAGTCCCCCATTATCACTGCTCTTATTGGTTTTACACCTTTCTGAAATCTGCTTGCAGATCTGCTTGTCTATCTGATTCCCACTATTTATTGGTGTATAGTATACCCCTAACAGCGTAACAGTTCTTTTTTATTCCTCAACTCTAACCAGATAGATTCTGTTTTTTTTCCCTCTGACACTTCAACAAGAACAACTTGGATTTATATAGCGTGCTCCACACCAGCTGGCATCTCAGAGCTCTTCACAAAGCGGAGTCCAGGGCCGAGCCAGGGGGAGAGGGAGAAAGATGGCTAAAAGCATAGTCTAACATCCCTTTCCAAGGCTGTAACCGTGTCTTTAATTAATATTGCCACCCCCCCACCCCCTCCTTTTTTTTTGCTTATTCCTCCTGAATAGGTTATAGCCAAGAATGTTTCGCTCCCATTCCTGCATTTGTTTGAGCCAACTCTCTGTTACTGCTACTACATCATATCCTTATCCCCCTTTGGGAACTTGAGCCTGCAGCTCACTAATCTTGCTTGTCACACTGTGCATTTACGCACATGCACTCCAAGACCGACTCAGCCTGATTTGCAGTTTCCCCCCGTCTTATCCCACCCTTTTCTGGACTCCTGCTTTTGTATTCCTTTCCCACTTCAAAATTAGTTTAAACACTCTCCTACAGCATTAGATAACCACCTGGCAAGCACATCGGTCCCAGCCCTGTTTAGGTGAAACCCATTCATCTTATACAGTTTCCACCTGCCCCAGAAGTGTCCCAATGATCCAGGAACCTGAAGCCCTCCTTCCTGCACTATTTCTCCAGCTGTGCATTCATGTGCTTGATCCTGTCATTTTGAAACTCACTTGCACAAGGCACTGAGAGATCACTACCTTTGAGGTCTATTCATTTTTCCCCAGCTTCTGATATTCTCCCTGTAGCATCTCAGCCCTTTTTTCCCCGACATCATGGATCCCAACATGGACCATCACTTTTGGATGTTCCCCTTCCCCCTGTAGAATTTTATGCACCCGTTCTGTGATGGCTTCAACCCTGGCACCAGGGAGGCAACATACCATCCGAGTTATATAGTTATTTTTATTTCAGAAAGCGAGTTGTTCGAATCTGGAATGCATTGCCTGAAAAGGTGATGGAGGCCGAGTTGATAATTTTTTTTTAAAGAGAGATGGAAATGTATTTGGGGAGGATGGGTTTGCATGCTTATGGGGAGAGATCTTGGGAGTGGGATTGAATAGCTCTTTTCAAAGAGCCGGTACAGACTCAATGGGCCGAATGGCCTCCTTTTGTGCTGTACGATTCTATGAAAGTTCCCTTGAAGTACTTCTAATAGCAGATACACAGCTGACTGGAAGTCCAAGCTTTGAAAGGGGTGAGGTTATCAATGGAGCTAAAAAGATATGTCTTCAGGTGGATTTTGGATGCGGGAGAGGTGGACGGAATCTGGGATGGAGTTCCAGAGCAGTGCAGAAGAGCTGAAGTTGGATGTGGTGGTGAACAAGACTTAGCACTCTGTTTGCTTAGGTCACAGGAGGTGGCAGAAGTATGGAGGAGCCTCACATTATAATCTGTGTGCTCCTTAATGTAATTCACAATAATAGCACCTAATATAGCTATCTATTGCATTGAAGTGTCTCAAAGTGCTTCATAGTATTCTCTGTTACGTCTGCGTGTAATGTTCTGGTCAGACCTTACCTGGAGTACTGCACACAGCTCTGGTCGGTATGATGTAAAGGGGCTGACTGGCCCTAGAAGCAGTGTAGAGGAGAGCAACAAGGATTCTTCTACCTAGTGGTAGAAGAATCAGCTAATGGCGATGATTAGACAAAAAGTAAAACTGGAATAGTACTTTCAGATACACCAATAAAATAGGTGTTAATTAGAGTTGCAAAGGCCAACTCCAGCACAACAGTTCTTATTTACCCAGAAGGTGAATAACAACTGGAACAGGTTGCCAGAATGGGTGAGTGAGGCACCAAATTGCACTCATTTAAAAAACGGTTGGGTGGGTATTCTTCAGCTTTTCTGCCCTCTCCTCTGGAACTCAATCCTGGAATCCCTCAGTCATGTCCCCTCCCATGTCATCCTCAAGGTCCATTTACCTTGGGCGAAACCTTGGGCAAATTTCCTTAATACACACGCCTAACAATGATCCTTCCAAAAAAGCACCTATAATAAATTGGTCATTTCAATCCATAACTGTGTGTGGGACACCTCTGTGTACTACATTTTATCCTCAAATAAACAGTCAATTCACTTTACAGTAGATTCTATGAAGCGCTTTGAGACATCTAGAAGACATGAAAAGCTCTATATCAAATACAAGGATTATTATTATTATTATTATCTCAAGACTTTCCTTTTTGACATGCTTTCAGCCAGCTTTCCACCCACCCTCATGATTCTCATCCTCAGCTCGGGTGTAAATGCTTAACTATCCAGCACCTTGGAACATCCTCCAGCCCCAAAAGGCGCTTTACAAATTCTAGAAGGACAGAATGGGCTGAAGGGCTTTCTTTATCCAAACCATAATTCTAGATTTGGTTCTTGAATTTGAAAGGCCTGAAACTATTGTTGTGGGTTAGCAGAGTCTCTGATTGTTATTGTGCACTTGCTTTGCTGTGGTTCACTCAGGTGAAACTCTTTGGTGGCTTATGATTAAGTACATCCTACCATATATTATGCATGTGTGGCAGAAAGGTCCTGTTCACACCCAGTCTGCGGAGGTTCACACAGCAGATTTACAAGAATTAGTTTAAGAACAGGGCATGCTTGTCTATGCATTCAGTACAGAGAAAGACACTGTGTTCTTGCCTGCTCAGCAAAAGCACCCACACCAATACATCAGCACAACCAACAGCACCGAAGCAGAAATATAAACTAGTAAATATTTGCGTTATGGATGATTAAATCTTTCTCTTGTTCTTCCTTTTTCTGCTGATGGAAAGAAACAACTTTGATGTTAATGATCTGCTCCCAATGTTGAGGCTGATTCCTGGCCAAGGGGAGATCAATGGGAACAATACGAATAACAATGAAAATATTGATATTAATAACAATAACTTCCACTTATACACATCAAATATTTCAAATCACTTCACAGAGACAGACTGGAGCCTGAGCAGGATTTGACAGCATGCTTCATATCCACCACCCAATTCAAACCAGCTCTGGAACTCTACACTGGAGTCACTCCATGTCTGCCCCTGCCTCCCCACCTTTAAGTGTTGTTTTAAGACCCATATTTGACTGTGTTGTTTGTGACCTTTCTCCTAGGTTGGTGTGAAGCAATTTTAAATTTGTTCTTGATGTGAAAAGCACTATATAAATGTAAATTATGCACCAGTTTACCACCAGTATTTCCTGACTGCCTATTGGTTAATCCCTGACAGCAGAGTCCCAACATAGGTCTTGTTTCTCACTGTAATCTTTTCTTTACTTATTCCTTTCCCTCAAAATTAATCAGTGGGTATCAACCAATCCTCAGGAACTAGCAGCAGTGTGTGGGGGGCTTCTCAATCACTCAATATCACCAAATGTCTCCATACTTTTGCTGTGCACACTTTAAAAAAAACCAATGTGATTCAAGAAGATAAAGCTTTCACAAATAGAGATGCATTATAATCCTTGCTTTCTTTTTGTATAACACTATTCACGTCTTCAATAGATCTGAAAGCGCTTCACAGAATACAACAACAAAATTACACTTGTATAGTGCCTTTCGGATCTGAAACAATGAAGTCCCAAGGCACTGGACAGTCATTGTTTAGATCCGAGCTGGGGTCAGGGATGGGAGGGTAGAGGGGGGGATTTGGGATATATACTGTAAAATGAATTGACTATACATATGTGGGCAAACCACGGCAAGCAATTATGCACAGCAGTGTCGCACAAACTATCGTGAAATGAATTGACCAATCCTTTGGGGGGATTATTATTAGGCATGTGGATTAAGGAATCTCGCCCAAGGTTTCACCCTATCTGGAATTGAACCCAGGTAGCTCACTTGTAAGGCAAGTGCTCTAATCACTGAACAACAAGAATCCACATATATCTTTTATCACAAGATATGCTTTCAAGCTCACAAAGAGATGGTTGTGGCATAATCTATCAATGTGCACCTGATGAAGATGGATAATAATTTCTGTAAAGCACTTTGAGACACTGGCTTTATCATCTGATTATCAAACAGAAGGATTCATCTTTTTTTTACAGCACAAAAGGAGGCCATTCGGCCCGATAAACCCGTCCTCCCCAAATAAATGTCTACCTCTCCTTTAAAAGTTGTTATCGAATTGGCCTCCACCACCTTTTCAGGCAATGCATTCCAAATTCAAGCAATTTGCTGAGTGAAACAAATTCTCATCTCCCTTCTTTTAGAAACTATTTTAAATCTGTGACTTCGGGTCACTGACACACCCACCAGTGGAAACAATTTTTCCCTGTTTACCCTATCGAATCCCCTCATGGTCTTGAAAATCTCTATTAGGTCTTGTACAAGATATTCTTTTCCATGAAGTTTTCATGAATTGTTCCTCGTTGTGTCATGAACTGGAAACTCAACCTGAGGTGGAGCACTAGAAATCTTCAGCAGATTTGGCACAGGAAATATGTAAGTGCAATTCTTTCAAAAAATTATTGTTTCCAAGGAAAGTAGCAACATCTCTTAATTCTCCTAAATTGGAGAGGTACCAAGAGCAGAAACACGGTGGATGTGACAAATAAAGGTTTAATCCTGAAGCTCATTCTGTTGGCATAACTGTTTATAACTGAACATTTGATGATAACAACAGAAAAATTCATTAAATGACTGGGATCTGGTCCAACAGAAACGGAGAGCCATTTCTTTATTTTACTTTGTGGAGAACAATATCAAAGATTGTACATTTGCCAAACATCAAGATTGAATCTGAATAGTCTCACTTCTGTGCAGAGTGATGACAGCCTTTACAGCTGTTTCTTTTAGCCTGATTTTGTGAATGGTCCTAGCAATCCTTTTGTTTGATAAACTTGTTACACTGAGAGAATCTAAAGTGGAATAAATTATGTAAGATAGCAGAACAATCTCAACATATGTCTGCTGTATCTGACAATATTTGAAAATGGTGCTGATTAGAATATCGCTAATAATCAACTTAGCATATCAATAGCTTTTTGCCCACAAAAATAGAGTAAAACCTTGTTTATCCAGTACCTAAACAAATGGGTGATAGGCGCTATATAAATGTAAGGTTTGTTTGTTTGTATCCATACAATATTCTGTTATTATTTAGTCTATTATTAATATGGTATGTTTTAAAATAAGTTCTTTATTTTGTTGGATTTTTGGCAACATGCCACTCGAATATCTGATTAATATTTGATTAATCGGCAATGGTCAGGTCCCGAGGCTGCCAGATAACAAAGGTTTTACTGTATACTGTCAAGTAATTTTACAGTATGTTCCGTGAAGCTCTTTGAGATGTCTCCATGATGTGATAAGGCGCCTGTACCAAATGCAGGGATTACTGTTATTATTTACACTTGAAGATTTCAGTTGCAGATACACATGATATCAACCAGAGGTTAACACCCTCTCCTCAGTTATGCTGCCCTGCAGACTGCTGGGAATCTGTGTTACAGTAAGTGAAGCTGATCAGGACTCCCAGAGGGTGGTGCTGTAAGACACACCTTGCGTCATTCCCTTGAAGAGGCAGAGGAAACTACAGCAAAAAACTAGTTATTAGGACAAATGTACATAAATCCATATCCTGTTACATATACAAGTTATTGATCTTTAAATACATTTTGTTCAACCCAGCAACTTAACTCTCTGCATCAAATGTATGATGAACCTCATTAGCTGCATTCCCAATGCCTAATGAAATATGATGAAGTGTACATTTGATGTATAATTCTGCACAATTTATCTGCAGTTGCTACAACTGCAGGCAAATGGCAATCCAAACTCCAATTTAATCAATAACCTACACAGCCCAAGCGTAATTCAACACAGCCAGTGAGTGCGAATCGGGTGACGGATGCAGATTACATTTCCTGCAAATCAATTTGTCTTGGCCCGTTGCCACATTCTCACTGATTGGCAAGTGTTGGTATCACATTTAATCATAGAAAATGAAATTCTTCTGCGCATGTATCAACGGAAGTAGACTAAGTTTCCTGCAATTCAAAGCAGCCACTTCCAGTAAATGTACAGACCCGAAGGGCTGCATGGCCTCCTCGTTCCTATGTATGTACAACTTAGGTGATTATACAGTTGATAAGCTAACACTTAGGAGTTTTACTGTATGTAAATTCAAAGGTAACTTTCAAAAATGTTATTTTGTTCAGAATGGTCCACATTTACATAGAGCTGCAACGGATGCTTGTTCCCTCACTGCTCACATATGTGATGGAGGCAGTTTTGCTGGGACTTGCTGGTAGGTTTGGTTCGGATTCTTAGCAGCATCTTATTTAATAATCATAATAATAATAATCTTATTTGATCTATTATAGATAGTGACTGAAGGCTGTTTGTGATACAAGATCCCAACTACTAAAGTATGCCTTGGGAAGTTCTCCTGATGTGAAAGGCGCTCTATAAATGTAACTTGTTGTTGTTGTTGCTATTCACTTTATGGTTGTTTGTAGGGAACGGCGATATGGGAATTTTCCGGATATGGATATATCGGTTGGCTCATATCGAGATATACCGAAATACCGATATTTTCAGTTTTTGCGTACTGCGCATGCGCGCGCATAGGAGTGCGCACGCATTCCGGGTACGCACGCATTCGGGGCCTATCTTCTCAGGAGGTAAATATCTTTCTCTCTCTGTGTCTCTCACTGTCTCCATCTCTGTGTTTTTCTGTCTGTGTCTCTCTATGTCTCTCTCCCTCTCTCCTCTCTCACATCCCCCCCATCTCTATCTATCTGTATATTATCACATCCACCCGTCTCTCCCCCCTCCCCCCCCCACCGCCGTCCCTCTCTCGCACACCCCATCCTCGTTGTCTCTCTCCCCCACCCCCCCCCAGCCGTCTCTTTCTCCCCCCCCCCCGCCGTCTCTCTCTCCCTCCCCCCCAGCCATCTCTTTCTCCCTCCACACCCCCCCGCCGTCTCTCTCTCCCTCCCCCCAGCCGTCTCTCTCCCCCTCTCCTCCCCCCCCCCCCCGCCGTCTCTCTCCCACCCCCCCAGCCGTCTCTCTCCCCCTCTCCCCCCCCAGCCGTCTCTCTCCCCCTCTCCCCCCCAGCCGTCTCTCTCCCGCTCTCCCCCACAGCCGTCTCTCTCCCCCTCTCCCCCCCCACAGCCGTCTCTCTCCCCCTCTCCCCCCCCCCCCAGCCGTCTCTCTCCCCTCTCCCCCCAGCCGTCTCTCTCCCCCTCTCCCCCTCCCCCCAGCCGTCTCTCTCCCCCTCTCCTCCCCCCCCCAGCCGTCTCTCCCCCTCTCCTCCCCCCCCAGCTGTCTCTCTCCCCCTCTCCCCCCCCCCAGCCGTCTCTCTCCCCCTCTCCCCTCCCAGCCGTCTATCTCCCCCTCCCCCCAGCCGTCTCTCTCCCCCTCACCCCCCCCCCCCAGCCGTCTCTCTCCCCCTCACCCCCACCCCCAGCAGTCTCTCTCCCCCTCAACCCCCCCACCCACAGCCGTCTCTCTCCCCCCACCCCTTGCATATCTGTATATTGTATTCGAGGACTATGAATACAAGATGGCGGCTTTGCACCTCGGTCTGTGCATTGTGTATAGAGATGAGCATTCTTGGTCTTGTAGTTGATTGTGCTCGCATCCCGATTTTTTACCTTGATATACCGTTTTTCGATATATCGGTATTTTTTTAATCTCTATATCGGCATATCGATATGAAAACCATATCGGGTTTTAGCGATATACCTATATATCGCCGTTCCCTAGTTGTTTGTGGAACATACTTGTGCACAAATTGGCTGTTGTGATCACATACAAAATACATTGGATTTTACACTTTACAGTAAATCCTTGAACCTTTTTGAGACATTATAATTATTATTACCGGTCATTACATTAATCAGCAGCATAGACACTTACCCTGGGCTGTGCACACTCTTGCTGACTTCATAGAATTATACACCAACAACATTTGTAGAATGCCTGTCACATCGGATGTCCCAAGTAGAAACCCAGGAGCCCACTTGGCCGATCGTGTCTATGCCGGCTCTTTGAAAAGAGCTTTTCCAAATCAATCCCTCTCCCCTGCTCTGTCGCCATAGCCCTGTAAATCTGACCTCCCCAAATAACTATCTACTTCAGACAGTTACCGAATGCAAGGATGATTATTATTATTATATTATGACCTAATGTGTGCTAGGTCATATCATATTATGACCTAATTTGTGACCTTTTGGTGCCCTCTGGGGGCTGGACATTGTGTTTAGAAACAGGACTGACATATTTTTCTGTAGGTGTCTGTAATTTGCTCACCATCAAACTCTCACACAGTGTCTCTTCGCACATGATAGAGTTGGTGTCAACGTGATTCGCTACAGACTGAGACAAGTGTTTTCTAGGCATAGGATTTGACTCGGGAACTGACAATATTAGGTGAGATAATGTTGATGTTTACTGTTACTTATTATTATACCACACTGGGCGTTAAACACATTACAATGATGAAACTTTAAATAATTGGATTTAATATTCAGTATTTGCAATACGTAGCACAAAATCATCTTTTATAAAGAACGGCAATGTAGATTGAAGGCATAAGCAAAATGTCCTAGTATGTAGGCCTAAACTATTTTTAATATTGATCTTACAATTTTCATTTAATTGTTTATATGTATTGCATTCTATTTATTGGGAATTTGCAGACATCATATTTGCATTCACATTTGACAAACAAGATGTAATCCATGTGCATTGTTTTGCCATTTTTACAGATCAGATTTGCAGTCATTTTTCTGAACGCCTTTGGAAGACAGCACCCACACTCTGGTTCAACCCATCCCGTCTCGGGATTAAATCTGAGCATTAGAAAATGTTGGATTAGTAAACTATTATCCACACTGAACCTTTTGTTTTTTGCACAACCAGAATAGTTTTTTTTATCAGCTAACTGAACAATGATCAATATCTAGAAAAAAAATAGAATATCTAAAACACCACCATCTTTTGATGTATGAAGATTTATAAGGTATCTTCACCACAATAAACCAAGCATGGATATCATATAAAACCTTGCATAAATGTAGATCAAATGGCATTCTTATCCGTGTGTATAAGGAATGTTTGCTATGATTTTTTTTAATAAAGTCTCCAAAACTGGATGCAATACCAAACTGCTAATGTCAAATTAATAATGGATCCTTCTTAATAAGGAATTTGATTCGCACAAAATGGAGGTTCAGGAACTGGAAGCACAACTTGCTGACCATGGGAACATCCATGAGCATGATTGACCACTGAAGTGATGTTCCTGTCGCTCATAGGGAATTCTAACGGATTCCCCATGAAAGAATCCTGTTCAGAAATACTGCACATTAATCTTACCAGCATCCCTTCTCTTGATATTCAATAGCAAACAAATTGTAATTTTTAAGCAAAAAATACTGCAGATGCTGGAAATCTCAGTTCTGGTGCAGGGTCATGGACCTGAAATGTTGACTCATTTTTCCTTTCTCCATAGATGCTGCCTGACCTACTGAGTGTTCACAACTATTTCTATTTTTGTATTAAGATTATTATTAATATAAGCTGATATCTTACATGGTTGATGAATAACATGGTCCTTTGCAGCTATTCAGGGTAATGCTCGCCTCACAGTCATCCTTCCTCAATGTGACGATGTGTGGCACAGATACACAGGCAGCAGCTGCCAATCAAATTAAGCTGTTATACATGTCTGATAGAATATTTTGTTGGCAGTCAAAAACTGCCGCTAAATGATACATATACTGAAAGATTTTGATACATCCTGAACCTGTTCAGAGAAAGTTTATAAGACATTTTATCATTCAAAATTCTGCAGTGTGGTCATAGTCGAAGAGATGAATTTGGTAAATATATAGACAATCTTACAGAATATTCTCATTGGGTTCTCCTAACAAAATCATTCTCAATAAAGAAATATCATGAAGGAATTCAAAACTGAGGTCAAGGATCTTATACTTGATCCTCTGAGTCAATGGATCTGGGCAAGCATGGAACCATAGGCACATAGAGCCTGAAGCAGGAGGGGACATGCTGCAGATTTCTGGATGGATGCCAGCTTGTGGTGGGAAGAGTTGAAAAGGCTGGGGAGCAGAGAATTGTTGTATTATAGTCCAAAAAGATACTGAGGATACAGGGGGGGGAATGTGCATCAATATAGACGGCTGATTTCTGTACCTGAGGTGAGGAGGCATTGATGGGAGCAGAGCAGGAGATCCTCTGTCATGCTGACATTCAACTGGAGAAAGTTCTCATCCTGGACTTGATGACTGACAGGTAACCAGTCAGAATAGCAGTGAGGGTGGAGGCAGACAGACAGAGTATCATCCACATACATGTGGAAATTAACCCATGCCTGCAGATGACATCAATCACCGAGTGGAAACATGTAGGTAGTGAAGAGAAAACGGGATAGAGCTCTGAGGAATGCCCCATGTAACAGAGCCTCAGGCAGGGAGAGGAAAAAGCCAAGCTGGGAAGCTGCAACTCGTTCCAATATATTAGAGAGGAAACGGAGGTTGGAGATGGGCTGGAAGTTAGGGAATAGCTGTTTTGAAGGGGATGGGACCTGTGCCAGTGGTGAAGGAGAAGATTATATGTGTGTTAATGGGGGAGGGGTAGGAGGAGGGTGACTGCGAGATTGGCAGAGGGAGGTCGATGGGATCAAGGGAGTTTTCCTTCGGGAATGACATTGCAAGAAATGTGCTACAAACATTACTGATTTGCATAAAAAGCCTGGAATACAATTGGCTGACTTCGTATGAAAACTCCTTGCAGAGCAATGAGAAACAATAGCACGTACAATTACACTCGTATACTCGGCAGCATCCACTGGAGTCATAGCCTTTCAGGATCTGCAATAAAAACACAAAATAATTTCTCATCCTGGGCTCTCACTATAGTATCCTGTGGGAAATGTGAGCAATAGGGAGGCTTTTAAGAGGAGCAAATGTTTCCACATGGAACAGAACTTACACAATTCTGATCTGGTTGAGGCTCAGGTGGACAAGTCCGTGCAACTGTTTCTTTCCTGAGGAAATAGTGATGATTTCCATACATACACGTTGCAATTATATTTGTACAGTTGTTAACTTTGATCTCAGTGCTTTCTCCAGGCTGCAGGGAAAAACAAATACAATCTTAATGTTTTCTGTGGAGACTGTCTGTCAGAATCAGGTGGATCGTTCAGACGGACACTACTTGTTACCTGTAGAAGTCTTCCATCAGCAAAACATTCTGTAAAAATAATTAGTTAACATTTTTAAATGTTTTGAGTAAAATAGTACCAAAGTAACTGTTTGTGTTAGAGTTTACCCCGAACTCTACTGAAAATATTAGAATAAGACAGAAAATGATCTTATGGTTCAGTCTCGGTTTCAAAGTAAATCCATGACTGTCTGCATTGTAAAACTATTCTTTTCAATAAATATTATGTAATCTTATTGTTTAATAAAGTACCTTAACCAGAAATTTACAAAAGGCCATGGAGTTACAATTTAAGCTGACATATCACATAGCTTGGTGTGCAACACAAGTAACTTTACTCACAGACATCTAGTATCAAGTGGGATTTTCATACCGTTCGACACTCATGTAAAAATACACAAAGAGAGCAAACTACCGATTTAAATAGAGAGATTTTCAGGAAGATATCATTCCGAGTATTCACATCAGATACAAAAGGAGACAATGTATATTAGAGAGAGATGTATGTGACTCAAATCCCAGAAATGTTTCCAACACCTGTAGGAGAGGAATAGATTTGTTAAAGAATTTGCAGAAAACACTTACCGGGAGGCAGTATGTAGATGTGTAGATGAGGAGGGATGTTGCTTGGAAGAGTTTTAATTTGGAATAAGGTGTTGGAAGGTAAGATAAATGTGGGCTGTTAGCATATGTGCATGTCAGGTTTAATAGATAGAGATAAAGCCACCCGGAAATCAATAAGCCAAAGTCCTTTGATAAAAGCACAGAAACAGCCATGCTCACAATAAGGAGCAAGTGTATAATTGCTGTACCAACCATTCCTTTGTAAACTTGATGTTGATGTAGTAACTGTAGAGGGCACTGCTGTAGAGCCTAGAACAAAAAATCTTTGATTCAGGATTATATTTTCAAAGATTGTATTCTCATAAATTTCCTAATTGAAAAATCAGGAAATTCAGCACCAATGGTTTGTTGCGATGTGGATATGAACAGAGCTGTGTTCCAGATGAAAGGCTAATCTCTCTGGTCAAAGACATTGAACATTTCTTTACCAGTGATGTTTTGGGCTGTGTGAAACATTTCCAGGAACCAGAAAAATACAGTCAAAGCTCTGGGAAAGTAAGAAACTTTCTCTCTCAAGAACTAGGCCATCGGACCTTGCAAACATCTCCTTCTGAGAGATTGCTCATATTTAATAATAATAATCCTTGCATTTGATATAGCACTTTTCACACTTTCTAGATGTCTCAAAGTGCGTCACAGAATATACTGTAAAGTAGGTTGACTGTATATATGTGGGTGAAACCTTCGGCAAGTTTCCTCACTCCACATGTCTGATAAGAATCGCTCAAAAGCACAATAATAATCCACGACTGTGTGTGGGAAACTGCTGTGTGCAATTGACTTCTGCATTTTACCCACAAATGCACTTTACAGGATATTCTGTGAAGCGCTTTGAGACGTGTAGAAGACGTGAAAAGCGTTATATCAAATGCAAGGATTATTATTATAAGCGTTCATCATATCTATCTCAGTTTAGTATTATATGCCACTATTACAGTGGACGTCCTCCTGATATGAAAGGCTCTCTATAAATGTAATTTTGTTGTTGTTGTTATATAGACTAGTATCTGGTATGTTTTATTAACAGCTTTATCTACCTGTCCTGCCATCCTAAAATATTTACTTATATGAACCCCCAGGTCTCTCTGTTCCTTCACACACTTTAAGATTTCAGATTATACTACCTCTCCTTATTCTTCTTCCCAAAATGCATTACTTTGAATTTCTCCACACAGCCAAACATGTCAATACAATTCTGCTGAAGGTATGAATGACAGTTTCAGCGGCCTGAGGGCGTGCCAGTGTCAGTGTCGGGCAGTGTTAAGGGGGTGAAAGAACACAGTCATGGCATGGTGTGGGGGAGAACAGAGAGTTCAGGATCGAACAAGACACCCAGGTTCCTGACTGGCTTGGTGAGGTGGACTATGTATCTATGGAGGTTAATGCTGCCAATGCCTGAAGTATAAAGATGCTGGCCCGAGCCAATCAGGAGGTCCTTGGTCTTGTTGACATTTAACTTTACAAACAAAACACAAAATACTACAGATGCTGGGAATCTGAAACAAAAATAGAAAAAGCGAAAAGAGTGTGTTAACTGATGGATTGAATATGTGATAAGGACTTCAGGGGAAGAAACAAAAGGGGATGGGTTTAAACAAAACTGGGGAGAAGAGATGTTTAGTGGTGATAGAACAAACAAAACCCCAGAGAGGTAAGGGGTGTCTGGAGTTATGATTGTGATGGGGGAGGTGGGGGAAAGAAGGGGAAGCTATTATAGCCTGAAATGGCTGAAATCAATCAAGTTTTTAACTTTACAAAGTTAGCTCTCATACAGGATTTGAGGAGTCCTGTAACTCAGTGGTTAGAGCACTCTGCTTACAAGCGTGAGACCTGTGTTCGAATCCAGGCAGGCAGGGCAAAACCTTGGGCAAATTTCCTTACTCCACACGCTTAATAATAAACACTCAAAAAAAATTGGTCTTTTCAATCCATAACTGTTTGTGGGACACTGCTGTGTGTAATTGGCTACCGCATTTTGCCCATAAATATAGTCATTTCACTGTATAGTTTATTCTATGAAGCACTTTGAGACGTCTAGAAGATGTAAAAAGTGTTATATCAAATGCAAGGATTATTGTTATTATTATTCTTAGTATTGATGTCCAACAGACAGACAGGGTGAGGCAGAGAGATAGAGTTGGGTGTCATCCAGGTACACCTGGAATCCTGTAGCTCAGTGGTTAGAGCACTTGCCTTACAAGCGAGAAAGCTGGTTTCAATTCCAGGCAGGACAAAACCTTGGGCAATTTCCTTACTCCACACGCCTGATAATAATCCCTCAAAAAAAAAAAAAAATTGGTCATTACGAAAACAGAATAAGGAGCCCTGCCATGCAATAAGATCATGGCTGATCTTCCAATCTAGTTCCACCTGCCGGCTTTATCCCCATATCCCTTAATCCCTAAGAAATCTATCAATCTCAGTCTTGAATATGTTCGGGGAGAATTCAGTAAATTCACTACCCTCTGAGTGAAAAAGTGTTTCCTCAACCCTGTTTGAAAAGGCTGACCCCTAATCTTAAGACTGCGACCCCTAGTTATAGTATCTCCAACCAGGGGAAACAGTCTCCCACTGTCTACTCTGTCAAGCCCCTTAATAATCTTATAGGTTTCTATAAAATCACCTCTAATTGTTCTATATTCTGGAGAATATAGGCCTAGTTTACTCAACCTATCCTCATAGCTCAACCCTCTCATCCCAGCAACCAACCTAGTTAATCCACACTTCACCATCTCTAAGGTGAGTATGTCCTTTTTTAATTAAGGAGACCAAAACTGCACGCACTACTCTAGGTGCGGTCAGTTGCAGCAAGATTTCCCTACTCTTATATTCTAACCCTTTTGTAATGATCGCCAACATGCCATTAGCCTTCCTAGTTTCTTGCTGTACCTGCATATTGACTTTTTGCGACTGGTGACCAAATCCCTTTGAACACTATCATAGAATCTTATGGCACAAAAGGAGGCTATTCGGCCCATCGAGTCTGTGCTGGCTCTTTGAAAAAACTCAATCCCACTCCCCAGCTCTCTCCCAATAAGAGCACAAACCCATCCTCCCCAAATAAATATCTGCCTCTCTTTTAAAAGCTGTTATTGAATCAGCCTCCACCACCTTTTCAGGCAATGCATTCCAGATTCGAACAACTCGCTGAGTGAAAAAATTTCTCCTCATCTCCCCTCTGCTTCTTTTAGAAACTATTTTGAATCTATGACCTTGAGTCACTGATACACCCACCAGTGGAAACAGTTTTTTCCTGTTTACACTATCGAATCCCTCATAATCTTGAAAACCTCTATCAGGTCTCCTCGTAACGTTCTCTGCTCCAATGAGAATAAACCTAGCCTCTCTAGCCTTTCCTCCTAACTGAAGTCCCTCATTCCTGGTATCATCCTGGTAAATCTTGTCTGCACCCTTTCCAATGCTTTAACATCCTTCCTAAAGTGTGATGACCAGAATTGAACACTGTACTAACACTATCTAGTCTCTCCCCTTCTAGAAAATAATCTGCGTTTCTGTTTTTACTACCTAGGTGAATAACTTCACATTTTTGCACATTATATTCCATCTGCCATCTTCTTGCCCTCTCACTTAGCCTATCTATATCCCGTTGCATTCATTTTGTGTCATCCTCAGAACTTACTCTCCCAACTTGCTTTGCATCATCTGCAAATTTAGATATTTTAAGTCCTATGTTCTCGTCTAGATCATTGATAATAGATTGTAAATAGTTGAGGCCCACTGATCTTTGTAGCACTCCACTAGTCACATCCTGCCAATCTGAGAAAGCCAGATTGGCAGGATGTGCGATCGATCCATGCTAATATATTGCCTTTAATTCCATGGACACTAATCTTGTGTATCAGCATTTTAAGTGCACCTTGTCTCAATACACTACAATAAACTGGTTCCTATCTAACCTGCAAGTTACATCCTCAAAAAACTCTAAAAGAATTGTTAATCCTGACTTCCCCGTTGTAAAGCCATGTTGACTCTGCCTAATCATGTTGTGGTCTTCTAAGAACCCCACTACAACGTCCTTAATCAAGGATTCTAGAATTTTCACTACCATCGATGTCAGACTAACTGGTCTATAGTTTCCCATCTTCTCTCTCCTACCCAAGTTGTGTTACGTTTGCAACCTTCCACTCAATGTGAAATCCAGAGGATTTTCGAAGATCAAGATCAAGCACAAGGCATCCACTATCTCATCATCCACCTCTTTTAAAACCCTAGGTGCAGACCATCAATTACAGGGGATTCGTCATTTTGTTTGTGGGACACCGCTGTGCGCAATTGGCTGCCGTATTTTGTCCATCTATTTGCAGCCAATTCACTTTACAGTATATTCTGTGAAGCGCTTTGAGACATCTAGAAGACGTGAAAAGCACTATATCAAATTCAAGCAATATTATTGGTATTTGGATGGTGCCACCAACATATACAGGTTGAAGAGGAGAGGATCTAGGACAGACCGAGTAGAATACTGCTCAAGACTGTGAGGAGCTGGAAGAGAAACTAAAGAGAAAAATGGAGATGGTAAAAGGTATAACACCTGAACCATTCAACAACACGACATGCAAGATTGAGGTGAGAAGGGAGCCAGTGGAGGAGGATGAAGTGGTCCAATCTATTAATGGCAGCAAAGAAATGGCAGGCCATTTTAAGGCTGCAACTCTAGTTGTGTGGATCAGATATTTGAAAGTGACTCACTTGTATGGACATGAGTCCAAGGTCTCCCTGGAAAACACAACCAAAAGACAGCAAAATCAAAAGAAATTACTGGGTATTCCAGAATATAAAGGAATAATAGGCTCAGAACAAAATAGAGAACATATTCCCAGTCCCTGCTGGGAATTACATCGCTGCAAACACACAACAAATAGAAGATGTGACCAGGATAATCAAGCCTTCAGTGGATTACAGATGATCACGTCTTCTGCAAACTGAAATGTATCTCAGCGAAGAGTTCAGAAGCACAAACACCAATATTTTCTGCAAATATGCAAATGTGTCTCAGCGGAGAGTTCAAATGCACAAACCCCACTTGCATTCACCTTCATCATGCATGATTACTGATTGCTATTTGCAAATACAATGAAGAGAACACTTACTGATTGATGTGGTCAGGCCTCTCCGGGGATCCATACCAGAGGCAGGTAATCCCACCCCTTCATCTGAATGACTCCGTGCCAACCGATCACATCAACCATCTCCGGTAAGTGTTCTCTTAATTGTATTTATTATCTTATTTATATATTTATTAAACAACTAACATAAAATAATCAGCTAATACCCCTTCAATTAATCCAAGTTTCTAATCATTTTTCAAACTTTTTATTAATTCATCAACAATGTATAATCAATGTATATTAGGATGACATATAGAGAGGAGTCCCAGTACTGTAGTTTGAGCAGCGAACATGATGACACATTAGGACCCAGCAACCTCTAGAGCTCTTGGCTTCATTTTCACAGTCCTGCCTATTGAAGCGCTCTGAGAAGCTGTCTGGATGGAGGGCGCTATATAAATCAAAGACGTTGTTGTTATTTGTCTGAGTAACTCCACCCCACACCAGGCCTCTGCGGCCATCTCTGATGAGTACAGTACTCTATTAATCTATATTATTTAAACTTATAATAACAACTTGGTGGGGGGTTTTTGGTACATATTTAATATTTTTTCTGCAAATTTAAATTTTTTTTTGGAAGATCAAGATCAAGCACAAGGCATCCACTATCTCATCATCCACTTCTTTTTAAAACCCTAGGATGCAGACCATCAAGTCCAGGGGATTCGTAATTTTGTGACGAATGATTCGTCATCCACCAGGAACGTATTCTAAATTTATATTGTTAAGTCAATGGTAAAAATATGTTTCGATTTAAGTTGTTTCACCTAACATCGTGTTTTCCATGGACGCAGCCCCAACATAAATAGAGGGCTTCTTCTGCTTCTAAGTTTCCTCTTAAATTTCTCTCCTGCAAGTAAAATCATCCTAGCCTCTCCTGATAACAGAGGTCTCTCATATCTGCTACCCTCCTGTTAACTCTGCTTTGCACCTTCACCAATACATTGACATCCTTCCGAATGTCTAGTGCCCTATCCAGGCTTTTATAAAGATTCATTATAACTTCCTGATCTTGCATTGTATGCCCTTATTTATAAAGCTTAATATCTCATATGCTTTTTAACAACTTCATCTACTTGTCCTGCCACATTCCAAGATTTATTTATATTCACCACCAAGTCTCTCTGTTCCTTCACCACTTTCAAGTTTCTACCATCAGTTTATTCTGCCGATGCTCATTCCTCCTTCAAAAATGCATCTGTTTGCATTTATCCACATTAAACTTCATCAGTCATATGTCTGCCCATTTTGCCACTCCATCTATGTCCTCTTGCAGGTGAAACAAACTTGAAAACTTGATGAGTGTGGGGAGGAGTGGGTGAGGGAAAAGAAGTTGGAAGTCAGGCGGATTGTTATCGATGTTGCAAACACAGAGTTAATGAAGATGGTGGACTACAAAGATGAACAAGATAGGTTACAGGAGGACTTGAACATTCTTGGGAATTGGGCAGATCAATGGCAGAAGAAATTTTATGTAGAAAAATGCCAAGCGTTTCACATGGGGATAAAAAATGGATGAAGTGAAGATTATTTAAATGGTAAGAAAATAATCTGTAAGGAAAATGAAAAGGAATTGGGGATCGTGCTGGATAATAAATTGAAGCAATCACAACAGTGCTCGGTGAATAAGGCAAACCAGATGCTGGGCTGTATTAAAATGGCAATGTTTGACGGCACTTGGAATTCTGTTTGCAGTTCTGGTCACTGTAATATGAAAAGGATATTTTATTGATTGATAGGATTTATGGTCGGGCAAACAAATTGATTGAGGGGATGGAGGAATTGGACTACGAGGAGCAGTTAGATAAACTGGGCATGTTCACACTGGAGAAGAGAAGTTTGAGGGGGATATGATTATGGTTTTTAAGATTCTGAAGAGGATAGATAAGGAAGAGGATAGACAAGCTGTTTAGTCTTTTACTAAATAGTAGAAGCAGAGGACATGCGATTGAAAGTGGCTAAATTCAGAACAAATCAGTGGAAACACTCAGTAGTCACTCAGTACGCTTCAGCAAGAGGCTCTCAGCTCTCTGGGGTGATAGTGCAAGCAGAAAGTAGTGCAACAGGCTCCCCGGGGTGATAGTGCAAGCGGAAAATATTGTGTGTTTGGATAACAAATTAAATAGAGTTCTGCTAGAATATAATATCTTGAGATTTAGTAAAACATTAGACAACATTATCAAGCCACTGCCAAGTTAGTGGAAGGTGAACTAGATGGAACTTTATTTTCTTTTGCTTAACAAATTCTTAATTATTGGAAGTGAAAGCCAAAAAGGAAAATACACATCTGATTCCATCTGATATCTGAACTCAAGTTGCCCAAATTCCACCCCCTCCCACCACGCAGTGGGCCATTGCTGGCTCCAGTCTGCCAGTTCAATATCAAGCTTCATCTGAGGCCAATACAAGGTGGTGCTGCTCTCTCATTTGCTACTCAATATCCAGGGCATTTTAAGGCTAGGCTGTGTGAAGCAGATATTAAGAAACAACTATTTTGTGGGCAAAATGCTCACGTCAGTTTCAAAGAAATAGTCATGGATTGACAAAATTACTGTTTCAAGGGATATTTGATCCCTATTTACTACTGGGTTAACAGGATGTTTTGGAAGAGGGAAACTAAAATTATTTATGAATTATTTGCCCAGCCTAGGTATTGAACCCTGATCCTTTCATCTGCGAGGGAAGCCTGCTAAACAACTGAGCTGCAGGATTTCACATCTTAGTTCTCAATGTAAGGCAACTGGGAATTCTGTATTTGAATGACATTTAACATATTCAGCATCAGTTGGGTTTGGAAACTAGTAAACAACTCACAGAATGGCTTAGAAGGCTTAACTGCAAAAGAAAGAAAAGATAATTTGAAGTGAAACAGGCAAAACAAGGATGTCACACTTGAGGTGATAACAAATTACATGTTAAACACCACTTAATGTCGTCGTTTGGTTTTTGAAAAGTGCGACTTTAAGCGAAACAACATTAATCAAATACAATTTTCCCATAAGAATTAATGTAAAACTGGAATTAGGTTATTTTGGACATTTTTCATCAAAATTTTCTAATACAAAACATACTTGCTCCCTGACTGCCTGCCCAGCTCACTCACTCACTCCTGACTGCCTGCCCGGGTCACTCACTCACTTAAAATTTAAAACTTAAAACTTAGAACTTAAAATATCCAAATTGAATTTAAAAAATCCAAATTCGTGGATGACACTAAATTAGGAGGGAGAGTAAACACCAAGGATGACATTTAAAAAATGCAGTGCAATATAGATAGGCTAGGTGAGTGGGCAAGTAGGTGGCAGATGAAATATAATGTAGGGAAGTGTGAAGTAATCCTTCTAGGTGGTAAAAACAGTAGAGCAGATTATTTTCTAGAAGGGGAGAGACTAAATAGTGTTAGCATTCAGAGGGATTTCGGTGTCCTTGTACACCAGTCCAAAAATGTTACTTTGCAGGTACAGCAAACAGGAAGGCTAACGATATGTTGGTGTTCATTATAAAAGGGCTAGAATATAAGAGTAGGGAAGTCATGCTGCAGCTGTAGGGCCCTGTTTAGACCACACCTGTGTTCAGTTTTGGTCTCCTTATTTAAGAAAGGATGTGCTCGCCTTGGAGAGGGTACAACGTAAATTCACTAGGTCAGTACCTGGTGAGTATGAGGGGAATGAATTATGAGGATAGGTTGAGCAATCTAGGCCTATATTCTCTAGAATATAGAAGAATTAGAGATGATCTTATAAAAACCTAAAAGATTATTAAGGGGCAAGACAGAGTAGATAGCGGGAGACTGTTTCCCCTGGTTGGAGAAACTGTAACCAGGGATCACAGTCTGAAGATTAGGGGTCAGCCCTTTTGCTCTGAGTTGAGAAAAAAAAAATTCACTCAGAGGGTAGTGAATTTATGGAATTCTCTACCCCAAACATATTCAAGAACTGAGATTGATAGATTTCTTATGGATAAAAGGATTAAGGGATATGGTGATAAGGTGGGTAGCTGGAACTAGCCAGATCAGCCATGATTTTATTGAATGGCGGTGGAGGTTTGAGGGGCCGAATGGCCTTCTCCTGCTCCTAATTCTTATGTTCTTATGTTCGCTGCTGGTTTCACTCACTGCCAACCTGCCTCGCTCTCTCGCTGCAGGCCTGGCTCACTCCCAGCCCTGCCCATCACTCTCTTGATGGGCAGGCCTAAGCTCCATCATGCCCCCTTTCCACCCGCTGGCAAACAACGTAATAGTGAACGTCGTCACGTTATAGGAATATATGTTCCCAATGTATCAGCAACGTAATAACTAAACAACATTAAATGGGGGTATACCTGTATTTTGAAATGAATTGAACGATTGACTCCAAAAGTGATACACATACAGGAGTTGAAACTTAGACCAAACAACATAATTCTGCACTTCAATCTCAATATGTTGGTTAATATATTCTGCATTTCCTCGACTGTAAGTACACTAAACACGGGGATCACTTACCAGTTGTTTTAGGCGTGGAAGCGGCTGAGAATGTAAGGAGCAAAGGTCACTACTACAGGAAGTGAAAACTAACAACGAAAACACACATCTGATCCCAGCACTGAATTCAAATATCCCAAACTACACCCCAGTCTATCATGCAATGTGCAAATACTGGCTCCAATCCAATACTTCAATATCAAGCTTCACTGGAGGCAAAGGTTGTGCTGCTCCCAAAATATCAACAACCAAATTACATGCAGAACGCGCTTTCCACGGCTGGAGGACGTTGCAAGGCTCTAAACAAACGAAGATCAGAACATGAGGATGGATGGGGCAGGATTGAGATGAGGGAGGGCAGAAAGGTAGGACAGCTGCTGATAGCACCATCAAAAAGGAGGGTCTGGAGTCGAGCCTTGAAAACCAACAACAACAACTATAAAATTACATTTCTATAGTGCTTCCACGTAGGGAGAACATCCTGCGGCACTGTCCATTGTTTTTGACCTGAGCTGGGATCGGGGAGGGTGAAGGGGGTGCAATGGAATGATCGAATAGGAGGGTTTTGAGGCGGGATTTGAAGGAGGCTAAGGACAGGGTGAGGGAGGGATTGCAGCATGGAATTCCAAATAGTGGGGGCAGTGTGGCGGAATCCATGCCTGCCAGACTCCGCCACTGCCTCACACCCTCAGACTGTCAAAACCCTTGTCCACACATTCATCACATCAAGGCTCGACTATGGAAACTCCCTCCTAGTCGGCCTTCCGTTCACAAGCTGCAGATCATCAAGAACTCTGCAGCTTGTATTCTCTCTCGCACTAAGCTCCACGACCACATCACTCCCACCCACGCCTAGCCCCATTCGCTCCCCATTCCCCAGAAGATTGAACTCAATTGCAAAGCCATTGATGACCTTGCCCCCTCCTATCTCTCCAACCTGCTGTCTCCCTATGAACCTGTCCACCCTTTCCATTCACCAGGCTCCGGTCTGCTCCATGTCCCTTGCCCGACCCACTCTACCATCAGTGAACTGGCTTTCAGCCTCTCTGCCCCTACATGCTGGAACTCCATCCCACATTCCATTCACCTTGTTTCCTTCCTTCTACAAGGCCGGTCTCAAGACCCTCCTCTTCGATCGTGGCTTTTGCTGCCCTCCCAACTCCCTCACTCCCCTCCTAACTATCTCCCTCCTCTTCCCCTCCCGTGCCCCCCCACCTTGCTTGGAACTCCAACCTAACTATTCAGCCTCTTGGGACATCCTCCCAACATGAAAGGCCCTGTACAAATACATTGTTGTTGTTGTTTTTGTTGTAAGGAGCCCGAAATTGAGGAAACCATAAACAGGGTGTTGACAGTCATGCCTGGATGTATTGAAGGCATGAATGAGAGTTTCAGTGGCCTGAGGTGTGTGGTCGTTGAGGGGTCGGGCAATGTTACTTGGATGTGGGAACACAGAGCTGGTAATGGCATGGATGTGTGGTAAAAAAGACAGTTGAGGATCCAACAAGTCAATTGGTTGGTGACTGAAGTGAAGTGTGCATCCATAGATGTGGATGCTGCCAGTGCCTGAGTTACAGAGACGCATGCACAAGCCAATCAGGATGTAAGACTTGTTGACATTTCACTTCAGAAATTTAGCTCTCATCCAGGACATGATGTTTGACAGACATTCAGGGAGAGGCAGAAAGGTAGAGATGGATGTCACCCGAGTACATTTGTAAGCTTACGAAATTTCTTTGGATGATGCCACCAACATACAGAGGTTAAAGTGGAGGGCAACTGGCCTACCAAGTAGAACACTGTGAGGAGCTGTAGGAGAAACTTTTTGTGGAGAATAATTTGAGACATCTAAGAGATAAGACCTGAATTCAATGGCAGAACCTGCAAGATTGAGGTGAGATGAGAGGCAGTGGAGGAGGATGGAGTGGACCATTGTATCAAAGGGAGCAAAGAGGTTGCAGGTCTTTTCAAGGCTATAACTTCAGCTATGGGAAGCAGGTATTTAAACGTGACTCACTTGTATGGACGTAACTCCAAGGTCTCCCTGGAAAACACAACCAAATGTTAGTCAAACACGAATATCAAACAAAATGACTGTTGGGAATTACACCACTGCAAACACACAGCAAATGGAACATGTGTCTAGGATAATCAAGCCTTCAGTGGATTATAGATGATCACGTCTTCTGCAAACTGAAATGTATCTCAGCGAAGAGTTCAGAAGCACAAACACCAATTGCCTTTATCTTCACCATGCAGGATTACCGATTGCTCCTCGTTTTTCATTTTTCCACATTAAACTTCATCTACACTGTGTCTGCCCATCTTACATGTCCGTTCATGTCTTCTTGCTACTATCGTCCTCAAAGCTTTGTAGATCAGTATCATCTGCAAACTTGGAAATTCTACTTCCTGTATTCCTGTGTCCATCTTATTCATCTGGTCAATATTAAATACATTTTGCAGTTCCTGGGTTCTAAGTACAGGTAAGCCCCTATTTAGGATGCTTCTATTTTGGACATTTCGATTGAAGGAACCTAATTTTTTAACACCTTTTGATCAATTTAGGACACTTGGATTTGTTTTAACAAAGAAAATCTTTTTTGCGTAGTACATATTTTGAATATCGCGATCGCATTTCGTGCGTCCTTTTTGTCCATACGCACAGTCCATAGTGTATTCATGGATAAATCGCGTTCGCACCTGATATAGTGTATCCAAGCATTTGAACTGGCCAATAGCATGTTGCTAAGACATTGTTTAAAAGCAGCTGATTTTGAAGTGACACCATGCCACGTCAGTATTACAGTAATTTCCGAACATTCCCGAGCAACTTCGAGCGATTTACAATCTCTACCGTGTTTATAGCAAGAGCAGTAAGTGAAATGGTACTAATGGTAATACCGCTAGCGGCCAGAGACCCCGCAACGTTATCACTTTAAATACCAAATTGGAGGTGATAAAGCTCATCGAATCTGGCAAAAAAGGTATGAACGTCGGGAAGGCTTTAGGGCTACCTAGATCGATGGTGGCTGCTATAAAACAGAATAAGGACAATATACTGGCAAGTTCAAGGTGTGTTACAGCTACAGGTACAAGCAGATCGCAAAACATAGGAGTGATGTGATGGAAAACATGGAAAGAATGCTGAGTGTCTGGATTGAGGATCAGAACTAGCGTAATATACCACTCAACACCCTGGTTACCCAAGAGAAGGCAAATGAATTGTTTAGGGAGTTAAATGATCAGGAAGGAGAAGGCTCAATGGCACCATCTTTCAATGCTAGCAGAGGGTGGTTTCAAATGTTTAAAAAACACTGTGGGCTCCACGACTTCAAGATGAGTAGGGAAGCTACAAGTGCCACTGCCACGCTGCCAGTTTCAAAGTTTGCCAGTATTAAAGTACAATACTGTACAGTTACCACCAAGTAACCCTTCTTGCCTATGTGTGTTAATTTTTGTGTTTTGTGTGTTAATGTGTGGTTTTGTGTGTTATTTAGTGGGTTTAAGGTCTGAAAATTTTGTGAAAAGAACGCATCTTATATAATGGGACCACATGGGAAATTGCATTTCGATTTTGGATGTTTCGATGTAGATATAGTTTTTCAGGAACACAACACTGTCCTAAATAGAGATTTACCTGTATAGGAAACATGGGGCTCACTCACCAGATGTTTTAGGTGTTGAAGGGGCTGAGAAAGTAACAAGCAAAGGCTACTAACACAGGATATGAGAGACGATGAGGAAAACATATATCTGATCCGAGAATTTAATTCAAACATCCCAAATTACACTCCAGTCGATAATGCATTGTGGAATTTATTGCTTCTCTAAACCAGCTCTTTTAATATAGCTATCCAAATCAATCTTACAGCCTGCTCTCTACTCATGGCCCTGAAAACTTCTCCCAAAATAATTATCTAATATTTAATAATATAGATCCCAAGGACATGCTGCTGCAATACTTTTTAAGATTGTACAATTCAGCTTATATTGCCTCCTCATTCTTCCTCCTTAAATGCATGACTTTGCATTTCTCCACATTACAATTGATGTCACGTCTCTGCACATTCTACAATCTATCCATGTCCTCTTGCAGTTGGGCTACTATCCTCCTCATCATTAGCTGGTCTTCCTAGCATAGTATCATCTGGAATATTGGAAATTGTACACACTCCATACCCGATTCTGTGTCATTATATCGTCAACAATTCATTGGTCAATACATTCTGAATTTCCTGGGCTGTAAGAACAGTAAACACGGGCCTCACTCACCAGTTGTTTTGGGTGTGGGAGAGGCTGAGAAAATAAGAAGCAATGGTCACTACTGAAGAAAGTGAAAGACTCCACAGAAAACAAACATCTGATCGCAGCACTGAAAACAAATATCCCAAACTACACGCCGATCCATCATGCAATGTATCATTGCTGGCTCCAGTCCAACACTTGAATATCAAGCTTCATCCCACGCAAGTACGTGGTGGTGATGTTGTTTCCCCAGTTACTCAATATCAAGTACATTTTAAGGCTCCAACTTGAGCTTCATGAAGCCGATATTAAATAGTGACTCACTTATAGTGGAGTGACTCCAAGGTCTCCCTGGAAAACACAAAGAAACATCAGTCAGGCAGGAAGAGTAAAGGAACTAACTGGATATTGGGGAATATAAAGAATGAAGTGGTTACAACAAAATGGAGAGCAACTCCCTGCTGGGAATTACTGCTGAGCAAACACAGAACAAGTGGAGCATGCCACCCATATAACAATGTATAACAAGAGTGTGTCTCACCTTGTTCAGGAAAGTTTGCTGAGAAAGAAAGAATAAAAAGTCAGTGCTGCAAGTAGGATGGTTCTATACCTCTGTGTACACGCACAAAATGGCTGTGCCCCAGCTGATGAATGAATTATTCCACAAAGACATGTACTATCACTTACTTTTTAAATTAAAGTGAATTGGAACCTTCCATAGTCGGTCTTTAATTGTAAACAGCCATATGGTTAACGTGTTTGCATACTGCCTACTTTCAACCTCTGAGAAAGCACGGCCAGGTAAACTCAACAGAATTTTATGGTAGTCTCAGTGAAATTCACAACCCATGGCTTGAAACCTTCTGATATAAGGAATATCAGCAGACAACTCTGAAACAGTTTCCCACACATAGAAGTGGACACAGTAATAAAATGATTATGATTATTTTTGTGAAGGGATTATTTTCTTATTACAGGATAACTTACTACTAGGTGAACAGAGACGAATCGAGTAATGTAAATTGACAAATTATTCTCCCTGCCCAGAAATCAAACCCAAGTCCTCTCACTTGTGAGCCCTATGTGTACACCCATGATATGGCACTCCCATTGCAATAGTCCAGTGCACTCCCATTGCACCAGACAATTGAACCTGGTGGCTTCTGGTTCAATTGTCACAAAATTAGTTCAAGTCCATATAACTTGGTAAAAATTGATCAATGGGTTCTTCCACATCGACAGGTACTACCAATTGCTTTTTAAATTAAAGTGAATTGGAAGCTTCCATAGTCCTGAACCAAATTCCATCTTATTCATCTGGTCAATATTAAATACATTGTGCAGTTCCTGGGTTCTACATACAGTAAATATGGTGCTCACTCAAAGTGGCTGAGCAAGTAATGAGAAAAAGTTAATAATATAGGAAATGAGAGCCTCTGGATGATGGTGAGCCAATGGGGTCAGCCAAGCATGGGGGAGATGGGGTAATGGAGCTTGGAGTGGTGGAGGGGAGGGGCTTCAGAGTTCTGGACTATCTGCAACCTTTGGAGAGAGGAATTAGGAAGATCGACAAGCGGGACATTTGAATAGTCAAACTGGGATGTAATGAAGGCATGAACGAGGGTTTCAGCAGCCTTGGGGTAAGGTCATGGGGATGTCGGGCAATATGGTGTAGGTGAGGGAAAGCAGAGTGAATCATTGCCTGGATGTGGAGGAGGAAAGACAGTTGAGGCTCGAAGAAGATGCCTCCTTTCTATATATATGATTGTGATTTCATTACCGCGCTACTCACCATTGGGAATAGTTTATCTTTCTTCACTCTATGGGATTCCCTCATAATTTTGAAAACATCTGAATGTCCTCTTAACCTGCTGTCCTCCAAGGAGAATAATGCCAGTTTCTCTAACCTCTCCTGATAACTCAAGTCTCTCATTCCTGGTACGATCCTGGCAACTCTCCTATGCACCCTCTCCAAAGCCTTGATATCCTTTATAAATTGTGCAGCACAGAACTGAACAGTACTCCACCTGAGACCTTAGCAACATTATCTAAAGGTTCAGCATAACTTTCTGACTTTTGCATTGTGTGTCCCTATTTATAAAGCCAAGTATCACATACACATTTTAATAGCTTTTATCTACCAGTCCTGCCACCTTGAAAGATTTATTTATATGAACTACCAGGTCTCTCTGTTCCTTCACCATATTATGAAAAGGATATTATATCAATTGAGACGATATACAGGAGGGAAAACCAAATGATTGAGGGAATCGAGGAACTGGACTACGAGAGGCAGTTAGATAAGGTGGGCATGTTCACATTGGAGAAGGGAAGGTTCAGGGGGGATATAATTTAAGATTCTGAAGAGGATCCGTGACAAGCTGTTTTATCTTCTACTAAACAGTAGGATCCGGCAATATATCGATATATCGCGAAAACCCGATATAATTTTCATATCGATATGCCGATATAGACATTTTAAAAATATCGATATATCGAAAAAACTATATATCGAGGTAAAAAATCGGGATGCGAGCACACTGAACTACGAGACCCAGAATGCTCATCTCTATACACAATGCACAGACCGAGGTGCAAAGCCGCCATATTGTATTCACAGTCCTCGAATACAATATACAGGTATGTGAGGGGTGCGGGGTGAGAGAGACGGCTGGGGGAAGGGGGAGAGAGACGGCTGGGGGGAGGGGGAGAGACGGCTGGGGGGGGGAGAGACGGCTGGGGGGGGGGGGGGGGAGAGAGACGGCTGTGGGGGGGGAGGAGAGTGGGAGAGAGACGGCTGGGGGCAGGGGGAGAGAGACAGCTGGGGGGAGAAAGACGGCTGGGGGTGTGAGAGAGACGGCTGGGGGGGGAGGGAGAGAGAGACGGCGAGGGGGGAGGGAGAAAGAGACGGCTGGGGGGGTGGTGGGAGAGAGAGACAACGGGGGTGGGGGGTGTGAGAGAGGGACGGCGGGCGGGTGGGGGGTGCGAGAGAGGGACGGCGGGGGGGTGGGGGAGAGACGGGGTGGATGTGATAATATACAGATAGATAGAGATGGGGGGGATGTGAGAGAGGAGAGAGGGAGAGAAACATAGAGACACACAGACAGAAAAACACAGAGATGGAGAGAGTGAGAGACACACAGAGAGAAAGATATTTACCTCCTGAGAAGATAGGCCCCGAATGCGCGCGCACCCCTAATGCGTGCGCGCATGCGCAGTACGAAAAAACTGAAAATATCGATATTTCGGTATATCTCGATATGAGCCCATCGATATATCTAATCGGAAAATTTTCCATATCGACGGACCCTACTAAACAGTAGAAGCAGAGGACGTGCGATTGAAAGTGGCTAAACTTACAACAATTCTGTGAAAACACTCATTGAGCATTTAGCAGAATTAAGCAACAGGCTGTCTGGGGTGGTAGTGGAAGCAGAAAATATTGCTTCCTTGAAGAAGAAAATAAAATCTCGAGATTTAGTAAAAATATTTGGGGCACAACATATCAAGCCACTGCGAGAATGGTGGAAGGTGAACTAGATGGATGTTCATTTTCTTTCGCTTACCAAATCTTTAATCATTGGAAGTGAAAGCTGACAAGTCAAATAATCCTCTGATTCCATCTGTCTTTTGAATTGAAATAGCCCAGATTCCACCCCGTTCCATCATGTAGTGGGCCATTGCTGGCTCCAGTCTGACACTTCAATATCAAGCTTCAACTGAGGCCAATACAAGATGGTGCTGCTCTCTGGTTTGCTGCTCAATATCAAGGCCATTTTACGGCTGCAACTTGAGCTGTGTGAAGCAGTTGATAAAAAGCAACTAAGTAATGGGCAAAATGTAATAGGCTATTGCACACAGCTGTTTCCGGCAACTGGGAATTCTGTATTTGAATGACATTTAAAATATTCAGCATCAGTTGGGATTGGAAACTTGTCAGTAATAAATACATTCTGCAGTTCCTGGGTTCTAAGTACATTATGAGGTGGTGCTGCTATCTCATTTGCTGCTCAATATCCAGAGCATTTTAAGAGCCGTACGAAGCAGACACTAAAAAGCAACTCACTTAGAGGAACGTAATTTGAAGTTCCCCAAGTGCACGCCAATCAGATTGGAAGACCAAAATAAAACACTGGGTATTTGAGAACACAATGAACCAAGCAAGTCACAGGAAACCGGAGAACATGATAATAATCCTTGCATTTGTATCACCACTTCAAGACATCTGAAAGTGCTTCATAGAATATACTATAAACTGAATAGATGGCAAATTATGTGGGGGAAATGCATCAGCCAGTTACACACAGCAGTGTCCCACAAAGGGGCCCGGATTGAGCAACCCTATTATTAATCATTTGTAAAGGAATCAATACCCCCTGAAAAAGCAAACTGCTAATTGCCTAATAACCAAGTTCCTATTTACTGCTAGGTTACCCGAGGTGTGTAGCATTAGGAAACGTGCCCAACAGTTTGCACAGCTGGGAATTGAACCCAGGTTTCTTGCTTGTGAGTCAAGTGATTTAATCATTGAGCTGCAGGAATCCATCATATTCAATCCGAGGCATGTAGCACAAGGAAACGCTGAGTGGGCAAGAAGGTGGCAGATGAAACATAGTGTGGGGAAGCGTGAAGTTATTCATCTAGGTAGTCAACACAGAAACGTGGATTGTTTTCTGGAAGGGGAGAGACTAAATAGTGTTCGTGTTCAGAGGGACTTGGGTGTCCTTGCACGCAAGTCGCAAAAAGTTAGTTTGCAGTACAACAAGCAGTTAGGAAGGCTAACGATATGTTGGCATTCTTTATAAAAGGGTTAGAATATAAGAGTAGGGAAGTCATGCTGCAGCTGTATAGGGCCCTGGTGAGACCGCATCTGGAATACCGTGTCCAGTTTTGGTCTCCTTATTTAAAAAAGGATGTGCTCGCCTTGGAGGGGGTACATTCATTAGGTTGGTACCTGGGATGAGGGGAATGAATTATGAGGATATATTGAGCAATCTAGGCCTATATTCTCTACAATATAGAAGAATTAGAGGTGATCTTATAGAAACCTAAAAGATTATTAAGGGGAAAGAAAGAGTGGATAGTGGGAGACTGTTTCCCCTGGTTGGAGAAACTGTAACTAGGGGTCACAGTCTGAAGATTAGAGGTCAGCCCTTTTGCACTGAGTTGAGATAAAAATATCTTCACTCAGAGGGTAGGCAATTTCTGGAATTGTGTTCCCCTAAAGGGTTGTGGATGCTCAGTCCTTGAACATGTTCAAGACTGAGATTGACAGATGTCTTATGGATAAAGGGATTAAGGGATATGGTGATGAGGCAGGTAGGTGGAGCTAGCCAGATGAGCCATGATCTTATTGAATGGCGGTGCAGGCTTGAGGGGCCAAATGGCCTACTCCAGCTCCAAATTCTTGTGTTCTTATGTGCACTTGTGAAAACACACAACAAATAAAAGATGCATCCAGAACAATCACATCTTAAGTAAATTCTGCAAACTTAAATGTATCCCAGTGGACAATTCAGATGCACAAACCTCGCTCACACACACCCTCATCAAGCACGATTACTGATGGATGTAAACATTCAAGTAAAAAATGTAGCATCAAGCCAACATTCTCACTGCTCCCTGCAATTGATGTGTGGAATATATAACAAGCGTGTGTCTCACCTATTGGCAATTGTTCAGGATGTCGTGCTGAGAAAGAAAGAGAACAAGGTCACTGCTGCAGCACCCGAAAGCTGACAAGCCAATCACACACCTACTCCAGAACACAGTCCAAACATCCCAAATAACTTCCTATTTTGCACTGAACTTCACATTGCCTGATCTTAGCTGAACACATCAATCCAATTCTCAACTCAAGGCAACTGGGAATTCTACATTTCAAACAGTTTAACATTTAACTGATTGTAAGAGCTTCTATAAATATATTAAGAGGAACAGTCTAGCAAAAGTAAATGTGGGTCCGTTCCAGGCAGAGACACCATGCATTATAATGGGAGATAAGGATATGGCAGATTCACTAAATCAATACTTTGCTTCTGTCGTCACGTTAGAAGGCATGGAAAGTTTACCAACAATAGAGGTGAACCAAAAGGCTAATGATAGATAGCAATGTAGGGAAATTAACTTCAGCAAAAAATTGATATAGTATTAGGGAAACTGTTGGCATTGAAAAATGACAAAACCCGTGTACTTGATAGTCTGCATCCCAGGGTTTTAACAGAGGTGGCTGATGAGATAGTGGATGCCTTGTGTCTGATCTTTCAAAATTCTCGGGATTGCTGAACCATTCCTATTGATCGGAAGATCACAAACGTCACACCACCATTTAAGAAAGGTGGGAGAGAGAAGATGGGGAACTATAGACTTGTTAATCTGACACGATAGGGAAAATTCTAGATTCCTTAATTAAGGATGTTGAAGTAGAGTACTTAGAGGACCACAACATGATTAGGCAGAGTCAACATGGCTTTACAAAATGGAAGTCATGCTGAACAATTCTTCTAGAGTTTTGTTAGGACAAAATTATCAGATTAGATAGGGGTGAATCAGTAGATGTAGTGCATCTAGATTTGAAAAAGGCATTCGATAAGGTGCTGCATAATGTGCTAACAAGAAGAAAACAGAGAGTAGGGATAAATGGGTCCTTCTCAGATTGGAGGGATGTGACTGGTGGAGTGCCACAAGTATCAGTGCTTGGGCCTCAACTATTTACATTCTATATCAATGATCCAGATGAGGACATTAAACTTAAAATATCTAAATTTGCGGATGATACTAATCTAGCAGGGCGAATGAACACCGAGAATGATGCAAAAACAACGCAACAGGATATAGATAGGCTAAATAAGCACTCTAAGACGCTGTCCAGCGTGGAGGGCACTATATAAATCAAAGCTGTTGTTGTAGGCTAGCTGAGTGGGCAAGAATGTGGCAGATGAAACATAATGCGGGGAAGTGTGAAGTTATTCACCTGGGTAGTCAAAACAGAAAAGCGGATTGTTTTCTGGAAGGGGAGAGACTAAATAGTGTGAATATTCAGAGGGACTTGGGAATCCTTATACACCAGTCACAAAAGGTTAGTATGCAGGTACAGAAAGCAACTAGGAAGAGTAATGGTATGTTGGCGTTCATTACTAAAAGGTAAAAATAGAAGAGTAGGGAAGTCTAGCTGCAACTGTATAGGGCCTGGTGAGACCATACCTAGAGTACTGTGCGCAGTTTTCATCTACTTACTTAAGAAAGGACATACTCGCCTGAGCTACGCCTGCAGCGTAGATCACTAGGTTTTTACAGGGGATGAGGGGGTTGAGCTATGAGGACATGTTGAGTAATATAGACCTGTATTCTCTAGAATGTAGAAGAATGAGAGATGATCTTAACGAAACCTATAAGATTTTTAAGGGACATGACAGAGTAGACAGGGGGAGACTGTTTTTACAGGTTGGAGAAACTATAACGAGGTGTCTTAGTCTTACAATTTGGTAACAGCCTTTTCACACTGAGTTTAGGATAAATTTCTTATGCATCAATGGATAAAGGGATATGGGGATATGGTGGGTAGGTGGACTTCGATTAGAAGTTCAGCCATGAGCCTATGGCAGAGAAGGCTTGCGGGGATGAATGGCTTACTCCTGCTCCTAATTCTTACGTTCTTATGACTGAACCTGCAAGATTGAGGTTAGAAGAGAAACAGTGGAGGGGAATGGAGTGGTCCATTATATCAAATGCAGCAAAGAGGTCGCAGGCCATTTTAACGCTCAACTTTAGCTCTGTGAAGCAGGTATTTGAAAGTGACTCACTGGTATGGCCAGGACTCCAAGGTCTCCCTGGAAAACACAACCAAATGGTAGTCAGACAGAAATATATAGGATAATCAGATATTCAGTGGATTACAGATGATCACGTCATTTGCAAATTGAAATCTATCCAGGCAGAGTTCTGATACACAAACTCCATTTGCATTCACCTTCATCTTGCAGGTATACTGATTGTTCCATGCTTTGCCTTTCTCCGCATTAAACTTCATCTGCCCTGTGTCTGACCGTCCTACCAGTCTGTCTATGTCTTCTTGAGTCTGCTTCTATCATATTATTTAAAACTCTATCTAGCTTAATATTATCTGCAAACTTGGAAAATGTACTTCCTAAACTTCAGTCTATTTTCCCCATCTGGTCAATAGTAAATACATTCTGCAGTTGCTGGGTTCTAAGTACAGATCAGTAAACATGATGCTCACTCACCAGATGTTTTAGTTGTCAAAGAGGCTTAGAAAGTAATGAGCAAAAGTTAATAATATAGGAAATAAGAGCCAGCAAGGAAAACACACATCTGATCCCAGCACTGAATTCAAACATCCCAAACTACACTGCAGTCCATAATGCAATTTGGATTTTTTGACTCCAATCCAGCACTTAAATATCGAGCTTAGTCTGAGAAATATTCAAGATGGTGCTGCTCTCTCGTTTACCACTCAATAAGAGCTGAATGAAGCAGATATATCAAACGAACTTACGCTCAGGGGCAAAATTTGAAGGTCCACCTGGAAAACATAAGTAAACGTCAATCAGATTGGAAGACCAAAGCAAATTACTGGATATTTGAGAATATAATGATTCAAGCAGTTCACAGTAAAATGGGGACCATGACAATAATCCTTGCATTGATGACCTTATCACGACCTCAAAAATTCTGTATGTGCTTCCCAGAATCTACTGTAAACTGCACAAATACATTCAATACTAAATCCAAGACAACATTATCACTGCTCCCTGCAACTGATATGCGGAATACAGAACAAGCGTGTGTCTCACCTATTGGCAATTTTTCAGGAAGTCTTGCTGAGAAAGAAAGAAAGCAAAGTCACTGCTGCATCACCCGAGAGCTGACAAGACAACCACACACTGACTCCAGAACACAGTCCAAACAACTTCCTATTTTGCACTGAATTTCACAGTCACTGATCAGAGCCAAACACTTCAATCCATTTCTCAAACCAAGGCAACTGGGAATTCTATATTTCAATGACATTTAACACATTGAGCACAGTTTAGTTTGCAAAGTAATAAATGACTCACGGAACGGCTTGTAAGGGTGAACTACAAAAGACAGAAAAGATCATTTACAACAACAACAACAAATTCAACTTATATAGCGCTCTCCACGCTGGACAGGCATATCAGAGTGCTTCACAACAACGCATCGAAAGGAATGGTATTCAGCTGGGATGTGAAACTGGGAAGAGAGGGGTTGAGACGAAGAGTGTGAGGAAGGGAGTTCCAGAGCCTTGGGGCAGATGGCTGAAGGCACTGCCACTGATCATGGACCAGAGGATTCGGGGGACATGGAGGAGGCCAGACCCAGTGGATGAAAGGCAATGGGTGCTGGTTTGAGGAGAGAGGAGGTTCGGAGAGGTAGGGGGATGCAGAGGAGTAGAGAGATTTCAAAACAAATTGAGAATCTTGAAATCTATCCTCTCTGGGACAGGGAGCCAACAAAGTCTGGCAAGGACTGGAGTAATGGGGCAGCAAAGGTTTATGTGGGTGAGAATGCAGACAGCAGAGTTTTGAATGACTTGGATTTGATGGATTGTGGTGGAGGGGAAACCGGCAAGGACGGCATTGGAATAGTCCAGCTGAGAGGTGACATTTACACTGAAACACGCAAAAAGAATTACACACTTGATGTGACAAATTGAACAATGGACGTCAACAATGATTGGCAACCACTTGGTGTATTGGCAAAGTTGAAATTTAGACCAAGCAACTTCATTGTACACGTGAATCTCAATACGATCACAGAAACATACAGCACACAAGTAGGCCATTGACAGCCTTCTTTCTGACATATCTTTTTAATAGAGCTATCCAAATCAATCACACTCTACCGATGGCACTGAAAGCTTGTGCGCCCCAAATGATGATCTAATATTTACCTATATAGACCTGAAGGACACGCTGCTTCATTACTGTTTAAGTTTGTACAATTCAGATTATATTGTCTCTCCTCATTCTTCCTCCCAAAATGCATGACTTTGCATTTCTCCACATTCAACTTGATCTGTCATGTCTCTGCACATTCCACAATCTTTCCATGTCTTCTTGCAGTCTGGCTTCGATTCTCACCATTAACTGCTCTTCTTAGCACAGTATCATAACTATGCATTATTCCACATTAAACTTCATCTGCTATGTGGCTGCCCATACCAGTCTGTCTATGTTGCTGGAGTCTGGCTACTATCTGACTCACCAATTATGGCTCCTCCCAACTTAGAATCATCTGCAATATTGGAAATTGTACTCCCTATACCCAAGTCCATGTCACTTTATGGTCAATGATTCATTGGTCAATACATTCTGAAATTCCTGGGCTGTAAGAGCAGTAAACACGGGACTCACTCACCAGTCGTTTTGGGTGTGGGAGAAGCTGAGAAAATAAGAAGCAATGGTCACTACTGAAGAAAGTGAAAGACTCCACAGAAAACAAACATCTGATCGCAGTACTGAATAGAAACACCCCAAACTACACGTCATTCCATCATGCAATGTGCCATTGCTGGCTCCAGTCCATCACTTGAATATCAAGCTTCATCTCACGCAAGTACGTGGTGGTGATGTTGTTTCCCCAGTTACTCAATATCAAGTACATTCTAAGGCTCCAACTTGAGCTTCATGAAACCGATATTAAATAGTGACTCACTTATAGCGATGTGACTCCAAGGTCTCCCTGGAAAACACAAATAAGCAGTTTTCAGATGGGAAGAGGAAAGGAAAGGATTGGATATTGTACTGTAGAATATAAAGAATGAAATGGCTCACAACAAAATGGAGACTGTATGCACAATCCCAGCTGGGAATTACTGCTGTGCAAACACAGCACAAGTAGAACATGCCACTCGACAATATAATAAGAGTTATAAAAGACAGAAAATGTCAGTTACAGTGAAATACACAAAACAATCAAACATCCACAAAACTATAGAGCAAAGAAGGAGGCTATTTGGTCGATCGTTTCTCTGATGGCTCTTTGAAAACAGCTGTACAAATCAATCACACACATTCCCTGCAAACTTGTGCTCCCTAAATAAGTATCTACTTCTCTCTTAATCTTGTTGTTCCTTCCAGCACTTCAACAACAACAATCCTTTCAGGCAATGCATTTCTGAACAACTTTCTGCAAGAAAAATTTCCTTCTTACTTCTTCTTCGATTGTTTTAACAATCACAACAACAAAACTACACTTGTTTAATGCATTTCACGTTAGTAGGCCATCCAAAGCCTCGACAGTCATTGTTTCAGACCCAAGCTGGGACAGAGCAGTGGAGGGAAAGCGGGGATTTGGGGTGTCCAATGGGACCATCAAAGAGGAGGGTCTTGAGGCCGTACTTGAAAGAGTCCAGAGATGGGGCGAGGCAGAGGAAATTTGGGATGGATTTACAGAGGTTGGGGACAGAGTGGCTATAGGCTCAACCACCAATGCTGGGATGGGTGGGTTGTGGAACAGGCCAGAGCCTATTGTGTGGATGGGGCAGGCACGTTGGTAGGGATTGAGGTCATAGTGGAGGGCTTTGAATGTGAGGACCAAGATCTTCAATTGGATTCTCTGTGATGGTGATGAGCCAATGGCATCAGACAAGCATGATGGGGTCACAGAGATGGAGTGGTAGAGGAGAGGGGCTGCAGAATTCTCAATTATCTGCAAACCACGGAGCGAAGAGTTAAGAAGGCCCACAAGCAGGACATTTGCGTAAAAAAAAAAATTGGGGGCACGACATGCCAAGCCACTGCTAGGATGGTGGAAGGTGAACTAGATGGATGTTCATTTTCTTTCGCTTACCACATCTTTAATCATTAGAAGTGAAAGCTGACAAGTCAAATAATCCTCTGATTCCACCTGTCATTTGAATTGAAATAGCCCAGATTCCACCCCGTTCCATCATGTAGTGGGCCATTGCTGGCTCCAGTCTGACACTTCAATATCAAGCTTCAACTGAGGCCAATACAAGATGGTGCTGCTCTCTGGTTTGCTGCTCAATATCAAGGCCATTTTACAGCTGCAACTTGAGCTGTGTGAAGCAGTTGATAAAAAGCAACTAAGTAATGGGCAAAATGTAATAGGCTATTGCACACAGCTGTTTCCGGCAACTGGGAATTCTGTATTTGAATGACATTTAAAATATTCAGCATCAGTTGGGATTGGAAACTTGTCAATAATAAGTACATTCTGCAGTTCCTGGGTTCTAAGTACATTATGAGGTGGTGCTGCTATCTCATTTGCTGCTCAATATCCAGAGCATTTTAAGAGCCGTACGAAGCAGACACTAAAAAGCAACTCACTTAGAGGAACGTAATTTGAAGTTCCCCAAGTGCACGCCAATCAGATTGGAAGACCAAAATAAAACACTGGGTATTTGAGAATACAATGAACCAAGCAAGTCACAGGAAACCGGAGAACATGATAATAATCCTTGCATTTGTATCACCACTTCAAGACATCTGAAAGTGCTTCATAGAATATACTATAAACTGAATAGATGGCAAATTATGTGGGGGAAATGCATCAGCCAGTTACACACAGCAGTGTCCCACAAAGGGGCCCGGATTGAGCAACCCTATTATTAATCGTTTTTAAAGGAATCAATACCCCCTGAAAAAGCGAACTGCTAATTACCTAATAACCAAGTTCCTATTTACTGCTAGGTTACCCGAGGCGTGTAGCATAAGGAAACGCTGAGTGGGCAAGAAGGTGGCAGATGAAACATACTGTGGGGAAGCATGAAGTTATTAATTAGGTAGTCAAAACAGAAACGTGGATTGTTTTCTGGAAGGGGAGAGACTAAATAGTGTTCGTGTTCAGAGGGACTTGGGTGTCCTTGCACACAAGTCGCAAAAAGTTAGTTTGCATTGCAACAAGCAGTTAGGAAGGCTAACGACATGTTGGCGTTCTTTATAAAAGGGTTGGAATATAAGAGTAGGGAAGTCATGCTGCAGCTGTATAGGGCCCTGGTGAGACCGCACCTGGAATACCGTGTCCAGTTTTGGTCTCCTTATTTGAGAAAGGATGTGCTCGCTTTGGAGGGGGTACATTCATTAAGTTGGTACCTGGGATGAGGGGAATGAATTATGAGGATATATTGAGCAATCTAGGCCTATATTCTCTACAATATAGAAGAATTAGAGGTGATCTTATAGAAACCTAAAAGATTATTAAGGGGAAAGAAAGAGTAGATAGTGGGAGACTGTTTCCCCTGGTTGGGGATCTGTAACCAGGGGTCACAGTCTGAAGATTAGAGGTCAGCCCTTTTGCACTGAGTTGAGATAAAAATATTGGAAATTGTACTCCCTATACCCAAGTCCATGTCACTTTATGGTTAACGATTCATTGGTCAATACATTCTGAAATTCCTGGGCTGTAAGAGCAGTAAACACGGGACTCACTCACCAGTCGTTTTGGGTGTGGGAGAAGCTGAGAAAATAAGAAGCAATGGTCACTACTGAAGAAAGTGAAAGACTCCACGGAAAACAAACATCTGATCTCAGTACTGAATAGAAACACCCCAAACTACACGTCATTCCATCATGCAATGTGCCATTGCTGGCTCCAGTCCATCACTTGAATATCAAGCTTCATCTCACGCAAGTACGTGGTGATGAAGTTGTTTCCCCAGTTACTCAATATCAAGTACATTCTAAGGCTCCAACTTGAGCTTCATGAAACCGATATTAAATAGTGACTCACTTAAAGTGATGTGACTCCAAGGTCTCCCTGGAAAACACAAACAAGCAGTGTTCAGATGGGAAGAGGAAAGGAAATGCCTGGATATTGTACTGTAGAATATAAAGAATGAAATGGCTCACAACAAAATGGAGACCATATACACTATCCCTGCTGGGAATTACTTCTGTGCAAACACAGCACAAGTAGAACATGCCACCCGAAAATATAACAAATGTTATAAGACAGAAAATGTCAGTAACAATGACACATACAAAACAATCAAACATTCACAAAACTATACAGCCGAGAAGGAGGCTATTTGGTCCATCGTTACTCTGATGGCTCTTTGAAAACAACTGTACAAATCAATCACACACATTCCCGGCACACCTATGCTCCCTAAGTAAGTATCTACTTCTCTCTTACACTTGCTATTCCTTCCAACACCACCACAACAACAACCCTTTCAGGCAATGCATTTCTGAACAACTTTCTGCAAGAAAAAATTCCGCCTTACTTCCTCTTTGATTGTTTTAACAATGACTACAACAAAACTACACTTTGTATAATGCATTTCATGTTAGTAGGTCATCCAAGGGCCTGGACAGTTATTGTGAGAAGAGAAACAGTGGAGGGGAATGGAGTGGTCCATTAAATCAAATGCAGCAAAGAGGTCGCAGGCCATTTTAACGCTCAACTTTAGCTCTGTGAAGCAGGTATTTGAAAGTGACTCACTGGTATCGCCAGGACTCCAAGGTCTCCCTGGAAAACACAACCAAATGGTAGTCAGACAGAAATATCTAGCATAATCAGATATTCAGTGGATTACAGATGATCACGTCATTTGCAAATTGAAATCTATCCAGGCAGAGTTCTGATACACAAACTCCATTTGCATTCATCTTCATCTTGCAGGTATACTGATTGTTCCATGCTTTGCCAGGGGTCACAGTCTGAAGATTAGAGGTCAGCCCTTTTGCACTGAGTTGAGATAAAAATATCTTCACTCAGAGGGTAGGCAATTTCTGGAATTCTGTTCCCCTAAAGGGTTGTGGATGCTCAGTCCTTGAACATGTTCAAGACTGAGATTGACAGATGTCTTATGGATAAAGGGATTAAGGGATATGGTGATGAGGCAGGTAGGTGGAGCTAGCCAGATGAGCCATGATCTTATTGAATGGCGGTGCAGGCTTGAGGGGCCAAATGGCCTACTCCAGCTCCAAATTCTTGTGTTCTTATGTACACTTGTGAAAACACACAACAAATAAAAGATGCATCCAGAATAATCACACCTTAAGTAAATTCTGCAAACTTAAATGTATCCCAGTGGACAATTCAGCTGCACAAACCTCGCTCACACACACCCTCATCATGCACGATTACTGATGGATCTAAACATTCAAGTAAAAAATGTAGCATCAAGCCAACATTCTCACTGCTCCCTGCAATTGATGTGTGGAATATATAACAAGCGTGTGTCTCACCTATTGGCAATTGTTCAGGATGTCGTGCTGAGAAAGAAAGAGAACAAGGTCACTGCTGCAGCACCCGAAAGCTGACAAGACAAGCACACACTGACTCCAGAACACAGTCCAAACATCCCAAATAACTTCCTATTTTGCACTGAACTTCACATTGCCTGATCTTAGCTGAACACATCAATCCAATTCTCAACTCAAGGCAACTGGGAATTCTACATTTCAAACAGTTTAACATTTAACTGATTGTAAGAGCTTCTATAAATATATTAAGAGGAACAGTCTAGCAAAAGTAAATGTGGGTCCGTTCCAGGCAGAGACACCATGCATTATAATGGGAGATAAGGATATGGCACATTCACTAAATCAATACTTTGCTTCTGTCGTCACGTTAGAAGGCATGGAAAGTTTACCAACAATAGAGGTGAACCAAAAGGCTAATGATAGATAGCAATGTAGGGAAATTAACTTCAGCAAAAAATTTGTATAGTATTAGGGAAACTGTTGGCATTGAAAAATGACAAATCCCCTGTACTTGATAGTCTGCATCCCAGGGTTTTAACAGAGGTGGCTGATGAGATAGTGGATGCCTTGTGTCTGATCTTCCAAAATTCTCGGGATTGCTGAACCATTCCCATTGATCGGAAGATCACAAACGTCACACCACCATTTAAGAAAGGTGGGAGAGAGAAGATGGGGAACTATAGACTAGTTAATCTGACACGATAGGGAAAATTCTAGAATCCTTAATTAAGGATGTTGAAGTAGAGTACTTAGAGGACCACAACATGATTAGGCAGAGTCAACATGGCTTTACAAAATGGAAGTCATGCTTAACAAGTCTTCTGGAGTTTTGTTAGGACAAAATTATCAGATTAGATAGGGGTGAATCAGTAGATGTAGTGCATCTAGATTTGAAAAAGGCATTCGATAAGGTGCTGCATAATGTGCTAACAAGAAGAAAACAGAGAGTAGGGATAAATGGGTCCTTCTCAGATTGGAGGGATGTGACTGGTGGAGTGCCACAAGTATCAGTGCTTGGGCCTCAACTATTTACATTCTATATCAATGATCCAGATGAGGACATTAAACTTAAAATATCTAAATTTGCGAATGATACTAATCTAGCAGGGCGAATGAACACCGAGAATGACGCCAAAACAACGCAACAGGATATAGATAGGCTAAATAAGCACTCTAAGACGCTGTCCGGTGTGGGGGCACTATATAAATCAAAGCTGTTGTTGTAGGCTAGCTGAGTGGGAAAGAACGTGGCAGATGAAACATAATGCGGGGAAGTGTGAAGTTATTCACCTGGGTAGTCAAAATAGAAAAGCGGATTGTTTTCTGGAAGGGGAGAGACTAAATAGAGTGAATATTCAGAGGGACTTGGGTATCCTTGTACACCAGTCACAAAAGGTTAGTATGCAGGTACAGAAAGCAACTAGGAAGAGTAATGGTATGTTGGCGTTCATTACCAAAAGGTAAAAATAGAAGAGTAGGGAAGTCTAGCTGCAACTGTATAGGGCCTGGTGAGACCATACCTAGAGTACTGTGCGTAGTTTTCATCTACTTATTTAAGAAAGGACATACTCGCCTGAGCTACGCCTGCAGCGTAGATCACTAGGTTTTTACCTGGGATGAGGGGGTTGAGCTATGAGGACATGTTGAGTAATATAGACCTGTATTCTCTAGAATGTAGAAGAATGAGAGATGATCTTAACGAAACCTATAAGATTTTTAAGGGGCATGACAGAGTAGACAGGGGGAGACTGTTTTTACAGGTTGGAGAAACTATAACGAGGTGTCTTAGTCTTACAATTTGGAAACAGCCTTTTCACACTGAGTTCAGGAAAAACTTTTCACACTGAGTTCAGGATAAATTTCTTATGCATCAATGGATAAAGGGATATGGGGATATGGTGGGTAGGTGGACTTCGATTAGAAGTTCAGCCATGATCCTATGGCAGAGAAGGCTTGCGGGGATGAATGGCTTACTCCTGCTCCTAATTCTTACGTTCTTATGACTGAACCTGCAAGATTGAGGTTAGAAGAGAAACAGTGGAGGGGAATGGAGTGGTCCATTATATCAAATGCAGCAAAGAGGTCGCAGGCCATTTTAACGCTCAACTTTAGCTCTGTGAAGCAGGTATTTGAAAGTGACTCACTGGTATGGCCAGGACTCCAAGGTCTCCCTGGAAAACACAACCAAATGGTAGTCAGACAGAAATATCTAGCATAATCAGATATTCAGTGGATTACAGATGATCACGTCATTTGCAAATTGAAATCTATCCAGGCAGAGTTCTGATACACAAACTCCATTTGCATTCATCTTCATCTTGCAGGTATACTGATTGTTCCATGCTTTGCCTTTCTCCGCATTAAACTTCATCTGCCCTGTGTCTGCCCGACCTACCAGTCTGTCTATGTCTTCTTGAGTCTGCTTCTATCATACTATTTAAAACTCTATCTAGCTTAATATTATCTGCAAACTTGGAAAATGTACTTCCTAAACTTCAGTCTATTTTCCCCATCTGGTCAATAGTAAATACATTCTGCAGTTGCTGGGTTCTAAGTACAGATCAGTAAACATGATGCTCACTCACCAGATGTTTTAGTTGTCAAAGAGGCTGAGAAATTAATGAGCAAAAGTTAATAATATAGGAAATAAGAGCCAGCAAGGAAAACACACATCTGATCCCAGCACTGAATTCAAACATCCCAAACTACACTGCAGTCCATAATGCAATTTGGATGTTTTGACACCAATGTTTTGACTTAAATATCGATCTTAGTCTGAGAAATATTCAAGATGGTGCTGCTCTCTCGTTTACCACTCAATAAGAGCTGAATGAAGCAGATATATCAAACGAACTTACGCGCAGGGGCAAAATTTGAAGGTCCACCTGGAAAACATAAGTAAACGTCAATCAGATTGGAAGACCAAAGCAAATTACTGGATATTTGAGAATATAATGATTCAAGCAATTCACAGTAAAATGGGGACCATGACAATAATCCTTGCATTGATGACCTTATCACGACCTCAAAAAGTCTGTATGTGCTTCCCAGAATCTACTGTAAACTGCACAAATACATCCAATACTAAATCCAAGACAACATTATCACTGCTCCCTGCAACTGATATGCGGAAAACAGAACAAGCGTGTGTCTCACCTATTGGCAATTGTTCAGGAAATCTTGCTGAGAAAGAAAGAAAGCAAAGTCACTGCTGCATCACCCGAGAGCTGACAAGACAACCACACACTGACTCCAGAACACAGTCCAAACATCCCAAACAACTTCCTATTTTGCACTGAATTTCACAGTCACTGATCAGAGCCAAACACTTCAATCCATTTCTCAAACCAAGGCAACTGGGAATTCTACATTTCAATGACATTTAACACATTGAGCACAGTTTAGTTTGCAAAGTAATAAATGACTCACGGAATGGCTTGTAAGGGTGAACTACAAAAGACAGAAAAGATCATTTACAACAACAACAACAAATTCAACTTATATAGCTCTCTCCACGCTGGACAGGCATATCAGAGTGCTTCACAACAACGCATCGAAAGGAATGGTCTTCAGCTGGGACGTGAAACTGGGAAGAGAGGGGTTGAGACGAAGAGTGTGAGGAAGGGAGTTCCAGAGCCTTGGGGCAGATGGCTGAAGGCACTGCCACTGATCATGGACCAGAGGATTCGGGGGACATGGAGGAGGCCAGAACCAGTGGATGAAAGGCAATGGGTGCTGGTTTGAGGAGAGAGGAGGTTCGGAGAGGTAGGGGGATGCAGAGGAGTAGAGAGATTTCAAAACAAATTGAGAATCTTGAAATCTATCCTCTCTGGGACAGGGAGCCAACAAAGTCTGGCAAGGACTGGAGTAATGGGGCAGCAAAGGTTTATGTGGGTGAGAATGCAGACAGCAGAGTTTTGAATGACTTGGATTTGATGGATTGTGGTGGAGGGGAAATCGGCAAGGACGGCATTGGAATAGTCCAGCTGAGAGGTGACATTTACACTGAAACACGCAAAAGGAATTACACACTTGATGTGACAAATTGAACAATGGACGCCAACAATGATTGGCAACCACTTGGTATATTGCCAAAGTTGAAATTTAGACCAAGCAACTTCATTGTACACGTGCATCTCAATACGATCACAGAAACATACAGCATACAAGTAGGCCATTGACAGCCTTCTTTCTGAACTATGTTTTTTAATAGAGCTATCCAAATCAATCACACGCCCTCCTCTCTACCGATGGCACTGAAAGCTTGTGCGCCCCAAATAATGATCTAATATTTACTTATATAGACCTGAAGGACACGCTGCTGCATTACTGTTTAAGTTTGTACAATTCAAATTATATTGTCTCTCCTCATTCTTCCTCCCAAAATGCATGACTTTGCATTTCTCCACATTCAACTTGATCTGTCATGTCTCTGCACATTCCACAATCTTTCCATGTCTTCTTGCAGTCTGGCTTTGATTCTCACCATTAACTGCTCTTCTTAGCACAGTATCATAACTATGCATTATTCCACATTAAACTTCATCTGCTATGTGGCTGCCCATACCAGTCTGTCTATGTTGCTGGAGTCTGGCTACTATCTGACTCACCAATTATGGCTCCTCCCAACTTAGAATCATCTGCAATATTGGAAATTGTTCTCCCTATACCCAAGTCCATGTTACTTTATGGTCAATGATTCATTGGTCAATACATTCTGAATTTCCTGGGCTGTAAGAGCAGTAAACACGGGACTCACTCACCAGTCGTTTTGGGTGTGGGAGAAGCTGAGAAAATAAGAAGCAATGGTCACTACTGAAGAAAGTGAAAGACTCCACGGAAAACAAACATCTGATCGCAGTACTGAATAGAAACACCCCAAACTACACGTCATTCCATCATGCAATGTGCCATTGCTGGCTCCAGTCCATCAATTGAATATCAAGCTTCATCTCACGCAAGTACGTGGTGGTGATGTTGTTTCCCCAGTTACTCAATATCAAGTGCATTCTAAGGCTCCAACTTGAGCTTCATCAAGCTGATATTAAATAGTGACTCACTTAAAGGGATGTGACTCCAAGGTCTCCCTGGAAAACACAAACAAGCAGTGTTCAGATGGGAAGAGGAAAGGAAAGGATTGGATACTGTGGATACTGTGGAATATAAAGAATGAAATGGCTCACAACAAAATGGAGACCATATACACTATCCCTGCTGGGAATTACTGCTGTGCAAACACAGCACAAGTAGAACATGTCACCCGAAAATATAACAAAAGTTATAAAAGACAGAAAATGTCAGTAACAATGACACCTACAAAACAACCAAACATTCAAAAAACTATACAGCAGAGAAGGAGGCTATTTGGTCCTTCGTTACTCTGATGGCTCTTTGAAAACAACTGTACAAATCAATCACACACATTACCGGCACACCTATGCTCCCTAAGTAAGTATCTACTTCTCTCTTACACTTGCTATTCCTTCCAACACCACCACAATAACAACCCTTTCAGGCAATGCATTTCTGAAGAACTTTCTGCAAGAAAAAATTCCTCCTTACTTCCTCTTTGATTGTTTTAACAATGACTACACTTTGTATAATGCATTTCATGTTAGTAGGTCATCCAAGGCCCTGGACAGTCATTGTGAGAAGAGAAACAGTGGAGGGGAATGGAGTGGTCCATTATATCAAATGCAGCAAAGAGGTCACAGGCCATTTTAACGCTCAACTTTAGCTCTGTGAAGCAGGTATTTGAAAGTGACTCACTGGTATGGCCAGGACTCCAAGGTCTCCCTGGAAAACACAACCAAATGGTAGTCAGACAGAAATATATAGGATAATCAGATATTCAGTGGATTACAGATGATCACGTCATTTGCAAATTGAAATCTATCCAGGCAGAGTTCTGATACACAAACTCCATTTGCATTCACCTTCATTTTGCAGGTATACTGATTGTTCCATGCTTTGCCTTTCTCCGCATTAAACTTCATCTGCCCTGTGTCTGACCGTCCTACCAGTCTGCCTATGTCTTCTTGAGTCTGCTTCTATCATATTATTTAAAACTCTATCTAGCTTAATATTATCTGCAAACTTGGAAAATGTCCTTCCTAAACTTCAGTCTATTTTCCCCATCTGGTCAATAGTAAATACATTCTGCAGTTGCTGGGTTCTAAGTACAGATCAGTAAACATGATGCTCACTCACCAGATGTTTTAGTTGTCAAAGAGGCTGAGAAATTAATGAGCAAAAGTTAATAATATAGGAAATAAGAGCCAGCAAGGAAAACACACATCTGATCCCAGCACTGAATTCAAACATCCCAAACTACACTGCAGTCCATAATGCAATTTGGATTTTTTGACTCCAATCCAGCTCTTAAATATCGAGCTTAGTCTGAGAAATATTCAAGATGGTGCTGCTCTCTCGTTTACCACTCAATAAGAGCTGAATGAAGCAGATATATCAAACGAACTTACGCTCAGGGGCAAAATTTGAAGGTCCACCTGGAAAACATAAGTAAACGTCAATCAGATTGGAAGACCAAAGCAAATTACTGGATATTTGAGAATATAATGATTCAAGCAGTTCACAGTAAAATGGGGACCATGACAATAATCCTTGCATTGATGACCTTATCACGACCTCAAAAATTCTGTATGTGCTTCCCAGAATCTACTGTAAACTGCACAAATACATTCAATACTAAATCCAAGACAACATTATCACTGCTCCCTGCAACTGATATGCGGAATACAGAACAAGCGTGTGTCTCACCTATTGGCAATTTTTCAGGAAGTCTTGCTGAGAAAGAAAGAAAGCAAAGTCACTGCTGCATCACCCGAGAGCTGACAAGACAACCACACACTGACTCCAGAACACAGTCCAAACATCCCAAACAACTTCCTATTTTGCACTGAATTTCACAGTCACTGATCAGAGCCAAACACTTCAATCCATTTCTCAAACCAAGGCAACTGGGAATTCTATATTTCAATGACATTTAACACATTGAGCACAGTTTAGTTTGCAAAGTAATAAATGACTCACGGAACGGCTTGTAAGGGTGAACTACAAAAGACAGAAAAGATCATTTACAACAACAACAACAAATTCAACTTATATAGCGCTCTCCACGCTGGACAGGCATATCAGAGTGCTTCACAACAACGCATCGAAAGGAATGGTATTCAGCTGGGATGTGAAACTGGGAAGAGAGGGGTTGAGACGAAGAGTGTGAGGAAGGGAGTTCCAGAGCCTTGGGGCAGATGGCTGAAGGCACTGCCACTGATCATGGACCAGAGGATTCGGGGGACATGGAGGAGGCCAGACCCAGTGGATGAAAGGCAATGGGTGCTGGTTTGAGGAGAGAGGAGGTTCGGAGAGGTAGGGGGATGCAGAGGAGTAGAGAGATTTCAAAACAAATTGAGAATCTTGAAATCTATCCTCTCTGGGACAGGGAGCCACTGCAGTCTGGCAAGGACTGGAGTAATGGGGCAGCAAAGGTTTATGTGGGTGAGAATGCAGACAGCAGAGTTTTGAATGACTTGGATTTGATGGATTGTGGTGGAGGGGAAACCGGCAAGGACGGCATTGGAATAGTCCAGCTGAGAGGTGACATTTACACTGAAACACGCAAAAAGAATTACACACTTGATGTGACAAATTGAACAATGGACGTCAACAATGATTGGCAACCACTTGGTGTATTGGCAAAGTTGAAATTTAGACCAAGCAACTTCATTGTACACGTGAATCTCAATACGATCACAGAAACATACAGCACACAAGTAGGCCATTGACAGCCTTCTTTCTGACATATCTTTTTAATAGAGCTATCCAAATCAATCACACTCTACCGATGGCACTGAAAGCTTGTGCGCCCCAAATGATGATCTAATATTTACCTATATAGACCTGAAGGACACGCTGCTTCATTACTGTTTAAGTTTGTACAATTCAGATTATATTGTCTCTCCTCATTCTTCCTCCCAAAATGCATGACTTTGCATTTCTCCACATTCAACTTGATCTGTCATGTCTCTGCACATTCCACAATCTTTCCATGTCTTCTTGCAGTCTGGCTTCGATTCTCACCATTAACTGCTCTTCTTAGCACAGTATCATAACTATGCATTATTCCACATTAAACTTCATCTGCTATGTGGCTGCCCATACCAGTCTGTCTATGTTGCTGGAGTCTGGCTACTATCTGACTCACCAATTATGGCTCCTCCCAACTTAGAATCATCTGCAATATTGGAAATTGTACTCCCTATACCCAAGTCCATGTCACTTTATGGTCAATGATTCATTGGTCAATACATTCTGAAATTCCTGGGCTGTAAGAGCAGTAAACACGGGACTCACTCACCAGTCGTTTTGGGTGTGGGAGAAGCTGAGAAAATAAGAAGCAATGGTCACTACTGAAGAAAGTGAAAGACTCCACAGAAAACAAACATCTGATCGCAGTACTGAATAGAAACACCCCAAACTACACGTCATTCCATCATGCAATGTGCCATTGCTGGCTCCAGTCCATCACTTGAATATCAAGCTTCATCTCACGCAAGTACGTGGTGGTGATGTTGTTTCCCCAGTTACTCAATATCAAGTACATTCTAAGGCTCCAACTTGAGCTTCATGAAACCGATATTAAATAGTGACTCACTTATAGCGATGTGACTCCAAGGTCTCCCTGGAAAACACAAATAAGCAGTTTTCAGATGGGAAGAGGAAAGGAAAGGATTGGATATTGTACTGTAGAATATAAAGAATGAAATGGCTCACAACAAAATGGAGACTGTATGCACAATCCCAGCTGGGAATTACTGCTGTGCAAACACAGCACAAGTAGAACATGCCACTCGACAATATAACAAGAGTTATAAAAGACAGAAAATGTCAGTTACAGTGAAATACACAAAACAATCAAACATCCACAAAACTATAGAGCAAAGAAGGAGGCTATTTGGTCGATCGTTTCTCTGATGGCTCTTTGAAAACAGCTGTACAAATCAATCACACACATTCCCTGCAAACTTGTGCTCCCTAAATAAGTATCTACTTCTCTCTTAATCTTGTTGTTCCTTCCAGCACTTCAACAACAACAATCCTTTCAGGCAATGCATTTCTGAACAACTTTCTGCAAGAAAAATTTCCTTCTTACTTCTTCTTCGATTGTTTTAACAATCACAACAACAAAACTACACTTGTTTAATGCATTTCACGTTAGTAGGCCATCCAAAGCCTCGACAGTCATTGTTTCAGACCCAAGCTGGGACAGAGCAGTGGAGGGAAAGCGGGGATTTGGGGTGTCCAATGGGACCATCAAAGAGGAGGGTCTTGAGGCCGTACTTGAAAGAGTCCAGAGATGGGGCGAGGCAGAGGAAATTTGGGATGGATTTACAGAGGTTGGGGACAGAGTGGCTATAGGCTCAACCACCAATGCTGGGATGGGTGGGTTGTGGAACAGGCCAGAGCCTATTGTGTGGATGGGGCAGGCACGTTGGTAGGGATTGAGGTCATAGTGGAGGGCTTTGAATGTGAGGACCAAGATCTTCAATTGGATTCTCTGTGATGGTGATGAGCCAATGGCATCAGACAAGCATGATGGGGTCACAGAGATGGAGTGGTAGAGGAGAGGGGCTGCAGAATTCTCAATTATCTGCAAACCACGGAGCGAAGAGTTAAGAAGGCCCACAAGCAGGACATTTGCGTAAAAAAAAAAATTGGGGGCACGACATGCCAAGCCACTGCTAGGATGGTGGAAGGTGAACTAGATGGATGTTCATTTTCTTTCGCTTACCACATCTTTAATCATTAGAAGTGAAAGCTGACAAGTCAAATAATCCTCTGATTCCACCTGTCATTTGAATTGAAATAGCCCAGATTCCACCCCGTTCCATCATGTAGTGGGCCATTGCTGGCTCCAGTCTGACACTTCAATATCAAGCTTCAACTGAGGCCAATACAAGATGGTGCTGCTCTCTGGTTTGCTGCTCAATATCAAGGCCATTTTACAGCTGCAACTTGAGCTGTGTGAAGCAGTTGATAAAAAGCAACTAAGTAATGGGCAAAATGTAATAGGCTATTGCACACAGCTGTTTCCGGCAACTGGGAATTCTGTATTTGAATGACATTTAAAATATTCAGCATCAGTTGGGATTGGAAACTTGTCAATAATAAGTACATTCTGCAGTTCCTGGGTTCTAAGTACATTATGAGGTGGTGCTGCTATCTCATTTGCTGCTCAATATCCAGAGCATTTTAAGAGCCGTACGAAGCAGACACTAAAAAGCAACTCACTTAGAGGAACGTAATTTGAAGTTCCCCAAGTGCACGCCAATCAGATTGGAAGACCAAAATAAAACACTGGGTATTTGAGAATACAATGAACCAAGCAAGTCACAGGAAACCGGAGAACATGATAATAATCCTTGCATTTGTATCACCACTTCAAGACATCTGAAAGTGCTTCATAGAATATACTATAAACTGAATAGATGGCAAATTATGTGGGGGAAATGCATCAGCCAGTTACACACAGCAGTGTCCCACAAAGGGGCCCGGATTGAGCAACCCTATTATTAATCGTTTTTAAAGGAATCAATACCCCCTGAAAAAGCGAACTGCTAATTACCTAATAACCAAGTTCCTATTTACTGCTAGGTTACCCGAGGCGTGTAGCATAAGGAAACGCTGAGTGGGCAAGAAGGTGGCAGATGAAACATACTGTGGGGAAGCATGAAGTTATTAATTAGGTAGTCAAAACAGAAACGTGGATTGTTTTCTGGAAGGGGAGAGACTAAATAGTGTTCGTGTTCAGAGGGACTTGGGTGTCCTTGCACACAAGTCGCAAAAAGTTAGTTTGCATTGCAACAAGCAGTTAGGAAGGCTAACGACATGTTGGCGTTCTTTATAAAAGGGTTGGAATATAAGAGTAGGGAAGTCATGCTGCAGCTGTATAGGGCCCTGGTGAGACCGCACCTGGAATACCGTGTCCAGTTTTGGTCTCCTTATTTGAGAAAGGATGTGCTCGCTTTGGAGGGGGTACATTCATTAGGTTGGTACCTGGGATGAGGGGAATGAATTATGAGGATATATTGAGCAATCTAGGCCTATATTCTCTACAATATAGAAGAATTAGAGGTGATCTTATAGAAACCTAAAAGATTATTAAGGGGAAAGAAAGAGTAGATAGTGGGAGACTGTTTCCCCTGGTTGGGGATCTGTAACCAGGGGTCACAGTCTGAAGATTAGAGGTCAGCCCTTTTGCACTGAGTTGAGATAAAAATATTGGAAATTGTACTCCCTATACCCAAGTCCATGTCACTTTATGGTTAACGATTCATTGGTCAATACATTCTGAAATTCCTGGGCTGTAAGAGCAGTAAACACGGGACTCACTCACCAGTCGTTTTGGGTGTGGGAGAGGCTGAGAAAATAAGAAGCAATGGTCATTACTGAAGAAAGTGAAAGACTCCACGGAAAACAAACATCTGATCTCAGTACTGAATAGAAACACCCCAAACTACACGTCATTCCATCATGCAATGTGCCATTGCTGGCTCCAGTCCATCACTTGAATATCAAGCTTCATCTCACGCAAGTACGTGGTGATGAAGTTGTTTCCCCAGTTACTCAATATCAAGTACATTCTAAGGCTCCAACTTGAGCTTCATGAAACCGATATTAAATAGTGACTCACTTAAAGTGATGTGACTCCAAGGTCTCCCTGGAAAACACAAACAAGCAGTGTTCAGATGGGAAGAGGAAAGGAAATGCCTGGATATTGTACTGTAGAATATAAAGAATGAAATGGCTCACAACAAAATGGAGACCATATACACTATCCCTGCTGGGAATTACTTCTGTGCAAACACAGCACAAGTAGAACATGCCACCCGAAAATATAACAAATGTTATAAGACAGAAAATGTCAGTAACAATGACACATACAAAACAATCAAACATTCACAAAACTATACAGCCGAGAAGGAGGCTATTTGGTCCATCGTTACTCTGATGGCTCTTTGAAAACAACTGTACAAATCAATCACACACATTCCCGGCACACCTATGCTCCCTAAGTAAGTATCTACTTCTCTCTTACACTTGCTATTCCTTCCAACACCACCACAACAACAACCCTTTCAGGCAATGCATTTCTGAACAACTTTCTGCAAGAAAAAATTCCGCCTTACTTCCTCTTTGATTGTTTTAACAATGACTACAACAAAACTACACTTTGTATAATGCATTTCATGTTAGTAGGTCATCCAAGGGCCTGGACAGTTATTGTGAGAAGAGAAACAGTGGAGGGGAATGGAGTGGTCCATTAAATCAAATGCAGCAAAGAGGTCGCAGGCCATTTTAACGCTCAACTTTAGCTCTGTGAAGCAGGTATTTGAAAGTGACTCACTGGTATGGCCAGGACTCCAAGGTCTCCCTGGAAAACACAACCAAATGGTAGTCAGACAGAAATATCTAGCATAATCAGATATTCAGTGGATTACAGATGATCACGTCATTTGCAAATTGAAATCTATCCAGGCAGAGTTCTGATACACAAACTCCATTTGCATTCATCTTCATCTTGCAGGTATACTGATTGTTCCATGCTTTGCCTTTCTCCGCATTAAACTTCATCTGCCCTGTATCTGCCCGACCTACCAGTCTGTCTATGTCTTCTTGAGTCTGCTTCTATCATACTATTTAAAACTCTATCTAGCTTAATATTATCTGCAAACTTGGAAAATGTACTTCCTAAACTTCAGTCTATTTTCCCCATCTGGTCAATAGTAAATACATTCTGCAGTTGCTGGGTTCTAAGTACAGATCAGTAAACATGATGCTCACTCACCAGATGTTTTAGTTGTCAAAGAGGCTGAGAAAGTAATGAGCAAAAGTTAATAATATAGGAAATAAGAACCAGCAAGGAAAACACACATCTGATCCCAGCACTGAATTCAAACATCCCAAACTACACTGCAGTCCATAATGCAATTTGGATGTTTTGACACCAATGTTTTGACTTAAATATCGATCTTAGTCTGAGAAATATTCAAGATGGTGCTGCTCTCTCGTTTACCACTCAATAAGAGCTGAATGAAGCAGATATATCAAACGAACTTACGCGCAGGGGCAAAATTTGAAGGTCCACCTGGAAAACATTTACCTATATAGACCTGAAGGACACGCTGCTGCATTACTGTTTAAGTTTGTACAATTCAAATTATATTGTCTCTCCTCATTCTTCCTCCCAAAATGCATGACTTTGCATTTCTCCACATTCAACTTGATCTGTCATGTCTCTGCACATTCCACAATCTTTCCATGTCTTCTTGCAGTCTGGCTTTGATTCTCACCATTAACTGCTCTTCTTAGCACAGTATCATAACTATGCATTATTCCACATTAAACTTCATCTGCTATGTGGCTGCCCATACCAGTCTGTCTATGTTGCTGGAGTCTGGCTACTATCTGACTCACCAATTATGGCTCCTCCCAACTTAGAATCATCTGCAATATTGGAAATTGTTCTCCCTATACCCAAGTCCATGTTACTTTATGGTCAATGATTCATTGGTCAATACATTCTGAATTTCCTGGGCTGTAAGAGCAGTAAACACGGGACTCACTCACCAGTCGTTTTGGGTATGGGAGAAGCTGAGAAAATAAGAAGCAATGGTCACTACTGAAGAAAGTGAAAGACTCCACGGAAAACAAACATCTGATCGCAGTACTGAATAGAAACACCCCAAACTACACGTCATTCCATCATGCAATGTGCCATTGCTGGCTCCAGTCCATCACTTGAATTGATATTCAAGTGATGGACTGGATTCAAGATTCAAGCTTCATCTCACGCAAGTACGTGGTGGTGATGTTGTTTCCCCAGTTACTCAATATCAAGTACATTCTAAGGCTCCAACTTGAGCTTCATGAAGCTGATATTAAATAGTGACTCACTTAAAGGGATGTGACTCCAAGGTCTCCCTGGAAAACACAAACAAGCAGTTTTCAGATGGGAAGAGGAAAGGAAAGGATTGGATATTGTACTGTAGAATATAAAGAATGAAATGGCTCACAACAAAATTGAGACCATTTCCACTATCCCTGCTGGGAATTACTGCTGTGCAAACACAGCACAAGTAGAACATGTCACCCGAAAATATAACAAAAGTTATAAAAGACAGAAAATGTCAGTAACAATGACACCTACAAAACAACCAAACATTCAAAAAACTATACAGCAGAGAAGGAGGCTATTTGGTCCTTCGTTACTCTGATGGCTCTTTGAAAACAACTGTACAAATCAATCACACACATTCCCGGCACACCTATGCTCCCTAAGTAAGTATCTACTTCTCTCTTACACTTGCTATTCCTTCCAACACCACCACAACAACAACCCTTTCAGGCAATGCATTTCTGAACAACTTTCTGCAAGAAAAAATTCCTCCTTACTTCCTCTTTGATTGTTTTAACAATGACTACAACAAGACTACACTTTGTATAATGCATTTCATGTTAGTAGGTCATCCAAGGCCCTGGACAGTCATTGTGAGAAGAGAAACAGTGGAGGGGAATGGAGTGGTCCATTATATCAAATGCAGCAAAGAGGTCGCAGGCCATTTTAACGCTCAACTTTAGCTCTGTGAAGCAGGTATTTGAAAGTGACTCACTGGTATGGCCAGGACTCCAAGGTCTCCCTGGAAAACACAACCAAATGGTAGTCAGACAGAAATATATAGGATAATCAGATATTCAGTGTATTACAGATGATCACGTCATTTGCAAATTGAAATCTATCCAGGCAGAGTTCTGATACACAAACTCCATTTGCATTCACCTTCATTTTGCAGGTATACTGATTGTTCCATGCTTTGCCTTTCTCCGTATTAAACTTCATCTGCCCTGTGTCTGACCGTCCTACCAGTCTGTCTATGTCTTCTTGAGTCTGCTTCTATCATATTATTTAAAACTCTATCTAGCTTAATATTATCTGCAAACTTGGAAAATGTACTTCCTAAACTTCAGTCTATTTTCCCCATCTGGTCAATAGTAAATACATTCTGCAGTTGCTGGGTTCTAAGTACAGATCAGTAAACATGATGCTCACTCACCAGATGTTTTAGTTGTCAAAGAGGCTGAGAAAGTAATGAGCAAAAGTTAATAATATAGGAAATAAGAGCCAGCAAGGAAAACACACATCTGATCGCAGCACTGAATTCAAACATCCCAAACTACACTCCAGTCCATAATGCAATTTGGAATTTTTGGCTCCAATCCAGCACTTCAATATTGAGCTTAGTCTGAGACATATACAAGATGGTGCTGTTCTCTCATTTACTATTCAAAATTCAGACCATTTTAAGAGCTGAATGAAGCAGATATAACAAAGCAACTTACGTGCAGGGATGAAACTTGAAGGTCTACCTGGAAAACATAAGTAAACGTCAATCAGATTGGAAGACCAAAGCAAATTACTGGATATTTGAGAATATAATGATTCAAGCAGTTCACAGTAAAATGGGGACCATAATAATAATCCTTGCATTAATGACCTTATCACGACCTCAAGATGTCTGTATGTGCTTCACAGATTATACTGTAAACTGCACAAATGCATCCAATACTAAATCCAATACAACATTCTCACTGCTCCCTGCAATTGATATGCAGAATACACAGCAAGCGTATCTCTCACCTTTTGGCAATTGTTCAGGAAGTCTTGCTGAGAAAGAAAAAAAGCAAAGTCACTGCTGCATCACCCGAGAGCTGACAAGACAAACAATAACTACAAAAAGTATACAAAAGACAGAAAAGATCATTTATAACAACAACTTCTATTTATATAGCGCCCTCCATGCCAGATGACGTCTCAAGAGTGCTTCACAACACAGGACCCCAGGACTGAGCCAGGGAGAGGGTTAGAAAGGTGACCAAAGGCGGGGTCGAAAGAAATGGTCTTTAGCTGGGACCTGAAACAAACAAAACTTACATTTATATAGCGCCTTTCACGTCGAGAGGACATCCCAAGGCGCTGTACAGTCAGGTAGGACAAGAGCAGGGTGGGAAGGCTCAGGGCAGGATGAAGAATAGTAGGAAAAGTAACTGTATTAGTGGGCGAAACGCGGCAGCCAAATTGCGCAACTAGCTTATGTTGCCTCTCCGTATTCTTCCTCCCAGAATCCATGTCTATACATTTCTCCACATTAATCTTCATCTGCCACTTATCTGCGCATATCACCAGTCTGTCTATGTCCTTGGCATCTGGCTACTATTCGCCTCACTCCCTGTACCCACATCCATGTCATTATATGGTCATTGGTTTATTGGTTAATATATTCATTGGTTCATTGGTTAATATATTCTGAATTTCCTGGGCTGTAAGAACAATAAATATGGAGCTCACTCACCAAACGTTTTAGGTCGGGGTGGGGCTGAGAAAATAAGAAGCAATGGTCACTACTGAAGAAAGTGAAAGACTCCACGGAAAAGAAGCATCTGGAACTAGCTACGAACATGATGTCAGATTGTAAGAGCTTCTTCAAATATATTAGGAACAGTCTAGCACAAGTAAAGGTGGTTCCATTATAGGCAGAGACAGCAGGAATTATAATGGGGGCATAAGGATATGGTAGAGTCACTAAATCAATACATAGCTTCTGTTGTCACGTTAACTTAGAAGGCATGGAAAGTTTACCAAAAATAGAGGTGAACCGAAAGGCTAATGATAGATAGCAACGTAGGAAATTAACTGCAACAAAAAATTAGTACAGTATTAGGGAAAGTGTTGGCATTGAAAAGTGACAAATCCCCTGGTCCTGATCGTCTGCATCCTAGGGTTAAACAGAGGTGGCTGATGAGATAGTGGATGCCTTGTGTCTGATCTTCCAAAATTCTCTGGATTCTGGAACCATTCCCATTGATTGGAAGATCACAAACATCACACCACCATTTAAGAAGGGTGGGAGAGAGAAGATGGGGAAATATAGACTAGTTAGTCTGACACAGTAGGGAAAATTCTAGAATCCTGAATTAAGGATGTCGAAGCAGAGACCTTGGAGGACCACAACATGATTAGGCAGAGTCAACATGGCTTTACAAAATGGAAGTCATGCTTAACAAAACTTTTAGAGTTTTGCGAGGACATAGCTATCAGATTAGATAGGGGAGAATCAGCATGAAAGTCGATCTCTCCATGGTTTCTCTTTTATATCTCGAAAATAACAGAAACTTCTCCCAAAATAATGATCTAATATTTGCTAGTATAGACCCCAAGGTCTTACTGCTGTGTTACTCTTTAAGATAGTACCATTTAGCTTATGTTGGATGGTATAATCCATCCTGTCCTTCTCTTCCACTTCACCCCACCTGCATACCCCACCACCCCTCTGCAATTCTCCCTCTCTGCCCTGATCTCTATCCGCCCTTCCCACCTCCTATCCCCACTCAACCCTCCCACAGCCTCCCTCAGCTCCAGCCTGGGAATTCTCCACCAGGATCACCATGGCACTTGGCATTGGCTGTCCAGCAGCAGCCACACCAAGTGCCCCACCGCCACCAGGCATGCCGGACACAGATCCTCGAGGTTGGCCTCGAAAATGTCCGCTCTCTCTGCAAGAAGACCCTGGCCATCAATTATCTCATCCTCAATGAGAACATTGACATCATGGCTCTCAGTGAAACCTGAATCATCCCAGAGAACACCTTCCCCCTCACAGAGGCCAAATCACCTGGCTACACTTCCCACCAAGTCCCTCGCCCCAACCACCACGGCAGTGGCGCAGCCTTCATCTCTAGGGCATCACTTGCCCTACCTCGTACTCCTCTGGTTCCTTCCCCTTTCAAACACCGCACCCTCTCCCACACCTCCAACCTCTTCCTCAAAATCTTCCTTGTTTATCATCCCCAAAATCCTCCACAACCTTCATCTCCACTCTCCTTGCCTCTGTCTGTGCCTCCTCCAATTGCCTCATCATCCTCGGAGACTTTAACCTCCACTTCAACCCCTTCTGCTCCTCAGAATCTCCTCCCTCCTCTCATCCCTCAACATCTGCCTCCATCCACCTTCACGGTCACCTGCTTCACCTGGTGATCACCTGGGGCCTCAGCTTCTCAGATGTCATCATCTCTGACAAGGCCATCTCAGACCTCCACTTCATTTCTTTCAATTCCTCTAACCCTCTCCCCTCTACCGCCAAACCTACCATCATCTTCTACCACCCATGGAAGAAGATCCCCCCACAAACTCTCTCTGCTTCCTCGGGGCCCTCCAAACTCCTCTCACTCTGATCTACCTCCTGCATTATCCCATCCTCCGCACTCACCCTGCTCAACAACACACCCTCTCCACCACATTCAACACTCTTGCACCCCTCACTTCCCGAACTGTCTCCTACTCCCAAACCTCACCGTGGTTCACCACCCACCTCCATTCCTGCAGGTGTAGTGGCCTGGTGTAGGCCACTGAACGCACCTGGCTCAAATCCAGCATCATGGGCTACGGCATATCTGGCTGAACCTCACATCTTCCTACTGCTCCGCCCTATCCTCCACAAAATTGTCCTTCTACTCCAAGATAATCCTGGAGGTGAAGAACAACCGCGGCTTCTCTTCTCCACCACCAATCATCTCCTCCGCTCACCCCGCCTCACAGATCCTCTCCTCGAACTCCCGCTGCGAGGAGATGCTGGATTTCCTCGTGACTGAAAATGAGGAAAATCGCTCAGCGGTGACTGTCCCTCCAACTTCCACCCCCTCCCAACCTCCCCCCTCCAACACCCCGTTTCCTACCCATCCTTCCTTCTACACCTTCGACCCCATCTCCCCATCCTCCATCATTGAGACCATCTCCTCAATGAAACTCACCACCTGCTCCTTAGATCCCATCCCCACCTCTCTCCTTACCAACCAGCTCCACCTTCTTGCACCTCTAAACACCGACACAATCAACCTCTCATCTGGGACTGTTCCCACTCTCTTCAAAACCGCCACCATCACCCCTATCCTAAAAAAGCCTTCCCTCGATGCATCGCAGCTATCAAGCTACCAGCCCATCTCCAATCTCCCCTTCCTTTCCAAGGTCCTAAAGAGTAGTTGCCTCCCAGCTCCACTCTTTCATCATAAAGCACTCACTCCTTGAACCCCTCCAATCAGGTTTCCGTGCTTCGGAAACTGCCCTCATCAAGGTCACAAACAACATCCTGACAATCTGTGACCAGGGCACATTCTGCATCTTCGTCCTCCTCAATCTCAGCACCCTCGAACAGCCTTCCATCACCTCCGCAATATTGCCAGACTTTGCCACTACCTCACCCCCCATGCCGCCAAATCTTTCATCCACGCATTTATCACTTCCAGGCTCGACTACGGGAAGTCTCTCCTCATTGGCCTCCCCAGCTCCTCCCTTCACAGGCTGCAGATCATTCAGAACTCTGCAGCTCATGTACTCTTCTGCACTAGGCTTTGTTACCACATCACTCCCACCCATGCCCATCTCCACTGACTCCTCGTCACCCAGAAGATCGAATTCAAGATCCTTGTCCTCCTTTTCAAAGCCATTCACGGCCTTGCCACCGCCTACCTCTCTGACGTACTGTCTCACTATCGGCCTGCCCGCACCCTTCGTTCAGTAGACTCAGGCCTGCTCCGTGTCTACCACCCTAACCACCCAACCATTGGTGGCCGGGCTTTTATTGTCTCTGCTCCCACACTGTGGAGCTCCATCCCAAGCCCCTCCACATCGCTTCCTCCATTTCCTCCTTCAAGGCCGGTCTCAAGACCTTCCTCTTCGACTACGCCTTTGGCTGCCCCACTAACTCTTCCCCTTCCCCCACTCTCCTTCCCCTTTCCCCCGCCTACCTGCACAGGTCCCGACCTGACTGTTCAGCGCTTTGGGACATTATAAGACTAATCTAGGCCTAAATTCTCTAGAGTGTAGAAGAATTGGAGATGATCTTATAGAAACCTATAACATTATTAAGAGGCATGACAGCGTACACAGCGGGAGACTATTTACCCTGGTTGGAGAAACTATAATGAGGTGTCATAGATTTACGATTTAGATTCAGCCTTTTTGCACTAAGTTGAGGAAAAACTTTTTCACTCAGAGGGTAGTGAATTTATGTAATTCTCTACCACAAAATGCTTTAGAACATATTCAAGACTGAGATTGATCGATTTCTTATGGATGAATGGATTAAGGGATATGGGGAATAAGGCGGGTAGGTGGAGATAGATTAGAGTTCAGCCATGAACTTATTGAATGGCAGAGCAGACTCACCCTACTCCTGCTCCTAATTCTTATGTTTTTTTGACAGAACCTGAAAAACTGAGGTGAGAAGAGAAACAGTGGAGGGGGGTGGCAGGGTCCAATATATCAAATGCAGGAAAGAGGTCGCAGGCCATTTAAGACTGCAACTTTAGCTCTGTGAAGCAGGTATTTGAAAGTGACTCACTGGTATGGACAGGACTCCAAGGTCTCCCTGGAAAACACAACCAAATGTTACTCAGACAGGAATATCTAGGATAATCAGCTATTCAGTGGATTACAGATAATCACATCTTCTGTAAACTGAAATCTATCCAGGCCGAGTTCAGATACACAAACTCCATTTGCATTCACCTTCATTATGCAGGATTACTGATTGTTCCTCTCTTTGTATTGCTTCACATTGAACTTCATCCACCCTGTGTCTGCCCATCCTACCAGGTTATCTATGACTTCCGGCTGCCACTATGTCTTCAGTCTGCTGCTATTTAGTACTCTATTTAGCTTAATATTATTTGCAAACTTGGAAAATGTACTTCCTAAACTTCAGTCTATTTTCCCCATCTGGTCAATAGTAAATACATTCTGCAGTTGCTGGGTTCTAAGTACAGATCAGTAAACATGATGCTCACTCACCAGATGTTTTAGTTGTCAAAGAGGCTGAGAAAGGAATGAGCAAAAGTTAATAATATAGGAAATAAGAGCCAGCAAGGAAAACACACATCTGATCGCAGCACTGAATTCAAACATCCCAAACTACACTCCAGTCCATAATGCAATTTGAAATTTTTGGCTCCAATCCAGCACTTAAAAAGCAAGCTTAGTCTGAGACATATACAAGATGGTGCTGCTCTCTCATTTGTTATTCAAAATTCAGACCATTTTAAGAGCTGAATGAAGCAGATATAACAAAGCAACTTACGTGCAGGGATGAAACTTGAAGGTCTACCTGGAAAACATAAGTAAACGTCAATCAGATTGGAAGACCAAAGCAAATTACTGGATATTTGAGAATATAATGATTCAAGCAGTTCACAGTAAAATGGGGACCATAATAATAATCCTTGCATTAATGACCTTATCACGACCTCAAGATGTCTGTATGTGCTTCACAGAATATACTGTAAACTGCACAAATACATCCAATACTAAATCCAATACAACATTATCACTGCTCCCTGCAATTGATATGCGGAAGATACAACAAGCGTGTGTCTCACCTATTGGCAATTTTTCAGGAAGTCTTGCTGAGAAAGAAGGAAAGCAAAGTCACTGCTGCATCATCCGAGAGCTGACAAGACAACCACACACTGACTTCAGAACACAGTCCAAACATCCCAAACAACTTCCTATTTTGCACTGAATTTCACAGTCACTGATCAGAGCCAAACACTTCAATCCATTTCTCAAACCAAGGCAACTGGGAATTCTATATTTCAATGACATTTAACCCATTGAGCACAGTTTAGTTTGCAAAGTAATAAATGACTCACGGAATGGCTTGTAAGGGTGACAGAAAGGATCATTTACAACAACAACAACTTCTATTTATATAGCGCTCTCCACACCGGATGGTGTCTCAAGAGTTCTTCACAACACAGGATCCCAGGACTGAGCCAGGGACAGGGTTAGAAAGGTGACCAAAGGCGGGGTCGAAAAGAATGGTCTTTAGCTGCGACCTGAAACTGGGAATAGAGGGGGTGATGTGAAAGGAGTGAGGAAGGGAGTTCCACAGCCTCGGGGCTGAGTGGCTGAAGGTACGTCCACTGAACGTGGAGCAGAGGATTCGGGGGACATGGAGGACGCCAGACTCAGTGGAGCGAAGGCAATGGGTGCTGGTTTGAGGAGAGAGGATGTCGGAGAGTTATAGGGGTGCAGAGGAGTGGAGGGATTTGAAAACAAATTGAGGATCTTGAAATCTATCCTCTCTGGGACAGGGAGCCAATGAAGTCTCGCAAAGGACTGGGGTAATGGTGGAGTAAAGACCTCTCGGTTTTATTGCCAAAGTTGAAATTTAGACCAAGCAACTTCATTGTACATGTGAATCTCAATACGATCACAGAAACATACAGCACACAAGTAGGCCATTCACAGCCTTCTGTCTAAACCAGCTCTTTTAATAGAGCTATCCAAATCAATCACACGCCCTCCTCTCTACCAATGGCACTGAAAACTTGTGCGCCCCCAAATAATGATCTAATATTTACTGAGATAGACCTGAAGGACACGCTGCTGCATTACTGTTTAAGTTTGTACAATTCCGATTATATTGTCTCTCCTCATCCTTCCTCCCAAAATGTATGACTTTGCATTTCTCCACATTCAACTTGATCTGTCACGTCTCTGCACATTCCACAATCTTTCCATGTCTTCTTGTAGTCTGTTTACGATTCTCACTATTAACTGCTCTTCCTGGTATAGTATCATAACTATGCATTATTCCACATTAAACTTCATCTGCTATGTGGCTGCCCATACCAGTCTGTCTATGTTATGGAGTCTGGCTACTATCTGACTCACCATTTACGGCTCCTCCCAATTTAGAATCATCTGCAATATTGGAAATTGTACTCTCTATACCCAAGTCCATGTCATTATATGGTCAACTAGTCATTGGTCAATACATTCTGAATTTCCTGGGCTGTAAGAACAGTAAACACGGGACTCACTCACCAGTTGTTTTGGGTGGGGGAGAGGCTGAGAAAATAAGAAGCCATCGTCACTACTGAAGAAAGTGAAAGACTCCACGAAAAACAAACATCTGATCGCAGCACTGAAAGCAAACATCTCAAACTAAATTATGCCCCACAGAACTGAACACAATACTCTAGCTGGGACATAGCCAGCATTATATAAAGGTTCATAACCTTCTTACTTTTGCATTCTGTACCCTCATTTATAAAGCCAAGTATCATGTATACATTTTAATAGCTTTATCTACCTGTCCTGCCACCATGAAAGATTTATTGATATGAACTACCAGATCTCTCTGTTCCTTCACTGTGTTATCAAAAGGATATTATATCAATTGAGAGGATATACAGTAGGGCAAACCAGATGATTGAGGGAATCGAGGGCCTGGAGTGCGAGAGGCAGTTATATAAGGTGGCCATGTTCACACTGGAGAAGAGAATGTTCAGCGGGGGATATAATTGTGGTGTTTAAGATTCTGAAGAGGATCCGTGACAAGCTGTTTTACCTTCTGCTAAACAATAGAAGCAGCGTATGTGCGACTGAAAGTGGCTAAACTTAGAACAACTCTGTGGAAACGCTCATTGATCATTTAGAAAATTTAAGCAACAGGCTGCCTGGGGTGGTAGTGGAAGCAGAAAATATTGCTTCCCTGAAGAATAAACTAATTTAGTAAAATATTACTAAGATTTAGTAATTACTCGAGATTTAGTAAAATATTTGGGGCACGACATATCAAGCCACTGCCAGGATGGTGGAAGGTGAACTAGATGGATGTTCATTTTCTTTCGCTTACCAAATCTTTAATCATTGGAAGTGAAAGCTGACAAGTCAAATAATCCTCTGATTCCATCTGTCTTTTGAATTGAAATAGCCCAGATTCCACCCCGTTCCATCATGTAGTGGGCCATTGCTGGCTCCAGTCTGACACTTCAATATCAAGCTTCAACTGAGGCCAATACAAGATGGTGCTGCTCTCTGGTTTGCTGCTCAATATCAAGGCCATTTTACGGCTGCAACTTGAGTTGCGTGAAGCAGTTGATAAAAAGCAACTAAGTAATGGGCAAAATGTAATAGTCTATTGCACACAGCAGTTTCCGGCAACTGGGAATTCTATATTTGAATGACATTTAACATATTCACATCAGTTGGGATTGGAAACTAGTAAACAACTCACGGAATGGCTTGGAAGGCTTAACTGCAAAAGACAGAAAAGATCATTTGGAGTGAAACAGGCAAAACAAGGATGACACACTTTACATGATAACAAATTAACTTTATATCCATTGAACAATTGACTCCAAAAGCGATACACACACGATCAGTATAATACAACAGTTGAAACTTAGACCAAACAACATAATTCTGCACATGACTCTCAGTATGTTGGTCAATATCTTCTGTATTTCCTGGGCTGTAAGTACACTAAACACGGGGTTCACTCACCAGTTGTTTTAGGCGTGGGAGGGGCTGAGAACGTAAGGAGCAAAGGTCACTACTACATGAAGTGAAAACCAACAATAAAAACAGACATCTGATCCCAGCATTGAATTCAAATATCCCAAACTACACCCCAGTCTATCATGCAATGTGCAACTAGTGCTGCTCTCCCAACATAACCAAAATTATGTAAATAAAGCACCTTCCTAAGGCGCTGAACAGATATTTGGACCCAATTTGGGATCCGGGAGGGTGTGGATGGGGTGCGACTGATGGACCAGTGAAAGAGGAGGGTCTTCATGCGGGACATGAAGGAGGCTTTGGAGCTAGCGAGGCAGACCAATTGCCGGGTGGAATTCCGAAGATTGGGGGCAGAGTGGCAGAAGACTAGCATGCCGATTGTGGGGTGGGTGGGTCGGAGAACATCGGGCAGGCCGGAGCCCACTGAGTGGATGGTGTAGACAAGTTGGTAGGGTTTAACAGGTCAACAATGCAGGGTGAGGCAAGGCCATGGAGGGCATCAAAGGTGAGGACCAGGATCTTGAATTGAATCATCTGTGTGATGGGGAGCCAGTGAATTTACGTGAGTACAGGGGTAATAGGTTCATGGAGTCTGCTGTGAGAGAGGACATAAGTTGCATAATTCTGGATGATGTGCAGCCTATCGAGGCAGAAATTGGAGAACACAACAAGGAGAGTGGTGGCATTAAATGCCTTGACATACTGAAGGCATGAATGAGAATTTCAGCAGCCTGACGGGTGAGGTAATGGTGGAATAAGGCAATGTTATGGTGGTGAGGGAAGGCAGCGTTGGTCATGGCGTGCATGTGGGGGAGAAACAACATTTAAGGATAGAACAAGATACCTAGGTTCCTGACTGGCTTAGTGAGGTAAAGTGTGCATTCGTGGATGCTGACGCTGTCAGTGTCTGAGGAGACACAGGTGTGAGCCAATCAGGAGGTCCTCAGTATGACATTTAATTTCAGAAAGTCAGTTGCAGGACTTGATATCAGATAGTCAGGGTGAGGTAGAGAGACAGAGTTGGGTGCCTTCGAAGCACATCTGTAAATTTTCACCATGTCTTTGGGTGATGCCCCCAACATTTAGAGTTTGAAGAGGAGGAGACCGAGAACAGACCCAGGAGAACTCTGCTTGAGACTGTGAGGGGCTGGAAGAGAAAGCTAGGGAAGAGAAAATTTGGAGACATCTAAGCGATAAGATCTGAACCATTCAAGGACAGAACCTCAAAGATTGAGAAGAGAAGTGGTGGAGGAGGATGGAGTGGTCCAATGTACCAAAGGCAGCAAAGCCGTTGACAGGCTATTTTGAGTCTGCAACTTTAGCTCTGTGAAGCAGGTATTTGAAAGTGACTCACTTTTATGGATGTGACTCCAAGGTCTCCCTGGAAAAGACAACCAAATGTTAAACAGAAATATCAAACAAAATTACTGGGGATTGGAGAATATAAACGTATAAATGCTGGAAATTACACCACTGCAGACATACAACAAATAGAACACGTGTCTAGGATAATCACATCTTCAGTGGATTACAAATAATCACGTCTTCTGCAAACTCAAATGTATCCCAGCGGAGAGTTCAGATGCAGAAACCCCAGTTGCATTAACCTTCATCGCGCAAGGTTACTGATTGATCCTCTCTTTGCATTTCTCCACATTAAACTTCATTTTGGCAGAGTTTGTCCTGTGTCTCCACATATTACCAGTGTGTCTATGTCTTCTTCAGTTGATCTTACACATCTGTTCAACAGTAAATACATTCTGCAGTTCCTGGGTTCTAAGTACAGATCAGTAAACATGATGCTCACTCACCAGATGTTTCAGTTGTCAAAGAGGCTAAGAAAGTAATGAGCAAAAGTTAATAATATAGGAAATAAGAGCCAGCAAGGAAAACACACATCTGATCCCAGCACTGAATTCAAACATCCCAAACTATGCTCCAGTCCATAATGCAATTTCTGGCTCCAATCCAGCACTTAAATATCAAGCTTAGTCTGAGACATATACAAGGTGGTGCTGCTCTCTCATTTACGACTCAATATTCAGACCATTTTAAGAGCTGTATGAAGTAGATGTGAAAAAGCAACTTACGCGCAGGGACGTAATTTGAAGGTCTTCCTGGAAAACATAAGTAAACATCAATCAGATTGGAAGACCTAAGGAAATCGATGGATATTTGAGAATATAATGATTCAAGCAGTTCACAGTAAAATGGGGACCATGATAATAATCTTTGCATTTAATCACTTTATCATGACTTCAAGCCATCTGATTGCATATTATGTGGGAGAAATGCAGCTACCAGGTATGCACAACAGTATCCCACGAAGGAGCATGGATTGAGCAACCCAATTATTAATAGTTTTTTAAAGAAATCATTACCCCTGAAAAAGCAAACCACTGATTGACTAATATCCAAGTTCCTACTTACTGCTAGGTTATCTGAGGCGTGTACCATAAAGTATCTTCCCAATGGTTTGCACTGCTGGGAATTGATTTCTCACTTGTGAGTCAAGTGCTCTAACCACTGAGCTACAGGAATCCATCATATTGAACCTTAAACTCATACACTGCTGGGAATTACACTTGTGCAAACACACAACAAATAAAACATGCATCCGGAAAAATCACAGGTTAAGGTGGTGGAGGCCGATTCGATAACAACTTTTAAAAGAGAGGTAGACATTTATTTGGGGAGGACGAGTTTGCGTGGTTACGGGGAGAGAGCTGGGGAGTGGGATTAAATTGCTCTTTTTAAAGAGCCGGCACAGACTAGATGGGCCAAATGGCCTCCTTTTGTGCCGTAAGATTCTATGATTCTACGTAGATTCCAGAGGATCACACCATCTGCAAACTGAAATGTATCCAAGTGGACAATTCAGATGCACAAACCCTACTATCACACACCTTCATCGTGAAGGATTACTGATCAATCCAAACATTCAACTATAAAACCCAGCACTGAGACAACATTCTCACTGCTCCCTGCAATTAATATGTGGAATATATAACAAGCGTGTCTCACCTATCGGCAATTGTTCAGGATGTCTTGCTGAGAAAGAAAGAAAGCAAGGTCACTGCTGCAGCACCCAAGAGCTGACATGACAAACACACACCGACTCCAGAACACAGTCCAAACATCCCAAACAACTTCCTATTTTGCACTGAATTTCACAGTCACTGATCAGAGCCAAACACTTCAATCCATTTCTCAAACCAAGGCAACTGGGAATTCTATCTTTCAATTACATTTAACACATTGAGCACCAGTTTGGTTTGGAAAGTAATAAATGACTCATAGAATGGCTGGTAAGGGTGTGAACTACAAAAGACAGAAAAGAACATTTACAGCGAAACAGGCCAAACAAAGATTACACATTTGATGTGATAACAAATTAATTTGAAATGAATTGAATGATGGACTCCAACATTGAAAGGCAACCTGTCAATGTATTGCCAGAGTTCAGATTTAGACAAACAACTTAATTCTGCACGTGAATCTCAGTAAAATCATATAATCATAAAATCGTACTGCACGGAAGAATTCCAAGTAATGCAGTGTGTTTAAACCAGCTCTTTTAATAGAGCTATCCAAATCAATCTCACAGCTCCATTTTCTCCCCATAGCCCTGAAACTTGTTCCTGCCCAAATAGTTATCTAATATTTACGTATGTAGATCCCAAGGACTCCCTGCTTCATTATAAACTGTAAGATTGTAGCATCCATCTTATATTGCCTCCACTCATTCTTCCTTACAATATGCATGACTTTTCTCCACAATAAACTTCATCTGTCACGTCTCTGATTGTCCATGACCTCTTGCAATCTGGCTATGATTCTTACCGTTAACTGCTCTTCCTAGTAATCTTGGAAGTTGTACACCCTATACCCAAGTCCATGTCATTATATGGTGAATGGTTCATTGATCAATACATTCTGAATTTCCTGGGCTGTAAGAACAGTAAACACAGGGCTCACTCACCAGTCGTTTTGGGTGGGGGAGAGGCTGAGAAAATAAGAAGCAATGGTCAAGAAAGTGAAAGACTCCACAGAAAACAAACATCTGATCTCAGCACCGAATACAAACATCCCAAACTACACGCCAGTCCATCACGCAATGTGTCATTGCTGGCTCTAGTCCAACACTTCAATATCAAAAAAATGCAAAATACTGCAGATGCTGGAAATCTGGAACAAAAACAGAACTCGCTGGGAACACTAGGCTGATCAGACAGCATCAATGGGGAAAGGAATGTCAGTCAACGTTTTGGCTCAACAACCCTTCATCAGAATGCTTCAATATCAATTCAATATCAAGCTTCATCTGAGGCAAATAAGTACTTGTTCTGCTCTTCCATTTGTGACTCAGTATCAAGGCTAAAGCGCTCTGAGACGCCATCCAGCATGGAGGGCGCTATATAAATCAAAGTTGTTGTTGTTAAATTAAGGCTGCAACTTGAGCTGTATGAAGCCAATATAAAAAAGTTTCTCACTTGCAAAGATGTGACTCCAAGGTCTCCCTAGAAAACACACACAAATGTTAGTCAGATGGGAAAAGTAAAGGAAATGGGCATTGGAAAATAAAAAGAATTGAACAGTTCACAACAAAATGGAAATCATATCCCCAGTCCCTGCTGGGAATTACCTATCGATCACATAACCAATAGAACTTGTGTCCAGAACAATCACATGTTCAATGGATTGCAAATGTTCATGTCTTCTGCAAACTGAAATGTATCGCATGGGAGAATTCAGATGCACAAACCCCACTCACATTTACTTTCATTGCACAGAATTACTGATTGAAATTAAAAAATCCAACCCCGAGAGAACATTCTCACTGCTCCCTACAATTGATATGCAGAGAATATAGCAGGAGTTTATCTCACCTGTCAGAAAGAACAGAAAGTCAGTGCTGCAAGTAAGATAGAACTACACCCACAATATGGCTCACTCCCACTTGCAATGTGTACATGGTGGCATCTGATTCAATTGTCACTATAACTAGGTGTAACTTGACTAATTAGTTTTTCCATAAAGACAGGTACTGCCAATTGCTTTTTATCCTCAGTCTTTGATTGTAAACAGACTATGATGTAGGCAAAAACTGTACACAGGTAGCCCTCCCCAACCACGGGGGATATGTTCCTGAAAACCTTTGTGGTTAGTAAACCGCAGTTGGGAAATACAAGGCCCAATGGGAGACATGGGGTTAGGGGGAGTAAGTTGCTTGTTCTTTTACTTAACACAAAAAAAACACAATAATCTAAGAAAAACAATAAATGTTCAAATAACACAATTAAAAAAATATAAAAAGCAATAAATTCATGTAATTTACCTTAATCCTAAGAGAGGAGAGACGTCATAGCTGGTTAATTGTGGCATTGTAACTGGGTCTTAGTGCCAAATGTTAGCACAAAGCGACAGCGTGGCTGGTTGATGCAACTGGGTCCTCGTGCCAAACGCTAGTGTTAGTGTTAAAGCGCAAGGATACTCAAACTTCACTGCCGCGGTTGGAAAAGGTTGTCGCAGAGAGGCAACCGTGGATACGTGAAATTCGCAGTAGAAAAAACGCGGTGGGTGGCGTACCTGTATTCTCTCCATTGATTTTCACAGAAAGCTCAAGAAGGCACCGTCAAGTAAACTGAACAGAATTATTTTCTGCTTTCAACAAAATTCACAACAACACAGTTGCATTTATATAGTGCCTTCTGTCAGCATTAAATCTTGTGACTCATTTGTATGTCAACAAACAACTATGAAACCCAGGAGTCAATTGTGCACAGCAGTTTCCCACACTTAGGTGTGGTTTGAATGATCAAATTTTTTTTTTTTTAAAAAGGGATTTTTACATCCAGAAACATTATCCGTTAATCGACTAACAGCAGGATTCTAACAGCAGGATTAAATTACTATTAATTGAACAAAAGCAGGTGGAGTAAGGTAACTTGGGAAGTTATTCACCCTGCCCAATCAGACACTGGTCATCTCGTTTCAAGGTCAGCAAGCTCACCACTAAGCTGCAGGACTCCATATCACAATTCTCAACCTAAAGCAACTGGGAATTCTATATTTTCAGCACCAGTTTGGTTTGGAATCTAGCAAATGACTTACGGAATGGCTTGTAAAGCAGTGCATTTCAACGCCTTGGGACGAACTCCTGACGTGAAAGGCGCTATACAAATGTAATTTTGTTGTTGTTGTTGGATGAACTGTAAAAGGTCACTTACGAAGTGGCAGTCCAAACAAGGATTACACACTTAACATGATAACAAATTAATTCTAAAGGAATTGAATGATTGAAAACAAAAGTTATACACAAACAGTTGGTATATTACAAAAGTTGAAAGCTACTTCATTCTGCTCAACAAGATGGACAATACATTGTGCATTTCCTCGGCTGTAAGTAAATGGGGGGTTCACTCACCAGTTGTTTTAGGTGTAGGAAGGGCTGAGAAAGTAAGGAACAATGGTCACTACTACAGGAAGTGAGAACTAACAAGGAAAACACACAACTAAATGACATTTATAGAGCGCCTTTCATGTTGGGAGGATGTCGCAAGGCGCTGAACAGTCAGATTGGGACCCGAGCAAGCGGGAAGGGCAGAGTAGGGGGGATGGGAGGGAGAGAGGTAGGATGGCAGTAGTAGGCACAATCAAAGAGGAGAGTCTTGAGATCAGCCTTGAAGGAGGCAAGGAGGAAGCGAGGTGAAGGGACTGTGGGATGGAGTTCCAGAGTGTGGGGGCAGAGAGGTTGAAAGCTCATCCAGTATAGGTCAGGTGGGGGATATGGAGCAGACTGAAGCCCGCTGAACAGAGAGGGTGGGCAGGTTCATAGGGAATCAGCAGGTCGCCGAGATAGGAGGGGGCAAGGTTGTTAATGGCCTTGAAAGTGAGGACAAGGATCTGATCATCTGATCCTAGCACTGATATCAAAATCCCAAACTACAGCCCAGGCTAGCATGCAATGTGCAATTCCTGGCTTCAGTCTAGCAATTCAATATCAAGCTTCATCTCAGGATAATACAACAGGGTTCTGCTCTCTCGTCTGCTACTCAACTTCAAGAACATTTGAAGGCAGCAGTTGGTTGTGTTAAGAAAATTTAACAGAGGTGACTTACTTTTGGGATTGTAATACCACGGTTTTCCTGGAACAGAGTAAAACAAATGATAAATAGTTGGTTAGCCACTGGTCTGTATAAAGATCTATGTAGATATAGAAACAGAAAAAATAAGATTATTATCTTTCACCTCAAAGTCTAGGCTGACATTCCAAAAGCAACACCAATAAAATTATAATTGTATAGCGCTGGCAGGATATCCCATGGTACTGAAAGCACTGCCTGGAGAGGAACTCTGCATTGTCATAGATGTCCTCATCTTTGATGAACCTCTAAACCAGTGGTGGCCAGGCTGGAATTGGCCCATAGTGGCAAGGAGTGGCCAGCGAACTAGCAATGATAGTTTGTGTATTTCCAGTTTTTTCTTAATTGCATACATCTTGATTTGTGGCATAAATTAAGAAATGATCAAACAAGAAAGTGTATTTTGTTGGCCAACCATAAATATTGCAATAATCCAGTGTCATCTCTGCTGCTCAATTGGATTTTAAAAATCACATGACAAACCTCTATTAAACGTTGGATAAGGCTCAGCTAGAGTACCGTGTTCAATTCTGGTCACCAAACTTTAGAAAGGATATTAAGCATTGGAAAGGGTGCAGAGGAGATTTACTAGGATGGTACCAGGAATGAAGGACTTCAGTTATGAGGAAAGGCTAGACAGGCTAGGCTTATTCTCATTGAACAGAGCAAGTTACGAGGAGACCTAATAGAGGTTTTCAAGATCATGAGGGGATTCGATAGAGTAAACAGGGAAAAACTGTTTCCACTAATGGGTGTGTCAGTGACTTCAGGTCACAGATTTAAAATAGTTTCTAAAAGAAACAGAGGGGAAGTGAGGAGAAATGTTTTCACTCAGCGAATTGTTCAAATCTGGAATGCGTTGCCTGAAAAGGTGGTGGAGGCCGATTCAATAACAACTTTTAAAAGAGAGGTAGACGTTTATTTGGGAAGGATGAATTTGCACGGTTATGGGAAGCGAGCTGGGGAGTGGGATTGAATTGCTCTTTTCAAACAACAACAATAAAATTGCACTTATATAGCGTCTTTCGTGTCAGGAGGATGTCCATTGAACAGTCAGGTCAGGACCCGAGTGGGGTGGGGGGGAAGGGGGAAGAGTCGAAGAGGAAGATCTTGAGACCGGCCTTGAAGGAGGAAAGGGAGGAAGCGAGGGGGAGGGGCTGTGGGATGGAGTTCCACAGTGTGGGGGCAGAGAGGCTGAAAGCCCGGGCACCGATGGTGGTTAGGGCGTTGGACGCGGAGCAGGCCTGAATCTGCTGAACGGAGGGTGTGGGCACAGGCTGATAGGGTGACAGTAGGTCAGAGAGACAGGCGGGGACAAGGCCATGAATGGCCTTGAAAGTGAGGACGAGGATCTTGAATTCGATCCTCTGAGGTATGGGGAGGCAGTGGAGATGGGCGAGGGTGGGAGTGATGTGGTCGCGAAGCCTGGTGCGGGAGAGAACACGAGCTGCAGAGTTCTGACTGATCTGCAGCCTGTGAAGGGAGAAGCTGGGGAGGCCGACAAGGAGAGAGTTCCCGTAGTCGAGCCTGGAAGTGATAAAGGTGTAGTTGAGAGTTTCAGCGGCGGGGGGGGGGGGGGGTAAGGGAGTGGCGGAGTCTGGCAATATTGCGGAGGTGATAGAAGGCTGTGCCAGTCATGGAGCGGATGTGGGGGAGGAAGGATAGTTTGGGGTCAAACAAGACACCCAGATTCCTGATTGGCTTTGAGAGGTGGAGAGACCACCTTGAACACTGATGTTGTCAGTGCCTGAGGTGCGCAGGCGCTGACGTGAGCCAATCAGGAGTGCCTCTGTCTTGTTGATTTTGAGATGTAGGAAGTTTGCCCTCATCCAGGACTCGATGTCAGACAGACATGCAGTCAGAACGCCAGTAGTCCTGGAGTCGAGGGTGGATGCGGAGAGGTAGAGTGCCGGCACAGACTCGATGGGCCGAATGCCATAAGTTTCTATGATTCTATGACGCTATTTGAAAAGAGGAGATTTTTTCCCAGTGTCAAGGCCAAATGTTACCTAGATAAAATAAGAAATGAGTTTATTAATCTCATGAGTGTTTATGAGATGCTGCTTTGCTCAAATTGGTTGTTGTATTCACCTACAAAGACACAAGCATTATATTATTCAATAATTTTGTAAGACATTCTCTAAATTGTATCAATGAAAATGTATACACAAAAGATTAACTGAATGGCCTACAGATGCAGAAATCTGCTGCTATCAGCCTCAACAAGAACATATGCTTCAGGAAAAAGATAGTATAGTCGAGACTCACTTGTTCGGGCCTTCACATCAGATTGCTCTACAGAAAAAGGAATTGAATGCAATAACTGAAATGTGATACAAGTGGAATCACTGGTATGCACACGATAAATACCGGTAAGTGCCAACTCCTGCAGGGCATTCCAACCCTCAACATTTTTTCTGTGTGAAAAAATCTCCCGATTTGCTCATTGGCTAACTATCTGAAATCATTGCCCTCTTGTACCTGACTCACTGAGCAGCAGTATGTTTTTCATAATTAATTCTCTCAAATCCTTCAATTAATTTATCCCAAAGTGTTGCAAATTAACTGTAGCTGGACTGCAGCGTGCTTCATAGGTCCTGAACAACAACAACAACAATATTGCATTTATAGAGTACCTTTCACATCAGGAGGATGTCCCAAGGTGCTGAAGCAGATACATTTTCTACTATATACTTTATAATGTATTATAATATATTATTGAAGACTCATATGATGCTACATCAAGCGCTAGGTTTATTATTATTTATTATAAGTCGCTGAACACTAGCTCACCTGGGAGTTTGGTGACAGCGGGTGTTCCTGGAAATGCAAGGTTTTGGAATAATGTTACTGTTTGGAACACAGGAGCGCATCCCTCCACCTCAGCTCCCGCCCATCTGTTAATGAGGATAGTAGCCGATTGCAAGAGGACATAGACAGACTGGTAAAATGGGCAGATACATGGCAGATGAATTTTAATGCGATAAATGCATGTGGAGTAAGGAAATTTGCCCTGCTGGGCATTGAACCCAGGTTTCTCACTTGCAAGTAGATAATTACTTGGAGAGTACAGGTTTGAAGGGCTTTGGGGAGAGTGAAGGAGAGTGGGATTGGTTTCCACAGCTCTTTTCAAACAGACAGCACAGATATGATGGGTCAAACGGCCTTATTCTGTGCCTTATAATTCAATTATATTCTGAAAAGATCAGGGATTTAAACACGGACTGTTCCTGGTTTGTATGTTCCCACTATTTAGGGGGAAGTTCAGACACTCACTAAATCATCAAGTCTGATGAGTACAGGAAATAGTAAAAATACATCATGGCCCAATCCGAGTTAGTGGCACAGTTCACACAAGATATCTAAGAAATAAAGTAAAGCAATGATTTACCTGGTGGGTAATCTATTGGAGGTTCTACTGGAAAAAGAATCAAATGTAATTGAAGATTTTAGTATAATTCACCCGCCTTATTTTCTTATGTTTTTGTTTTAGCATGCTCCTTTGAACTTCACTCTTATGTTCCAAAAACATTGTAACAAACCCTTTTCACTTTTCCCGTGTTCATTCTGATGAAATCCAGCCTCATTGCCACTTAGTCTCCTTAAACGGTGAAACATTGCTTTTCACACATTGTAATCCAATGATAAATACACAGTTGCCAGGCAATAACTGGCTGAGGAAGTAATTAATTGTCAGAAAATGTAGAAAGAATTGAGCTGCTCAATTTTTCTTCATGAAAAAATTAAAGTGTTCAAATAGTTTAAAAGAATAACTTACCCGATGGTTTGATTATAGATGTTCCTGAAAACACATGAAAGATACAAGTAAATGATTAAAAACACTGTTATATATTTGAATTAAAACTGGCATTTATATAGTGCTTTTTACATGGAGCAATGTCTCCCAAGGCTTTGCAGAGACAGACTGAAGACACAAAGCAAGGCTGGAAATAGTGGGAATAGAAGAAAGTTGACCAAAGACATGGTCAAAGAGGCATATTTTTGTAAATGTTTTAAAAGTGAAAATGTGCAACAATGAAAGATCTTGAGATGGCTGGATTCCTAGTGGCTTACCAATCAGTCACCAATAGTGGGATGGAGAGTGGGAGACATGCAGCAAGCACAAGTTTGCGAAGCCTAGAAAAAGGGTGCAAGACTGGGGCAAGAGGATTTGGTAGCGGTTACAGCAAGGGTATAGACTAGAGGCAGAGGATGGCTAGATGACAAATTAAATTTAATGACAGAACATGTTAGGTGATATTTTGGAGGGAAGAATAAACAAGGAAATACGTATTAAATGATAAATGTAATAATGATAATTATCCTTGCATTTGATACAGTAAAGTGAATGGACAGTCTATTTATGGTTGAAATGCACAGAATGACAATACAAATGTAAACAGAGTAGAAGAGACCTAGGGGTAAATACACACAGATCTTGAAAGGATGATAAAGTAAACAAAAGCAGTACATTATGATACAAAAAGAAGGATTGTAAGCCTGTATAAATTAAGTGCCAGCTATGGTTTCAATAAACTCATTTTACTGTTTACAAATATTAGTAAAAAGAGAAAAGTTGCAGGAAAGGGGGGTTTACTTACTGCAAGGCATGCAACATTTCAAGACGTCATCAAAATATTCATTTGTGTCACAATTGTAACAACCTTTAAACAGAAATGTGTATTAACATTTGCAGGGAAGAGATGAGAGTGAAAAACAACAACAACAACAATAACAAAATTACACTTGTATCGCGCCTTTCACATCAGGAGGACATCCCAAGGTGTTGGACAGTTACTGCTTCAGACGTGAGTTTAGGATAGGGGATGGGGAGCGAAGGGGGATTGGGAGGTGCCGATGTGTCCATCAAAGAGAAGAGTCTTGAGGCGGGACTTGATGGAGGCCAGGGAGGGAGCGAGGCGGAGGACTGCGGGATGGATCCATCAGTTGGGAGCAGAGTGGCTAAAGGCTCGCCCCAGGGACGTGGAGCAGGAGACACAGGGCACACAGCGCAGGGCACAGGGCTGAACAGTCAGGTTGGGATCCGAGCGGAGGGGGCCAGAGGGTCGGGGTAGAGGGAAGGGGGAAGGGGAAGGAGAGTGGGAGAGGCGGAAAAGTTGGTGGGGTAGCCAAAGGCGCAGTCGAAAAGGAAGGTCTTGACACTGGCCTTGAAACACAGCGCACACAGTATACACAGGGCACAGCGCACACAGTGCGCAGGGCACACGCAACCAATTTAGATACATAGAGCACATTTCACATCAGGAGAATGTCCTAAGGCGCTGAACAATCAGGAATCGAGACCCGAGCATGAGGAAGAGGCAGAAAAGTGAGGGTGAGGAGGTAGAGAGTTGGGAGGACAGCAGAAGGCACGATTGAAGAGGAGGTTCTTGAGACCGGCCTTGAAGGAGGTAAGAGGAAGCTAGGCAAAGGGACTGTGGGATGGAGTTCCAGAGTGTGGGGGCAGAGAGGCTGATAGCCTGTACACCGATGGTACTATGGGTTGGTGGAGCAGACTGGAGCCCTAGCACACATGGCAGGTGTGAGCAGATTGAAAGGGACCCCACACAGTACACAGAACATAAAGTATAGGACACCGGGCATAAATCACAGTGTACACAGTATAGGAAACAAAGCAACATGGCATAGGTTCAGAGGACAGCCGAGGGAGCATTCTGTGAGAATTCTGCAAACGTATTTGGTGAGAGATATCAGAGATACCACAGAACAAGAGAAAAACCTTCTATTCAGCAGACGAGTGAGAAATCTTTTTTGAGGTAAAGGCAATAACAATCCCAAAAGGCTGCGGATGCTCAGTCATTGAACATATTCAAGACTCAGATCGACAGTCTTTTAAAAGCTAAACTGATTAAGTGATATGGGGATAGGGCGGGTAAGTGGAATTAGGATAGAAGATCAGTCATGACCTTATTAAATGGCGGGGCAGGCTCAAAGGGCTGAATGGCCTACTCCTGCTCCTATTTCTTATCTTACAGTATTATGTTCTTTTGTAAAAAAAACGACATTTGTAGAGAGCCTTTCATGTCGAGAGGATGTCCCAAGTCAGGGATCATGACCTGAGATAATCTGCGGCTTGTGGTGGGAAGAATTGGGGAAGCCGACAAGGAGGGAGTTTCTGTAGTTGAACCTTAAAATGACAAATGCGCGTGTAAGGGTTTTAGGAGCCTGAGGAGAGAGGCAATGGTGGAGACGAGCAATGTTGAGAAGGTGGTGATGGTCATGGCACAGATATGGGCAGAAATGACAGCTCAGGGTCACACAAGACACTCAGGTTCCTGACTGGTCTGGTGAAGTGTGCATCTGTGGATGCTGATGTTGCCAATACCTGAGGTGCGGAGGCACTGGCGTGAGCCAATCAGGAGGACCTTAGTCTTGCTGACAGTCAGCTGTACTCCCCCTGAAACTCTCCGAACCTGTGCGCAACCTAGGCGTCAGGTTCAACTCCCAACTGTCCTTCCTCCCCCATATCCAGTCCCTCACCAGCACCGCCTTCTTCCACCTCTGACAGATCACCCTTCTCCGGCAATACCTCACCCCAAAAGCTGCTGAAACCCTGGTCCACGCCTTTGTCACCTCACGGCTGGACTATTCTAATGCCCTCCTCACCGGTCTTCCCTCCACCACAATCCACCACAGGCTCCCTATCTCAGAGAGGATCGACTTCAAGATCCTCACCCTTGTTTTTAAATCCCTCCACTCCTCTGCACCCCCCTATCTCTCTGACCTCCTTTCTCCTCAAACCAGCTCCCATTGCCTTAGCTCCACAAGGTCTGGCCTCCTCCACGACCCCCGAATCCTCCGCTCCACCCTCGGCGGCTGGGCCTTCAGCCACTATGCCCTGAGGCTCTAGAATTCCCTTCTTCACTCCCTTCGCCTCGTCCCCTCTTTTCTCAGTTTTAGGTCCCAGCTGAAGACCTTTCTCTTCAACCGCGCCTTTGGTCACCTTTCTACCCCTGCACCTGGCTTGGTCCCGGGATCTGCTATTGTGAAGCACTCTGAGATGCCATCCGGTGTGGAGGGCACTATATAAATCAAAGTTGTTGTTGTTGTTGTACAAAGTTGTCTCTCATCCAGGGTTTGATGTTTGACAGGCAGGCTGTCAGGATGCAAGTTGTCCTGGAATCAAGGGTGGAGGCAGAATGTTTGAGTTGGGTGTCATCCATGTACATGTGGAAATTACCCCATGTTTGCAGATGTTGTCACCAAGGGAGAGCATGTAGAGGAGGGGACTGAGGACTAAACCCGGAAAGACTGTACAAGATGGCGCAGGGGCAGGAAGAAAAAGCATTAGCAGAGACAAATTGGAATTGGAGATAGTGTGAGAGATAAGACCTGAACCAGTGAAGGTCAGAATCTTCAAGGTTATATCAAGCTTCAGGTCAAAGGAGATGTGGTGGAGGAGGATTGAGTGATCGACGGTGACGAAGGCAACCTTGTAAGCAACCAGGCAAACAAGTCAATTAGCAGTTAATCATAGGTAGATGTTGGGGATTAATAAATTTGCTGACCAGTTGAAACTAGTGCTTTTATTTGAGTTGTATGTAAGGGGGAAGACTTGAAAGAGTGTCACTTGAGCAGAAAGCCAAGCGACATGAGGAGGGAAACTCAGTCAGGTAGAATAGAGCGAGAATTCTGTTAAGGAATTTGGTGCAAAATTCTAAAATATATAACAGTTATTTTAAAATAATATAAACATGTCTGGGAATATGGCAGGGCAACTGAGACCGGTTGCATGCACATGTGTGTGACATGTGGGAACTCCAGGATACTTTGAGTGCCCCGGACCAAATGTGCATAGGAAGCAGCTCCAGCTGCTCAAGCTTGAGCTCAGGGTTTTGTTTTAGCTTGAGAGAGGTTTGTGTCATTACACCGCATTCAGGAGGCTGCAGGATTCATGAATCAAACAAATTCTGGAGGTGGTCACCCCACAGCTACAAACAGCAACAACAACAAAATTCCATTCATAGAGCGTCTTTCACATCAGGAGGACGTCCCAAGGCGCTGAAAGGGTTCAGAAGGAGAGTGAGTGGGTGACGACCTGGCATAGTAGGAAGTGCAAAATTCCCCTGGAAAGTGTGGCACTTATGAACCAGTTCTCTGTCCTGAATACCAGTAAGGGATGATAACACCTCTGTGGAGGAAAAGCAAATGAATGTACAGAGAAGAGTGTCAATGCAATTGTCATTGGGTACACAATGGTGAAATGAATAGTAGGGCATTTCTGGAACCACTGACATGACTCTTGGGTGATATATTGCCTCCCTGGTGCCAGGGTTGAAGACATCACAGACCAAGTGCCACAACATTCTGCAGCAGGAAGGGAAACACTCAGAAGTCATGATCCATGTTGGGATCCAGGATGTTGGAACTAAAGGGCTGAGTTCATACAGAGAGAGTATCAGAAGCTGGGGAAAAAGCTAAAGAGAAGTGCCCCAAAGGTGGTGATCACTAGATTACTCCCATACAAGGGAATATTAAAACAGCAGGATCAAAGATATGAATGCATGGCTGGAGAAATGGTGTGGAAAAGAGGACTCCAGGCTCCTGGATCATTGGGACCAGCTCTGGAAAAGATGGGACCTATATAAGGTGGATGGGTTACACCTGAACAGAGTTGGGACCAACGTTCTCATAAGGAAGTTAACTGGTGCTGAGAGGAAGGTCTTAAACAAATTTTCAGCATAGAAGAGAATCTGGATGCCACTTTGGAGAGGACAAACGAGATACTTAGAGTGCTGGGAAAGATGAATTGCAATGTAACAAGGAGTAGTCCAGAAAAAGGAGGGATTGCATGGGGGAGAAATGCAGAACAGACTCAGTCGATCCTGGAGTCCATGTGCATAAATACATGAAGTGTAACAATTAAGATTAGCACAGGGCATAGACAAGAAAATGAGAGACCTGTAGGCAGTTATCAATCGCAAGGAATTGGATGTAACTGCATTAGCAGAAACATGGTTACAATCTGATCATAATTTTGACAATGAAATATTGTAGGATTCAATATTTTTAGATTTGTTACTGTTGATGCGTGTCCCGAAACCATCCTTGGCAATCCTGAACCTGAGAATTTGGCTCTGAAAATTGCTCATCAACGCAAAGCAATTATCAACTTAAAGATAAACACACATAAGGTGAGGCATACATAGAATACAGAAAAGGTGGACTAGGTAACAGACCAATAATGCTCCTACCTTCCATATTGTTCTTTCCAAAGATTAGGATGTTCTCAGGACACAGACAAGGTTGATAATGCCACTTTCTAATACCATTTAGATAATTAGCATCATCAGCAGATTTCATTGGATGAAAGTTAAAATAATCGCAGTAAACAGCTGGAATGAATGGAAAATGAATGTATGAAATAGCAAGTAGTTTCTGATAAATGGATACCCCATTCTCGCAAACATCATTAATCAAAGATAAAAATGATGGATTAGCTGATTCAACATGGCGACCAGATGTCAATTTGAAAGGTGCTGGGAATGCCTGCATATTTATGTGTGCTTCAAAACAAACAACAACAATTCATTCATAGAGCGCCACTCATCTCAGGAGGACATCCCAAGAACAGTTAGGAGTCAGGACCTGAGCATGGGGGCAGTGAAGGGATAGAATGAGGGAGGGCACAGAAGTTTGGGGTGGCTGAAGGCACGGTTGAAAATAAGGGTCTTGAGACAGATCTTGAATGAGGTATGGGTGGGAGCAAGGAGAAGGAATTGTGGGATGGAATTCATAGGGTGGGGGCAGAGAACCTGCTGAATGGAGCAAGCAGACAAGTGGGGCAGCATGTCAGAAAGGCAGGTGGGGGCAAGGCCCGTATTAGACGCCCAGGTTTCTGACTGGCTTGGTGTGTGCATCCATGAATGTTGATGCTGCCAGTGCCTGAGGTGTGGAGGCACTAGAGTGAACCAATCTGGAGGGCCTCAATCTTGCTGACATTCAGCTTGTCTCTCATCCAGGACTTGATGTCTGACAGTCTGTCAGGACACCAGTTGTCCTGGAATAGAGGGTAGAGGCAGAGATATAGAGTTGGGTGTCATCCGCGTTCATGTGCAAATTGACCCCATGTCTGTGGATGATATCACAAGAGGAAGCATGTAGAGGGTAAAGATGAGGGGACTGAGGAAAGAGCCCTGAGGAACATTGCACAAGATGTTTCTGTAGCTGGAGACAAGATTAAAAAACATTACAAATACTGCATATCAATTCAAGCGCAATATACAAATATCAAATATCAAAGATAGTGTGATTTGTGGCACCATCATAGCCACATGAACCCTCCCCTCCCCATGGCACTTCCTGCAGGTCAAACCCACAGCGAGTGCAATATATGGTTGAGTACTTTTCCAGGACCAGCCAAATCAACCTGTCTGGTCAAAGCAATCTGTGTGGCCAATGGAATGGAATGTTTTCTGCATCATTGCTTTAACAACGACCACAAATTATACTTGTATAGTACCCTTAACAGTCAAGATTCCAAGTGTTTTGTTTGATCCTCAACTGTCTTTTCTCCTCCATATCAATGCCATAACCCACTCTGCCTTCACTCACCTCCGCAACATTGCACAACTCTGCCACAACCTCAACCCTCAGGCAACTGACACTCTCATTCAAGCCTTCGTCACATCCATGCTCAACTAAGCCAACCCATAGCTTGTCAGTCTGCCTATTTCCTCATTCCATAGGCTGCAGATCATCCAGAACTCTGCAGCTTGTGTCCTCTCACGTACCAAGCTCCTCAACCCTGTCAATCCCATTTTCACTTGACTCCACCAGCTTCCCAACATTCAGAGGATTAAATTCAAGATCCTGGTCCTCACTTTCAAAGCCCTCCATGGCCTGGCCTCCTCCTACCTCTGCAACCTCCTCACCCCCACCTACTAACCTGTCCGCTCCCTCCACTCAGCGGGCTGCGGCCTGCTCCATGTCCCCCAATCCACCTGCCCCACCATTGACGGGCAAGCCTTCAGCCACTCTGCTCCCAACCTCTGGTACTCCATCCCACAGTTCATCCACTTCACCCTTCCCTGGCCTCCTTCAAGCCCCACCTCAAGACTCTCCTCTTCGATGGACCCATCGGCACCTCTTAATCCCCACTTCCCTCCCCACCCCTGTCCTAAACTTGGGTTTGAAGCAGTAACTGTCCAGCACCTTGGGACGTCCTCCTGATGTGAATGGTGCTATCTATACAAGTGTAATTTTGTTGTTATTGTTGAAAGATGTTCTAGGGTGCTGGACACTCTTTTCTGGATCCAAAATGGGAGTTATGGCCAGGAGGAGTGGAATGTAAGGGGGGTGGAGATGGGTGGGTGGCCAAAGGCATGGTCGAAGAGGTCAACAGGACTTGAAAGAGGCAAGAGGGGGATGAGATGAAAGGATTGTGGAATAGAATTCCAGAGTGCAACTGATTAATATGTTAGAACAAATATATTACTAACAGATATTAAATAACTTTACCGTGGAAACTATTCGTTTCTCTCTTATTTCATTATGTTTTCAATATATGGAAGAAAGACTTACGGCAAATGCTTGGGGCCCTCCAGTCAATGGCAATGCCTTCATCCAAGCAAGCTTTAGCGTAGACGGCTATAGCATCACAGAGACACTCACAATCACCAACTAGTTCACAGCCACATCCATCTCGAACACAGTTATCATAGTATGGCATCCAAAAGACCTAGGGCACAAATTAGTGAAAGAATACAGCTGTGCGTTTCAGAAATTCAACATGTAGAATGTACATGTGGAAGTACTATCACTGATAGACACACACCCAAATACATCCTGTATGGCCTTCAGTTGTCTCCTTCCTTTCATAGTTACTTATGAATAATTTATAGAGAATATCCATCTCAATTGTCTAACATAGAATCATAGAATCATAGAATCATAGAATTTTACGGCACAAAAGGAGGCCATTCGGCCCATCTAGTCTGTGCCGGCTCTTTGAAAAGAGCGATTCAATCCCATTGCCCTGCCCGCTCCCCATAGCCTAATAGACCCGTTCTCCCTAAATAAAGATCTAATTCCCTTTTAAAAGTTGTTATCGAATCAGCCTCCACCACCTTTTCAGGCAATGCATTCCAGATTCGAACAACACGCTGAGTGAAAAAATTTCTCCTCAGCTCCCCTCTACTGCGCCTTGAAACTATTTTAAATCTGTGACCACGAGTCACAGATTCACCCACGAGTGGAAATAGTTTTTCTCTATTTGCCCTGTCGAAACCCTTCATGATCTTATAAACCTCTATTAGGTCTCCCCTCAATCTTCTCTGCTCCAGAGAGAATAACCCTAGCCTATCTAGCCTCTCCTCATAGCTGAAGTCCCTCAATCCTGGCACCATCCTAGTAAATCTTCGTTGTACCCTTTCCAATGCCTTCACATCCTTTCTGTAGTGTGGTGACCAGAATTGAACACAGTATTCCAGCTGAGGCCTCACCAAAGTCCTATAGAGGTTAGTCAGCACTTCCTGACTTTTGTACTCTATACCCCTATTTATAAAGCCTAGTATCCCATATGCCTTCTTAACAGCCTTGTCTACCTGTCCTGCCACCTTCAACGAGTCACTAACACAAATCCCCAGGTCTCTCTGTTCCTTCACACCATTTAAAATTGTACTATCTAGCCTATATTGCCTCCCTTCATTTCTTCTCCCAAAATGCATCACCTCACACTTCTCTGCATTAAACTTAATCTGCCATGTGTCTGCCCACTTTACCAATTTGTCTATATCCTCTTGCAGATGGCTACTATCCTCCTCACTGTTTACTATTCTCCCTAACTTAGTGTCATCTGCAAACTTGGAAACTGTACTCCGTACACCCAAGTCCAGATCATTGATGTAGATTACAAACAGCAATGGTCCCAAAACCGATCCCTGTGGCACACCACTGATCACTTCCCTCCAATCTGAAAAACAGCCGCTCACTACAACTCTCTACTTTCTGTCTCGCAGCCAGTTGTGGATCCACGCTGCCACTGTCCCTTTTACGCCATGGGCCTTTAATTTCATAATAAGTCTCTCATGTGGCACTTTGTCAAATGCCTTTTGAAAGTCCATGTAAACTACATCAACTGCGCTACCATTATCCACCCATTCCGTTACCTCATCAAAAAATTCTATCAGATTTGTAAGGCAAGATTTGCCTTTAACAAATCCATGTTGACTGTCCTTTATTAGCCTATATCTTTCTAAGTGAAGATCTACCTTGTCCCTGATTATGGACTCTAGAAGTTTGCCCACTACCGACGTTAGACTGACTGGTCTGTAGTTACCAGGCTTGTCCTTCTGCCCCTTTTTATACAAGGGAGTAACATTAGCTATCCTCCAGTCCTCTGGCACGACCCCTGTGTCCAAGGAAGATTGAAAGATCGTGGCCAGAGTCCCTGCTATTTGCTCCCGTGCCTCACTTAGTAACCTAGGGTGCATCCCATCCGGACCAGGTGACTTATCCACCTTGAGCGACGTCAACCTTTTTAGCACTTCCTCTCTGGTTATAATTATTCTATCCATTTCTCCTACCCTCTCCTCTAATACCATGGCATTGGCTGTATCATTTTCTTTTGTGAAGACAGAGGCGAAGTACTCATTCAGTACATCAGCCATGCCCTCTGCCTCCACAATGAGATTTCCTCCTAGGTCCCTAATTGGCCCCACCCTCTCCTTGACCAACCTTTTACTCTTAATATGTTGGTAAAAAACCTTAGGGTTCCCCTTAATCTTACTCGCTAATTGTTTTTCATGCAGTCTCTTTGCCCCTCTAACTTCCTTTTTTAGTTCTATCCTACACTTCCTATATTCTGCTTGGTTCCCTTCTGAATTTTGAGCCTGACACTTATCATAAGCCTTTTTTTTTTGTTTTATTTTGGCCCCGATTTCCTTAGACATCCAGGGAGGTTTGGATGCCTTACATTTCACCTTTGTGGGGATGCTTTTGACCTGTGCCTGAACTATCTCCTCTTTGAACGCTGCCCACTGCTCGTTAGTTGTCTTACCTGCCAATTTTTCTTTCCAATCCACCTTGGCTAGGTCCCACCTCAACTCATTGAAATTAGCCCTTTTCCAGTTGAGTGTCCTCACCTGTGATCGTTCCTTATCCCTTTCCATAATTATTCTGAATCTAACGATATTGTGGTCACTATTCCCTAGATGCTCACCTACAGAAACCTGTTGAACTTGCCCTACCTCATTTCCCAAAACTAGATCCAGCAATGCTTCTTTCCTCGTTGGACTGGAAACATACTGATCAAGAAAGTTGTCCTGCACACACTTCAGGAATTCTTCTCCCTCCTTGCCCTTTACTCTACTATTCTGCCAGTCTATGTTGGGATAGTTGAAGTCACCCATTATCACTACTCTATTAGCTCTGCATTTCTCCGTGATACGCTTGCAGATCTGCTTGTCTATCTCCTCCCCACTATTTGGTGGTCTATAGAATACCCCTAACAGTGTAACTGCACCTTTTTTATTCCTCAATTCTAACCAGATAGATTCGGTTTTTAGTCCTTCTTCCACCTCATTCCTTTCTAAGGCAGTCACTGAGTCCTTAACTAAAATTGCCACCCCGCCCCCTTTTCTCCCTTCTCTATCCCTCCTGAATACATTATAACCAGGAATGTTCAACTCCCATTCCTGCCCATGCTGGAGCCAAGTCTCTGTTACTGCTATAACATCATATCGCCTCGCAGCAACCTGAGCCTGCAGCTCACCAATTTTATTTCTCAAACTTCGTGCATTTACATACATGCACTCTAAGGCACAAATTACTTCCTCTGCATTTTTCTCCCGTCTTCCCTGTCCTCCTTATTACCCCTCCCGTATTTGAACTACTGATCAGTTTCCCACCCTCACCCCCCGGGATTAGTTTAAAGCCCCCCCCACAAAACTCGACAACCTCCCTGCAAGGAGATTGGTTCCAGCCCTGTTCAGGTGTAACCCATCCATTTTGTACAGGTTCCACCTACCCCAGAATTGGTCCCAATGGTCTAGGAACCAGAAACCCTCCTTCCTACACCACTTCTCCAGCCATGCATTGATGTGCCTTATTCTAGCATTCTGGAACTGGCTTGCTCGAGGCACTGGAAGCAACCCAGAGATCACCACTCTCGAAGTTCCACTTTTCAGTTTACTCCCTAGTCTCTGGTACTCTCCCTGGAGCATCTCAGGTCTTTTCCTCTCAACTTCATGGGTCCCAACATGGACCACCACAAGTGGATTTTCCCCTTCCCCTTGCAGAATTTCCTGGACCCGCTCAGTCAAGTCTTCAACCCTGGCACCTGGTAGGCAACACACCTTCCGAGATTCGTGTTTCCGTTCACAAAAACGCCTATCTATACCTCGGACAGTTGTATCTCCTATTAAAATGGTCTTGATGGAGTTGGTTTGTCCAACCTCCTCACAGACCTCCTTATCCAAACAGGTTGAAAGTACTTCATACCTGAATACCAGACTCTGAAGTGCTGAGAAAAAGGTGACCACAGAGGGCTATGCCAGGGGGGATTTAAGAGTTAAAATGAAGAGCTTGAACTCAGTCCATTGAGAGATAGGGATCCAGACAAAGAAGTACTCACCCGTTTATGACACAATTTAAAAACTTTACTGTTGATTATCGCACACATTTTCTCTGACCATGCCAAACGATATGGATTTTTGTCACACGGAGATGCTGTTTCAGTCACATCCTTGCACATAGGATCCTCCTTCCAAGAATTTGCAAAATACAGTACATTGGAGGCTAAAGACTTGCTCTGAGTTATGTACTCATCATCCAAATTACCGTTGTAATTACCACACAGTCCACATACTGAAAACTGATAAACATAAGAACAGTGTTAACAGTGGGGGCTTTACTACAATGTCTTCGAATTCTAATTGCTGTAGTTTGTAGAAGTTCACAGCTTGTCCTAAACACCCAAACACTTCTCACAATCCAGCTCATGGTGAAATAACACAACTTACTCATCCATTCGATTTTTTTAACAACCAACTGATTTAAAAATAATATCAATAACTCAAAACAACAAGTGACTTGCATCTACAAGGTTCTAAACTATTTTAAGGATTACAGTCTTTTAGTTACCTCTGAAATCCTGGTAATTGTGATGTAAGCGTTCATATTTTTATTCCAGATAATTGTTAGCTCAAGTTTTCCAGGCATCGTAAATTCAAATTTTAGATACAATGGGTTGTTGTAGACTTTGAATCTGTTTACTGCACTTTGAGGTGTTACTCTATAATGGCCATCAGTCAGTTTAATTAGAAAATCCTGAAAAAAGGTTGTACATCCATATATTATGGCAGGTAATGAAACATGCAGTTTAGAATATTTAATAAACATTACAGTTTGCATAGTTAACAATTATTGTGTTTGATACAGAGGCTTATTACAACAACAACTTGCATTTATATCGCATCCTCCACACAGGGTAGCATCTCAGAGCGCTTAAGTCTCAAAACACTTAAAAATGCCTCACCCACAATTTATTGTGGAATTTGAATGTGGACAGTGCAGCCAATTTGTACATAGCAACTTCTCGCAAACAACTATTCGTGTTAGGAATCCCTTACTTTGATTTAATTTAATAAACAAAGATTTCCAGGTTGAAATATAGCTTAATTCCACGATTCCCTAGAATGCCAATGTTTGCTTTCTCCCAGGACCTCCTCTGATTAGCTTTCTGAGTTGGCTGTTAAACCGAGGCATGCCTGAAAGCAGTCCTTGTTTTCATTCACTGGGGCTTGTCTGTCTAATATTGAAAGGTCACATTGCTTGTCCAAACATTGCCAAACAATTTACAATACATCCATGTGCTTGCTGAAAAATGCTTTCTTGATAGATGGAGTTTCAGCTTTAAACAATTTTAATTCACAGCATTAAGCAAGAGCCACAAATAAATTCAGTAGCTGTAAATATAGCAGAGGCGAGTACAAGACCTAGGTAATAAATCAGGACAGCACGGTTGATGAATAATACTGATTATATTGAAAAGGTTCCACCACATTATAGAGTACAAAAGTCAGGAAGTGTACAAAATGTACAAAATGCTGGTTAAGCCTCAGCTAGAGTACTGTGTTCAGTTCTGGGCACCACACTTCAGGAAGGATGTTAAGGCATTGGAAAGGGTGCAGAGGAGATTTACCAGGATGGTACGAGCAATGAGGGACTTTGGTTATAAGGAAAGGCTAGAGAGGCTAGAATTATTCTCATTGGAGCAGAGAAGGTTATGAGGGGACCTTATGGAGATTTTCAAAATCATGAGGAGATTCGATAGGGTAAACAGGGAAAAACTGTTTCCATTGGTGTGTGTGTCAGTGACTCGAAGCCACAGATTAAAATAGTTTCTAAAAGAGGAAAGGGGAGGTGAGGAGAAACGTTTTCACGCAGTGAATTGTTCGAATCTGGAATGCATGGCCTGCAAGTGTAGTGGAGACCGATTCGATAACAATTTTTAAAAGAGAGGTAGATGGTTATTTGGGGAGGACGGGTTTGCGAGGTTATGGGGAGAGAGAGAGTCGGGGAGAGGGATTGACGTTGAATAGCTCTTTTCAAAGAGCTGGCACAGACACAATGGGCCAAATGGTCTCTTTTTTGTGCTGTAAAATTCTATGTAATCATATACACATGTGAATTGAGGCAATTGAAAAATGTAAAAAACAGATATACGGGTTCCTTACCTGAAAGAAAATCTTTATAGATTTAGTACAGGTTACTCCTGTTGTGCCACAAATGATATTTTCTGAAACGATCTTGAATGATGGCTGCATATGACTAACAGAACATGAATCCTAAAAGAAAGGAATAATGGGTCATGTTGCTTTTATATAAATTAAATGTGTGTGTATAACACATATGTACAGAGTATAAAGAAACCTATTAGAAACTTATGCAATGGAGAATTATTTTCTCTGTTACCTGAACTAAAGTATATTCGCAAATGCCATCAAACACATATTTCTTTCCATCGAAGGTCGTAACATGTCCTTCTCCATGAATTATGCAAGTTGAAGGGCATCTTTTAGGTCCAGTACATTTCCATTTGCCTCTGATGCAGGTACTATTAAAATGTAAAGTTATTACACACAACTACTACAACAAAATTGCATTTATAGAGTGCAATTCTACATCGGGAGGTCGTCCCAACACCCTGACAACAATCAGTTATATTTTTATGATGCCCTTTATGTAAATAATGTTTTCGAGCGCAGCCCAAGAATAATAATAATCCTTGCATTTGATATAATGCCTTATCACATTGTCATGACATCTCAAAGCACTTCACAGTATAACCTTTAAAGTTGATTGACTGTGTATTTTGTAGGTGAGACGCAGCAGCCAATTTAATAACAACAACAAAATTATATTTATAGAGTGCCTTTCATATCACGAGGACGTCCCAAGGCGCTGAACAGTCAGGTGCTGACCCGAGTAAGGGAGTGGGGCAGGATAGGGGGTAGGGCTGGAGAGAGTTGAGAGGGCAGCAGAAAGCACTGTCGAAGAGGAGGGTCTTGAGACAAGCCTTGAAGGAGGCGAGGGAGGGAGAGAGGCATAGGGACTGTGGGATGGAGTTCCAGAGTGTGGGGGCAGAGAAGATGAAAGCCCATCTGTCAATGGTAGGGCGGGTTGGGCGGGGGACATGGAGCAGGCCGGAGCCTGATGAATGGAGGAGGCAGGGAAGTTCATAGGGGGATAGCAGGTTGGAAAGGTATGGTGGGGCAAGGCCATGAATGGCCTTGAAGGTAGTGAGGATGAAGATCTTGAAATCGATCCTCTGGGTGATGGGGAGCCAATGGAGCCAGGCGAGCATGGGAGTGAAGCGGTCACAGAGCTTGGTGTGGGTGAGGACATGAGCTGCAGAGTGCTGGATGACCTGCAGCTTGTGCAGGGAAGAACCAGGAAGGCCAACGAGGAGGGAGTTTCCTTAGTCGAGTTGAAGGGTTGAGTTCTGAGCAAGGTGGGGGGAGAGGGAGAGATGACCATAATACAGTTGAGGAGGTAAATAAAAAGAATTCTAAAGTATTTGATAAGGTCCCCTATTTATAATATCTATAACAATTAGTTGTGTACGCTTCCTTACCATTTCTGGCATTCTTTCATTATTGTCTCATTCCGATGATAATACAAACCACTGAATTCACATGAACAGTCCTCAGGAAGAATACAAAGCTCCTTCTCATTCAATACCATTCCATGGGGACATACACAGCCAGAAACACACTGGGTTGCTAACTACAGACAAGGGAATAAACAGATAATCAGAAGGGTCAGCACTGAATTCAAAAACTGCTTTACAAAGTTAAATCCAATGAGATACTGAAATATAACTCCATGAACATAAGAATTTGTTAGGCAAAAGCAGTTCAAGGTCCATCCAGCTCGCATTCCACCAGCCTGGCAATCACCTGACATGTTGTGTCCCAAACTATATACTGTATCCTCAGACAGCCATTCTTGAAATGAACAACATTTTCTGCTTCCATTGTCTCCCTAGGGAGCCTGTTCCATAAGTTTACTACTCATGAAACAATATAGGATATTTTCTATCAATTCTCGCTGAAACCATTGAGAACCACCAGTTTAATAATCCTTGCATCTCTTTAGTGCTATTCATATAAAATAATACACATAATGTAATGGGACAAATAGACTTTGGGAGACCTTTAATATTTCTATGCATACACTCACATTATATACAATGAAGAATTTAAACTATTGATTAGATAAGACTTTCTACTCACACTGCCAGCTTCAGTCGCCAGCATCTGACATGTGGGTTGATAAGCAGTTCCACATTCCCCCGCTCTTGCATTATCACAGCTGAAGTAAACTTTAGGGGGGTCACACATATCTAAAGCAGAATAATGAATGCATTAGTAACAAAAACATAATACTCTTCCTATTTCAGTGTGAACAAATGTTTTAGGTTTTGAATATTTAATATTTAGATACATCTGTGGTTTACAATTAAAATGTAGTATAAAATATAATAGTAATCCTTGCATTTGATATAGCGCTTTTCACATCTTCTGAAAGTCTCAAAGGCTTCACAGAATATACTGTAAAGTGAATTGACTGTGTACATATATGTGGATGAAACACGGCAGCCAATTGTGCACAGCAGTGTCCCCCAAACAGTCATGGAATGAAAAGGCCAATTTAGTATTGGCTGTTTTTGAACAATTATTAATAGGCATATAAAAGAAATGAGTGCTCTAACCGTTGAGCTATAGGATTCCACAAAATATATATGAACATGCAATTTTTTTCTGCATTTTCATATTTATATGTATATTTCAAATTGTAAAAGGATGAAAATGATTCAATACCTTGAGAGTTCATACGATGTCCAAAAAAGTCTACTTTCCCATTGTGACAAAAACTGTGAAGTAAACAAAAGAATGGTGACATTATTTATGCTGTAAAAGCAAATCAACCCTAATAGTTACCACCAGAACAGAAACTGGAAAATCATTACTAACAGGAAGCAAGACCTCTCACAGTCAAAGAGCATTTGAATGCCAGACACATGAGGAACACATATCATGGTCTCATACTGATGCCTCCGTTACATATAGCCTGGACCAATAGGACAATGGGGACGCACTTTTAGAACGGAGTCCATGGAAAGGTGGGGAGTGTTGGGTTGGAAGGGAGAATTAGGATGATCGGCTGTGTCGTGATTGGGAATGCAAAGATAGTGGTAAATATTGCGATGGTGGGGAGTGTGGGATGTAGGAAGTGTTGGGATGATAGAGAATATTGGGATGATCAGGTGTGTTGTGACTCGGAATGTAAAGATAGCGGTGAATATTCGATGGTGGGGAGTGTTGACATGTAGAGAGTGTAGGGATGGGAATGTTGGGATGGTGGGGAGTGTGGGGATGGTGGGGACTGTTGGGATGGTGGGGGGTGTGGGGATGGTGGGCAGTGTGGGGATGGTGGGGAGCGTAGGATGGTGGGGAGTGTTGGGATGTAAGGCATGTTGTGATGCTGGAGAGTGTTCAAAATCACGGTTTCCAAGTTTGTAGATGATACTGAGTTAGGGAGAACAGTAAATAGTGAGGAGGATAGTAACCATCTGCTAGAAGATATAGATAAAATGGTAAAGTGGGCAGACACATGGCAGATGAAGTTTAATGCAGTGAAGTGTGAGGTGATACATTTTGGGAGAAGAAATGATGGGAGGCAATATAGGCTAGATAGTACAATTTTAAGGGATGTGAGGGAACAGAGAGACCTGGGGATTTGTGTTAACGACTGTTTGAAGGTGGCAGGATAAGGTAGACAAAGCCGTTAAGAAGGCATATGGGATACTAGGCTTTATAAATAGGGGTATTTATAGAGGACAAAAGTCAGGAAGTGCTGACTAACCTCTATAAAACTTTGGTTAGGCCTCAGCTGAAGTACTGTGTCCAATTCTGGTCACCACACTAGAGAAAGGATGTTACGGCATTGGAAAGGGTGCAAAGAAGGTTTACTAGAATGGTACCAGGATTGAGGGACTTCAGTTATGGGGAAAGGTTTATTCTCTTTCGAACAGAGAAGGTTGAGAGGAAACCTAATAGAGGTTTATAAAATCATGAGGGGATTTATCAGGGTGAATAAGGAAAACTGTTTCCATTGGTGGGCGAATCTGTGACTCATGGTCACAGATTTCAAATAGTTTCAAAACAAAGCAGAGGGGAGCTGAGGAGAAATTTTTTCACTCAGCAGGTTGTTCGAATTTGGAATGCATTGCCTGAAATGGTGATGGAGGCCGATTCGATAACAACTTTTAAAAGAGAATTAGATCTTTGTTTAGAGAGAACAGGTCTGTTTGGTTATGGGGAGAGAGGGGGGCAGTGGGATTGAGTTGCTCTTTTCAAAGACCTGGCACATACTATATGGGCTGAATGGCCTCCTTTGGTGCTGTAAAATTCTATGATTCTATGATTCTATCCTGAGGCCACTAACAAAGAAAATAATATTTATAGATTAATATTTCATTAGTGTTTTTCTAAATGAAAGAGAAAGAATATATTATTTAACTTACCATGTTTTACCCCAAATGACAGTAGTCTGGCCAGCAGATAACACAACACCATCAGGCAGGAAGCATGGGCAGCTGGAGGCACTAACACAGATGTTTGTTTCATCAAGGTAAGAGCTTGGAGGGCAGTTGCATCCATCTATTGGTACGCTATCTTCACTACACTCAAGACTTGGATTGGACAGCGAGAAACAGGTGTGGTTACATGCTTTTGAGTCGTAAGTGAATTTCTGATTATTAGAGCATAGAATTGCTGAAAGCAAAACAGAAATGTAATTCAAATCACCATCAAATGGACCATTCATAGGTACAGAACAAAGGTAAATTCTTTTGGATTTCATCTGACAGCGTTGCAATTGATGCAAACTGGGAATTAAATGGAAATGAACTCGAGAAGACCATCACACAACTCCTGTTATCCATACATCCTCTGGTGATCGCCTGTACACAGTCACTTGGACACTGCCCCTATCTCGCTTCCATCAACAATAACAAAATTACACTTGTGCAGTGCCTTCCACATCAGGAGGACGTCCCATGCAATTGTATATTTCATCAATCATCAGCAAGAGCTAGCACAGAGTTTACTGTACTATGTTTTTATTCAGGCAGACATCCATCTTCGATAGGTCAATAATGTGGGATTCCAGACATCCGTATGCCCATCAACTCCGACATTCCTGTATTTTTAACTATATATTTGCACCTGAAAATGAGCTCTTGTCGGATATTGTCATATGTATAGGAACAATCTAAATTAAAATGTCATTCATTCAAGTTAATTCAATTTAAAACAACTTTTAAGATTAGTCTTTGAATTGTAAGGACCAATGGGATACCTACCGCATTCTTTAACCAGACTTCTCCACCCTGTCAGAATTAAGCCTTTTCTGGCACATGCTCGAGCATATGATCCAAGGGAAGCACACATAAAGTCCTGACTGCTTTCATAGTTGCAGGTCTCATATTTGCATCTCTGAAGAAAAACATACAAGTTTACTGGTAAAACATAGAGGAGATCCCTAGACTGCAAACCTCTAAAATACGTCTCATCAAGAAAATGAATTTGTGTCTCCAACCTGAGGAGAGCCATACATTCCTGATTCAGAAGCAGTGAGTCACTATTAAACAGATTCTTTTGATTACTTGAAAACTGCAAAGGACCCGACTAACAGATGGAGAGTCAAACGGTAGTGGGAATTAAGATTTCAGAATGTTTTAGGTCACTTTGTATGCTCTGGGGAGCTGAGGAGTTCACAATAGAGGATTTGGTTTGTTTATCTGACATCAATTTGGCAGGAAACTACAGATAGCTGAAGAATGTACAATGATAAATTAAGCACACCGTCAATGTGATTACTATTCATTTCCTCAGACGCCTCAAGTTGAAACGTGGTGTATTCTCATGTAAAGGGGTAAGGTATTTACTGCTATCAGAGAGACACTTCTTATTATCTGCTTACAGAACATAGCGAGGCGGGGATACCAATCACAGGAAGAGTTGGAGAGAGCGGTGGGAAGAGTATTGACAATGCCTTGAATGCTTTTGACAATTCATGGACAAAGCCAAAACTTTGAAAGGCTTGACAGGATGGTTATGGGCTGTGGCAATATGAGCTGTAATTGAGAATTAGGTTAGAGCGAACTAAGCCTGGCTGCCCAAGGAAGCAGAGTACAGAAAAGCTACATCATGTGATGGCTTCTTTTAATTATTAATATGCCAATTCATTTGGAGTACAATTTCCATAAACTGATGCCAGTTTGCTACAATAGTGTTCAGAGTTCCTGTTAATCATTACTGCAAGTGACCACACATGTGTAGATATCAAGAGGGCAGATTAGAATCTTTGTTGATGTTGCTCTTTAAACAGTGCATGAGCTCAATAGTCCTTGTATTTGGTACAGTGCGTTTCATGTCGCAAGGATGTCTCAAAGTGCTTCACAAGATTTACTGTAAAGTGGAGTAACTGTGTGCTTTGTAGGTTAACCATATAGTAAGAATAATAATCCTTGCATTCAATATGGTGCTTTTCACCCAGACAGTTGCAGATGAGCAGAACACAGCAGTGTCACCCTTTCAAGCGGGCAGAGTGGAGAAAAAAGGAGTATAATAAGTATTTCCTCCCATTAGCTGGTAAAATGAGCACCAAAATCTTAAGAGAATTTTTTTTTACCTGATAATAATCTGTAGGATCCACTAAATAATGACACTTTCCAAATATGTTGGATGTACTCAACAATACGGAGCAATGGGACTGGGCATATATACCTAATAAGTAGAAATTAATTTGTTTTGTTATGTACATATATCACACAATAATATGGTGCCATTTTAGGCACATTTTAATTTGCTATTACAAAAAAGAAACCTTTTGAAAGCATTCATAACCACACCTCCAATAATATTAGACTTTAAAAAGTACAAACTCTATCCAAAGTTTCTTGCATTATTAGGCAATTTTGTAATACCAGAATCTTAAATACACATAAAAGAATTCAGAGAGCAAAAGCGTTCATTGCTATCTTCATGTATTCTTGAATATTAAAATGTTAGTACATATTCTACAATTGTACCAATTATCTTCACTACAACCAACACAGATGTGCAATATTTTATTCATTGCAGTACTGCGACACTGATAAGGACAATGTTACCCTACCTAAACCAAGCTGCAAATCATTTACCCATTTGATCAGTACATGCCAGTACATGTGCCATTACATTACGCGGCTATTATGCTCAATTGACTATAGTTTTTACCGCAGTCTCGCAAAGATTGACAGTGATCAAATCTGATCCAAAATAGGGCTACATTTCTGTGAAATGTTTTTTTCTGTGGATAAACAACAAAATTACATTTGTAAAACGCCTTTCGAGTAGGGAGGATGTCCCAAGGCAGTGAACAGTCGGCGTTCAGGACCCAAGCTTGCTGGTGGGAGTGGGCAGGGTGAAGGTTGACATGAGGGAGGGCAGAGAGGTAAGGGGGCAGCTGAAGGCACATTCGAAAAGGAGGATCTTGAGTCAAGCTTTGAAGGAGGCAAGGCAAAGGGATTGTGGGATGGAATTCCAGAGGTTGGGGACAGAAAGGCTGAAAGCCCGGCCCCCAATGGTAGGGCCGGTCGGGCAGACGTGGCACAGGCCAAAGCCTTCTGAGTGGTGGGAGCATGTATATTGATAGGGGGGTCAGCAGTCAGAGATGTAGGAGGGGGTAAGGCCGTGGAGGGCCTTGAAAATAAGGATGAGGATTTTGAATTCTGTCCTCTGAGGAATGGGGCACCAATGGAATCAGGCAAGGGTGGGGTTGATGGAGTCACAGAGGCTGGTGCTGAAGAGGACACGAGCTGCAGAGTTCTGATTCATCTCCAGCTTGTGGAGGCCGACAAGGGGGGAATTTCCATAGTTGAGCCTAGAGGTGATGAATGCATATATCAGGGTTTCAACAGCCTGAGGGGTGAGGCAGTGGTGAAGTCGAGTAATGTTGTAGAGGTGGGGGAAGGCAGAATGGGTCATGGCACAGATATGAGGGAGAAATGAAAGTTGAGGAAGATGCCCAGGTTCTTGAATGGCTTTGTCATTCTGAGACAATGACTGACCAGCGCCTTGTAATGTCCTCCTGACATGAAAGTGTAATTTTGTTGTTGTATTTTTGTTGTTGAGGGATATGATAATGTTTGCAGTGCTTGAGGTGAGGAGGGCCTGAGCCAATCAGGAGGGCCTCGCAGACATTCAACTGTAGAATGTTGTATCTCATCTAAGAATTCATGTCTGACAGATGTCCTGGAATCGAGGGTGGAGGCAGAAAGATAAAGTTGGGTATCATCCATGCACGTGTGTACATTGACACAATGTCTGCAGATAATGCCACCAAGGCAGAGAGCATGGAGAGGTTGAAGAATATTTTATAAAAAGTGGACACATTTAGCTTCCAATCTGTGAAACTGCAAAAGTGGAATAAAAGGCCCTGGTCCCTACCTGATCGTGTGCCACTACATGAAATTATCCCCTATTGAGAATAACAGATCACATACACACACCGCTACTTACTGTTTGATTGACTTAGTGAGCAGGGGTCAGTATGTTTGTCGTGAGCACATTTACAATGTTCAGTAACTCTCCAGGAATCTACAAAGAGAGCAGCAGTCCCTTCTCCAATGCCCACACTGCTGCTGAAATCATTCTTGGAGTCGCCATCAAAATTGCCACACAAACCTGCAACCGAACGAAGATAAGAACGTAGGAATTGCCAGATGACAAAAGGTCAATGTCCATCTAGTTTACCTTCTAGCAACCTGGTAGTCGCATGCTACAATAATGGAGATGTCGATAGCGTTCATTTTATAAAAACAAAGTGAAATATGCCACTAATAAAGACTTGGATCAAAGCTTTGGATTGTGAATGAATGCTGCTCACCATGAGTGGTAGTGGAGAAGTGTTTACCAACAGTAATGTACACCTGAAACACTGGATGAGTCTGGATTTGTATATCTAAGCCGAAGGTGGTAACCATCTGAATGTAGAGGGAAGACTGTCTGTATATTGTAATCTCCCCTAAAGGAGACCAAAATAAAGAAACAAAATGAATAGTTACATTGCTTTTTTAAAAAAAACTATTATTTGAATCACCACTAATTAACTAATTAACTAATTAAAATTAAAAAATATTTCACCGAAATAAATATAAATAAATATGTATACAGTATATATATATATATATATAGTTGAACAGAAAGGGTTCCAACACGCTCTCTAAACATAAATTGCTGAAAGAATTAATAGGTTGTCTGTATACTCTTAAAATGATTAAACCAGATACAAAAGATCATTTTCATGTTAAATAAAATGATAAACTGCTTCAGTACAGGTTTCTTACCATCTTGGTAGGGTAATTTCTTGGTGTTTTTATTGACTTCTATCGTGTTCTGTTTTGAAATTATGATTTTTTTCTGTAGAACAGATTAAAATAAGCAAAGATATAATTAGAAAGAGTAGCTTCAAGCAAAATTTCAGATTGTATTTACAATATGAATGTATAATTTGTCAACAGTGACCAGAAGATTGAGATTCAACGTAAATATTCACATCAAACAAAGAAAGTACTATAAGTAGGTTACTACAATCAGCCATATAAAACATCGCAAGCAAAAGGATGGCGAGGGGAATTTTCCAGTTGTGTGTTTTAAGCATTCATATGCTGAATCTTATACCGAAACAAGCATACTGCAGTCACATGTCTCAAAATCTAGACATCCACATGGTAGTATCACACAGCACTTAACAACTGGAAACATAATAATATAATAATTCTTGCATTGGATATACTACCACCTTATCGCATCATTGAGACACCTCAAAATGCTTCACAGGATTTAACTGTAAAGTTTATTGATAATAATAATAATTGCATTTGATATAGCACCTTATGATATTTTTGAGACATCTCAAAGCACATGATAGAATATACTGTAAAGTGAATTGACTGCATATTTTGGGCAAAACGCAGCAGCCATTTGCGCACAGCAGTGTCCCACAAACAGTCATGCATTGAAGTGACTAACGTATTTTGAAGGAATTATTACTCCTGGAAAAGCAATCTGATAACAATCGGGTTCCTACATGCTGCTAGGTAAACAGAGGTGTGTGTGTGTGATGTAAAAGAACTTGCCCAACATTTCGCCCTGTGTATATACATTTTGCCCACAAAACTGTGTATAAATATACACATGTACATATGTGACCTCAGTTTAGTGCCTCAACCAAAGGATGGAGATGGACTAAATAACTGAAATACTCTTTGTGCACAGTGATTTGTTTTCTTATTACAGCCATCTTTTATTCTACGTTCATGAATAAACATAGATAGATGAATAAGCATGTAGAGTCCTATAGCTCAGTGGTTAGAGCACTCGCTTTGCAAGCAAGACACCTGGGTTCAATTCCAGGTCAGGGTGAAACCTTGGCCAGGTTTCCTTACTCCACACACCTCATAATAATCTCTTGGAAAAAAAATAACAATTTGGTCATTTCAACCCACAAGTGTTTGTGGGGACACTGCTGTGCGCAATTGGCTGCCGCATTTCGCCCATAAAATACACAGTCAATTCACTTCACAGTATATTATGTGAAGCGCTTTGAGATGTCTAGCATGGATGATTATTATTATTATTCATCAATGTGCAAAGTGTTTATTTATTTCAATATATCATACGTACTTCGTCTGTGACGTACATTATGTGGACTAGACAGGTTTCTGAGTATGTGGCACCACATTTTTCAAAGATGGCTTCGACAGCTCCCTTATTAGGCAAATTTCCACTCTGCATAACAGAAATATAATATTAACAGAGATAAAGCAACAAAGAGTAACTGATCACTTTACACATTTACACATTACACATTTACACATTACAGTTTGCAGATGACACTAAGTTAGGGAGAATAGTAAACAGTGAGGAGGATAGTAGCCATCTGCAAGAGGATATAGACAAATTGGTAAAGTGGGCAGACACATGGCAGATGAAGTTTAATGCAGAGAAGTGTGAGGTGATGCATTTTGGGAGAAGAAATGAAGGGAGGCAATATAGGCTAGATAGTACAATTTTAAATGGTGTGAAGGAACAGAGAGACCTGGGGATTTGTGTTAGTGACTCGTTGAAGGTGGCAGGACAGGTAGACAAGGCTGTTAAGAAGGCATATGGGATACTAGGCTTTATAAATAGGGGTATAGAGTACAAAAGTCAGGAAGTGCTGACTAACCTCTATAGGACTTTGGTGAGGCCTCAGCTGGAATACTGTGTTCAATTCTGGTCACCACACTACAGAAAGGATGTGAAGGCATTGGAAAGGGTACAACGAAGATTTACTAGGATGGTGCCAGGATTGAGGGACTTCAGCTATGAGGAGAGGCTAGATAGGCTAGGGTTATTCTCTCTGGAGCAGAGAAGATTGAGGGGAGACCTAATAGAGGTTTATAAGATCATGAGGGGTTTCGACAGGGCAAATAGAGAAAAACTATTTCCACTCGTGGGTGAATCTGTGACTCGTGGTCACAGATTTAAAATAGTTTCAAGGCGCAGTAGAGGGGAGCTGAGGAGAAATTTTTTCACTCAGCGAGTTGTTCGAATCTGGAATGCATTGCCTGAAAAGGTGGTGGAGGCTGATTCGATAACAACTTTTAAAAGGGAATTAGATCTTTATTTAGGGAGAACGGGTCTATTAGGCTATGGGGAGCGGGCAGGGCAATGGGATTGAATCGCTCTTTTCAAAGAGCCGGCACAGACTAGATGGGCCGAATGGCCTCCTTTTGTGCCGTAAAATTCTATGATTCTATGATTCTATGATTCTATGATTTCTCCAAAGACCTTAACATTTTGTTTCAAAGTTTTTCAAACTACAGTATTTCAAACTGGCCAGTTTGTCGTTTTCATTATAAAGTTATGCTACTTATATATGATGAAAAATGTGTGGTGAACGTATACAGATAGAAATGTCATACATAGGAACTATGTATACCGGATGGATTAGAGAACCAAGGGAACCACACTAAGCAAAGCACAATCTGGACAAAGTAGAATGACCTTAGTCTGCACCAGCTAACAATTGAGCAGTGGCAACAACAATAACTTCGATTTATATAGCGCCATCCATGCCGGATGGCGTCTCAAAGCGCTTATCAACAACATCAGTAACTACAATCCCGAGGTACATACTGTTAGTATAATGGTCTATTCAAATGTTAACGCTGCAATATGGTCATCTTCCTCTTGAGGAAACGGTGAATTTGCATTCCAGAACATGAGTCATTGCTAAATGCTTCTGAAGGGGTGATATCTCAGACAGCTTTCTCATGTAGGCAATCTCAGCAGGAATCATTCACATTGAATACCAATCTTTGTTTCTATTGAACTGCAGTGATCAGAACAGCTTGGATTCTGGTTAAGTTACCCTGATATGTTGTATGAAAGCATGACGGTGTTGGAGGTCATTTACGCCTTGGGATGTCCTCCTGATGCGAAAGGCGCTATACAAGTGTAATTTTGTTGTTGTTGTTGTTGTTACTCTTTCTCAGAAATGAGCCAGGCAGGGCCAGCATTTATTCCTCATCCCATCTGGGAAAGTAATGAGCCTTGTCTTTAAACCAGTTGAGCTGATGACTGTGTACTATAGATTTACCTCATCAAAGAAATTGGGATAATTTTGGTCAGTAGCATTATAGTCCATCTCAATATAGTAATCTTAAGTGAAAATTATATTGCCTAAATTAATAAGAATTTGAACATGAAAGTAATTATTAGGATCAAGTATAATTTCTCTTTTTCTCTCACCACTCCCTCCTCGACCCCTTCAATCTAGCTTCCGTGCCACCCACTGCACGGAGACAGTACCTGGTCAAAGTCTCTAATGACATTCGGGTCTGAAACAATGACTGTCCAGTGTCTTGAGACGTCCTCCTGACGTGAAAGGTGCTATACAATTGTAATTTTGTTGTTGTTGTAATTTAATACTTGTTTTAACAGAGCAAACTTTTACCTTCATAAGCAGGTAGGTGCAGGCTCCATGGAATCTGTATGATTTTGAATCAAACGTAGTAACAAAAGAGCTTCCTTCAACAGAACATCTTCCTGGACATGGAAAATTAGTGCAATTCCACTGACCCATAATACAAACACTGTAAAAACAAAACTCTAGATAATCATTGTTTGAACCAAGAACACACATATATGTATGAAACACAAACACATACAAGCACAAATACACAGGGGTGGGGAGGGGGCAAACAGCCCCCAATCACTTCAGATTCTGCTAGAGCAGCTGATATAAACAATGTCATCAAAATATACAGAACATGTTGTTTTACCAGGTACTACATGGCGATTCCCTTATCTCTCCAGGAGCATAGACGTGACCATTCAGAAAGCAAGGACATTTACCCTGAGGTATACATCTTTTGCTAGTGGAAATATCATCAAGAACCGTTCCTAAGAAAAATGTAAAAGAGTTACAATGGTATCCATTGGCATGACTGTTTTGAGAAAGGTCTATATGATCACTTTCAATCTTTGGTTACAGTTGGTCAATTTCACAGATGTGAATTTCACATGCAAGTGTAGGCATAGTTTGGGATTTGACATGAGAAGGAGGGGATGCTACCAGTTGCAAGATATCCAATCGATTTTCATATCCCTAAGGAGTGACAAGAGGGCCTCACCAGGCGAGTAGTGGGGAGATATAGATTGTGAGAGGGTTGGTGTTTGGGGTGTGCGGTATTGATTGTGATAGGGGTGGTGTGTGGGGAGAGAGGGGTTGTGTGTGGGGGTCGGATATTGATTGTGATAGGTGTGGTATGTGGTGGGGGGATATTGATTGTGATAGGGGTGGTGTGTGGGAGGGAGGGGAGGGGGATATTGATTGTGATAGGGGTTGTGTGTGGGGGTTGGATATTGATTGTGATAGGGGTGGTGTGTGGGGGGCAAGGGGTGGTGTGAGTGGGTTCTCCCCAGAAAGAACTTGAGCCAGCTAGCCCACATCACTAGGTTGGGGGTTAGGGTTAGTCAGCTAACCTTTATTACAGAGACCACCCAGGTAGCATTGTGAACTCAGTGTTCACTTGTACAAACATAGTGGAGGATATGGATCACCAGTCTATGATGGAGTACATACCCCAGTCTGCTACAAATATACTGTCAGTACAGTTTACAGTGAAGCACTTTGAGAAGTTTCATCAAAGTCATCAGTTACCATATCAAATGCAAGGATTATTATTACTAACGCTGACTTTGTCTCTAAATTACAATCAAACCTTTTATTCTTTATGTTTTACTGGTGAATTTATAAAGGTAAACCATGCTTAATGTTGCATCGGTTAACATTCTTTTGTTATTCTCTTGTTATTACATTGGGAACATATATTCACTTAACATTGCGATGTTCGCTATTACGTCATTCGCCAGCGAGTGGAAAGGGAGTACGATGGCGCTGCCCGTTAAGAGAGTGACAGGCAGACTGGGAGTGAGCCAGGCCGGCAGCGAGAGAGAGAGGCAGGTTCGCAACGAGTGAGACTGACAGCCAGTGAGTGAACTGGGCAGGCAGTCAGGGAGTGAGTATAATTTTTTAACCAAAAACATGTTGTGACGAAAAATGTCCAAAAGAATCTAACTCCTAATTAACTCCTAATCATCAGTTAATTCTGATGGGAAAAATTTGCTCGCTTATCGTTGTTTCGCTTAAAGTCGCACTTTTCAAGAACCAAACTACAACGTTAAGCGAGGCATACCTGTACCAGTACTTTCATTTATGTGTTCAGCGCTAAAAAAAAAAAATGGTCATTTCCAAGGATCAATACACTTATAGAATGGCCACATTTTGGTTGCTTGTAAAACATGAGATAAACAATTTGTTTGTAAGAACAATACAACTCTACACTATTCCTGACAAAAATAAGTCCTCCTCTTACCTTCTGAACAATAGCAGCCATAGGTTCCATAACTATCACATGTTGACTGTGGGTTTGAACAAGTGGACAAGCAAGGAGACCCACATTCCTGATAGACTTGGTTTCCTGGGCAAAGCACAGGAGCTGGAATAAAGAAGAATTCTGCAAGATTTGTCAAATTTTAAAGTAATGATTTCTTCTTCTTAATAACAATAACTGTTAATCAAAATTACACAAAAGCTACTGTAATATGGATTAGGAATTCTACAGAGAAGGTTTCCAAGATAAAGAGAAACCTGTTAATATTGCTACGTTACTTTTCTTTTCTAGGCAGCTAGATATAAAACCAAGTGTTCCCTTTGCCTTTTTAATGGGCAGATCCGTCTACCTGCTTAGCAAGGTGCTTCAATACTCTAATATGATCATTATATGAAGAAACCGATAAAGTGGACAACTTTATCAGTGATATATTTCTGCAAAATGAGAAAATATTACAACAGGTGGTGGGATATATAAGTATTACTTACAGCAGAAAGTGGCATTCCTCCAATTTATAACAGGTTCAAGTAACCTGGAACATTGGCGGGAGTATTCGGATAAAGTCTCACATGTGCATTTCATGTCACCTTTGACAGTACATGTGCTGAGATCCCTCTGGCACTGGAGAATGTAATCTCTTTTTGGTATTTTGCAGAGAGGTGCGACAACGTTGAGCAAACGTACACAAGGAAATTCCTAAAATTGATAACAACCACAAGTTTTACATTTATAGAGAGCTTTCACGTCAGGAGGATGTGACAGTGACTGAGTTATACCCACATTTAGCTACTTCAGTTTATTGAGGAAATGTATTTTCTAACAAAAGACAAATACTGTATAGCAAAAGGAGTGGGCATTCGACTGGAACTATTTTAACTCAGATAAAGGTGAAATCAATCAACTGGATTTGTAAAATATAGTTTTGATAAAGCAAATAATACTCACATAATCTTTAGGATATTGTTCCAAATGGGACTCTTTTGGAGGTTCACATGTTTCTGATGGATCATCCACTTGATATTTACTGGAAAACTCAAGCAGTTGGAGTTTCCTTTCTAAGTGAAGATCATTGGTAAAAAGATGAAGGTGACTATGGCTCAAAGACTATATTCAAGTGATCCTCCAATTTTAATTCTTAATTATACAAATGATGCGGGCAACAGGAATAATAGTTTAGCAGTGAGTAATAGTTCTAGCATGTATTTTTAACATGTATTTTTAGTTATTTGGCTTACGCTGCAACAGCTTGTTCCAATCAAAGTCACTGTATCCATTTTATACATTTATTTTTACTTCCATTTTCTCCTCTTCATCTATTCAAGACCACCACATGAAACAGCACAGTCTCTGCTATTACCACTGAGGCTAGCTGAGCTACTGTATGTTATTTTTGATGATTTCACTCTGCTTTACGCAGCACCTAACAATCAGCAGCTCCCCACGGTGGTGGTGGTGGGGGGGGGGGGGGGGGGGGGGGGGCGGGAGGGACAGTCAATAAAATGTGATCATCAGTGTTAGCCATGCTCTCACAATCCAGATTTGTAGCACATCACTTTCACAGGTCACAGCTCTGAAACATCATGTTATGTGAAGGACACAATATCAATGTACACTGCACATCAACAAGACAAAAGCCATACTCTTTGTCTTCCATCAACTTCTTCTGTCCCACAGTTCCGACTTCCTCAACCGACCCAACTTGTCCTTAAAACTCTCTGAACCCGTGCGTAAGCTTCGATCCCCAGTTATCCTTCCTCCCCCACATCCGGTCCTTTACCAGCACCGCTTCCCTCCATCTCCATTACATTGCCCAACCCTGCCCATATCTCACCCCAACAGCTGCCGAAACCCTGGCCTATGTCTTTGTCACCACTCGGCTGGACTATTCTAACGCGCTCCTTGCTGGTCTCCCAATCTCCACAATCCACAAAATTTTGCTCATACAAAACTCCGCCAGCCACATTCTCACCCGCACCAAACTTAGTACCCCTATTACCCCAGTCCTTGCCAAAATGCAGTGGCACCCCGTCGCAGAGTGGATCGACTCCAACATCCTCACTCTAGCGTTTAAATCCCTCCCCTCCTCTGCCCCCCCACACCTATCTAACCTCCTCTCTCCTCTCAGTGGTAGCCTTCGCTCTCCTGGGTCTGGCCTCCTCCTTCTCTCTCTCGAACCCTCCGCTCCACCATCAGCAGCTGTGCTTTCAGCCACTACACCCTGAATCTTTGGAACTCCCTCCCTCAACTTCTGTATCTCACCCCCTCGTTTCCCATCTTCGGGTCACGCTTGAAGACTTTTCTCTTCGACCGCACTTACGGTCACCTTCCTCCTCCCCCTGGCGCAGCCTTGGGCTCCAGCATTGTGAAGCACTCTGAGATGCCGCCCAGCATGCAACTTCAACAACAAAATTACACCTTTCACAGCAGGAGGATGTCCCAAGGTCCTGGGTGCTTTACAAATACAAGTTGTTGTTGTTGTTGTTGTGGAATTTGACTGACTTGTGACGTAATCTTGATTATCAAATAATAATTGTTCAATAATAAGTTACCTTTGAAAGCAAACTCATTCAGCTGAGGGTGCCCATTGAAATCCCCACACAAGCCACAGGTTTTATTTCTATATTCATCTCCAAGCTCAACCTAAAAATAAAAAGATAAATCAACAATCTCCTGAGATTAAATAGGGCAAATGGCCGATTTAAATATTATCCTTTCACCTCTTAGGGTAAAGAATACATATAGTTACATTATTATATCTCTCTGGATTTGTCACATGTATTTATTGTTTCAATATAATTGCTCAAATAGGCAAATGTTACATACCATCAGGTAGTCTATGTAATTCCAGGCAACTACCAAATCAAGGCCCTTTTGCTTGGCCATCAGTTTCACACAGTCTCCAAATGCCTTGATGTGTATTCCATTTGAATTATACGGTAGAGAAACATATCTGTCAAATAAAGAAAGTTGTTAATTAATGCAGCTGTATTTGTAATGTAGCATACAATATGTCTGCAAACAAGCAGGAGACCTGGTTCAATTCCAGGGAGGGTTGAAACCTCAGGCAAGTTTCGTTACTTCACATGCCTAATAATAATCCCTCAAAAAAAATGGATCATTTCACTCCACAACTGTTTGTGGGACACTGCTGTGTGCAATTGGCTGCCGCTTTTTGCCCACATACTGTACAGTTAATTCACTGTATAGTATATTCTGTGAAGCACTTTGAGATGTCTAGAAGATATGAAAAGCGCAATATCAAATGCAAGGATTATTATTATTAATTCTGCTTGTTTAATTAACCTTGCTCTAAATTGTATTGTGCACAACTTTCTCATTTAAAGCCTAAATACCCATACTTAATTTCGATGTTTCTGTACTGTCTTGAACGTTTTCTGGAAATCAATATCCCAATCCAAAAATTTATATCATTGAACACTATATTCTAGTTGAGACAGTTGCTCAAAACCAAACTTACATATGACAGGAATTGTTCTACCATCTTTGAATTAATAATGAGAACACTGAAATTTGGATTCCAAATTTTAGGAAGATAGTCAAAATCAATTACAATTATAAACTATATAAGTCAGTAATGAAATTCACGGCCATAATTCAATTCACAGGGTATGTTTCCTTACTCCAATCTAATTGTCATAGAACTATATAAAAGTATGTGAAGATTGGTATTTGAGAATAATTCTAGTTACAGTAAAACATTGATAATCCGACATTCCGAAAGCCGGCAACTCCCTAAAACCAGCAAAATTTCAAAATACAACAATATTTGAGAGAGGGGGGGTGGGGGGGGGGGGGGGAGCTCTGTGCGAGCACTGAGGATGAAAGAGCAGCTTGGGAGAGCAGCCAGCGAATCAGCAGAGAGAGGAGAGAGTGGGGAGGAGCCAGCCAGCAGAGAGGGGGGAGGAGCCAGTCAACAGAGCAGGGGGAGGGGCCAGTCAGCAGAGAGAGAGGCGGGAGGGGGGAGGGGCCAGTCAGCAAAGAGGGGGGAGGGGCCAGTCAGCAGAGAGGTGGGGAGGGGCCAGTCAGCAGAGAGAGGGGGAGGGGCCAGTCAACAGAGAGGTGGGGAGGGGCCAGTCAGCAGAGAGAGAGGGAGGGGCCAGTCAGCAGAGAGAGGGTGAAGGGCCAGTCAGCAGAGAGGGGGGGAGGGGCCAGTCAGCAGAGAGCGGGGGAGGGGCCAGTCAGCAGAGAGAGGGGGAGGGGCCAGTCAGCAGAGAGAGGGTGAAGGGCCAGTCAGCAGAGAGGGGGGGAGGGGCCAGTCAGCAGAGAGGGGGGGAGGGGCCAGTCAGCAGAGAGGTGGGGAGGGGCCAGTCAGCAGAGAGGGGGGGAGGGGCCAGTCAGCAGAGACAAGAGAGCAGGGGGAGGGGGCCGGTCTTGCATCACCACCCTCTATCCACTACTCTCACTCTGTCCCTCTCTCCCCCACCCCCCCCTGCCTACTCTACATCCTGGACCCCATCACCGCTTCCCTCTGCTCCAGTCTGGGCAGCCTCCGCTGGGCCCATCGTGGCTCTAGGCTCTGGGTGTCCCTGAGCAGCCGCCCAAACTGCCCCATCATCCACTCAAACCCCCTCTGTCATACCTACCCTCCCCACTTCCCCTCCCTCCCCTCTGCCCACACCCACCTCTCCTACACACCCTCAGATCCTCTCCGCACCACTCTCTCCTCCCAGTCCCCCCTCCAGCAAACCCATCGCACCGCTCTCCAGAACATCCGCTCCCTTTCCAACAAAGCCCTCACTATCCACGACCTCATCCTGGATGAGAGCATTGATATTCTTGGGCTTACGGAAACCTGGCTCTCCCCCAATGACCCTGTGCCTCTAGTCGAGGCCTCCCCTCCAGGCTACACCTTCCACCACACCCCTCGCCCCAACCAACGCGGCAGCGGAGTGGCCAGTGGGCTGGTGGGGATGGGGTCAAGGCAACGGGTGGTTGGCTTCATGGAGGTGAGAGTGCATGAGAGGGAGGAAAGAGAGACCGGGGAGAAGGAGTGTTATGCTTTCCTGCTCATCCGAAGTTTGGAACAGCTGCTTGTAGTTCCTGGCATGGCTGCTCTGTCATCCGGTACTGTGAATGGAGCTCAGGCATTTTTTTTTCTTCAGTGCTGTATTTGCAGTATGTGGCAGCGCTATCCAAGCCATCTCTAGGTATGTTTCTAAATACGTACAGCCAAACTCCGAAATTCTGGAGGTGAGTGGGCCCAAAGCGGGCGGATTACTGAGGTTTTACTATAACTTAGATGATGAAATGATCCAGGGCTTTCATCACATCCAAGCTAAACTCAGCCAACTCTCTGCTCCATGGACTTCACAATTCTTCCCTCCACAAGCTGCAGACTGCCCAAACCATGCAGCCTGTGTACTTTCCCACTTGGGGCTCTATAACCCCCACCATTCTGGCCTGCTACACTTCCTCCAGGGGATAAGACCATGTCTGCACTTTTAAATCCCTCCATGATCTTGCCTCACTACTCTGAACTTCTTAAACCCGCCCATTCCCTCCACTCAATGGGCATTTGGCTCATTCACATCCCACAACCTCACCATCAGCAGTTCAGCTTTCAGCCTTTCTGCCCTCAATTTCTGGAACTCAATCCTAGAGTCCCATCGGCCCAGCTTTCCTTCAGCCTCTGACTCAAGACCTTTGTCTTTGATTGCACCTTCAGCCATCTTACCCCACCCAACTCCTCTTGGCCCTTCCCTCAGAATCCAACCAAAGTCCAGTGCGAACCCTCAACTGTCCAGTGCCTTGGGGGTGTCCTCCTAACATGAAAGGTGCTATATCAATGCAATTTGTTGTCATTGTTGGTGAAACATACCTGTTGTTATTCACTTGAAGATTTCCATTCTCAATTATAACCTGTATGTTAAGTATCTGGATTGAGATTATTTTAATGTTTCCATGACGTCCTCTACGAATCTGTATATTGAAGCCTGAAAAGCTGTCTGAACAATCACTGACAAATATATAATTGCACCTTGAGGTAAAATCATACATGTAATTGTCAAAGGTATTGAAATGATCAGATCCCCACGTGGTGCATGTTGCTGTAGAAGGAGCTGGGGGAGAAACAGATTAGATTGAGTTACCAATCAATTAGGATACCTGACAGCTATTAATAATTTTGTAATGATTAAAGTAAAGTGTACTCCACTCTAGTTTCCTTGCAAATTTTCCTTGCACTCTGTGCCTTGCACTTTGTTCACCAGCAAGCTCATAGAAACATTAATAATAATCTTTGCATTTGATATATACCAGCAACATCAAACAAACAGCAGTGTGTTGAGCAGCAAATTATTTAACATTTTGAGGTGCATTTGGATGCAGAAGGATAATAAACCAGGATAAACAAGGAAGAAACTCCACTAATGTTGGAATTCATTGTATCTGATGATTCTGCAATTCCAACCCATGTTGCATATTTTAGAAGAATTGGTTTGGGTCACAGATCAAATGATTTTTTAGGTTCAATTAAATCTTGTCAAGTAAATCAAAGACTGCACCTGAACAAGGCTGGCACCATTCTCCTTGCTGGGAAAATAACTGGAGCTGCAGCTGAGGGTTTAACTAATATGGTTGGGGAATGGGAAGGAATATGATGTGATAGGGAAGGTACGCAGGGATAGGAACAGGCAGAAAACAAAATCCAATTTATGTAGAATATAAACACCAGCAAAGTCTGGTTCATTTATTGTAAATGTTTGTGTGTGCTAGCTCTTTGAAACAACAATTCATTCAGTCCAATTGACCTGCCTGCTCCCCAACTTCCTGCATCTCTTGAGATATCTCATGACTTCCTTTATGTGAATGTGTTTCCACCACCACAATCTGCAGAGCATTCCACATCCTAATAACGCTGCAAAAAAATATCATCTCACCTCCCCTCTGCTCCCTCGCTAACACTCTCAAATTGATGCCTTCTGGTCAACTAATTATTTCCACAGTAACTGATAATAACATTATCTTTCAGGAAATAACATGATGGGATATAGTATATAGGTAGTTTGGAACATATGTGAATGTGACCCAGGAAGGTGAACTAGATGGACCTTGTGTTTTTTTGTCTAGCATTTTTTATGTTCTTATCTTGTATTTGCTAATAATGTAACTTTGATATTATTTGTTTATATTCCAAAGATTGTTATTGTATCTTCACAAAAGAAACTCTTTGATGTGGCTATTTTGTCTAATGTATTTTTTATGTTTAAAAAATCTTTTAGAGCAAATAAATACTCACCGTAATAAAGGCGCTGTGAGAAATGTCTCTCATGTGAGGTTGTCACCACAGAACCTGAAAAGCTGTAGGCTATAAACAAAAGAATATTTTTACAGCAACAAATTACATTTACACAGCACCTTTCACATCAGAAGGACACCCCAAGGCCCTGGACTACCACAGTTTGGGATCCAAGCTGGAGGTTGGGATCAGGAGGGATGGAGAAAGAAATGGTAAAGAAATGGTTTTTGATAAATTGTCGGGTCTTAAAACCGATAAATCCCCTGGACTGGATGGCCTGCATCCTAAAGTTTCAAAGGAGGTGGCTACTGAGATAGTGGATGGCTTGTCTATGATCTTCCAAAATTCTCTGGATACTGGAAAAGTTCCCATTCATTGGAAGATTGCAAACGTAACTCCACTATTTAAGAAGGGTGGGAGAGAAAATATGGGGAACTATAGACGGGCTGACATCAGTGGTAGGAAAAATTCTTGAGTCCTTAATTAAAGACGTTGTTATGGGATACCTGGAAAACCACAAAAAGATTAGGCAGAGCCAACATGGCTTTACAAAAGGGAAGTCATGCTTGACTAATCTTTTAGAGTTTTTTGAAGATGTAACCAGCAGTTTGAATAGAGGGGAACCAGTAGATGTGGTATATTTAGATTTTACGAAGGGGTTTGATAAAGTGCCACACAAAGGCTGTTGCACAAGAACAAGGCCCGGGATTAATGGGAACATATTTACATGGATAGATGAGTGGCTAACTGGTAGAAAACAGAGAATAGCGATAAACGGGTCATTCTCAAATTGCCAGGATGTAACTAGTGGAGTGCCGCAAGGATCAGTGCTTGGGCCTCAGGTATTTACAATTTACATCAATGATCTAGATGAGGACATTGAATGTAATGTGTCTAAATTCACAGATGACACTAAACTAGGTAGGAGAGTGAGCTCTGAGGATGATGCAAAAAGATTGGGCAGGTAGGTGGCAGATGGAATTTAATGTGGGGAAGTGTGAAATTATTCATCTAGGTAACAAAAATAAAAAAAAATGATTATTTTGTAGAGGGGGAGAGGTTAGATAGTGTTAGTATTCAAAGGGATTTGGGTGTCCTTGTACACCATTCTCAAAAAGTTAGTTTGCAGCTGCAGCTGAGAAGGTGAACGGCATGCTAGCGTTCATTTCAAAAGGTTTAGAGTATAAGAGTAGGGAAGTCTTGCTGCAACTGTATAGGGCTTTGATGAGACCACACCTAGAGTATTGTGTGCAGTTTTGGTCTCCTTATTTAAAAAAGGACATAATTGCCTTGGAGGGGGTGCAGCGTAGATTCACTAGGATAGTTCCTGAGATAAGTGGCTTGACTATAAGGATAGGTTGAATAAACTAGGGCTGTATTCTCTAGAGTACAGAAGAATTAGTGGGGATCTTATTCAAACATATAAGATTCTTAAAGGGATGGATAAAGGCCCAACCTCCAATTGAGTAGCGTGCCAGCTGGAAGATATGGCATAGGCCGGAGCCCACTGAGCATAGGGAGCGGGTATATATAGTTAGCGAGTCACAGAGGTATGGAGAGCTTTGAAGGCAAAGATAAGGAATTTTGAACTATTCTCTAGGGAATCAGTGAATCCAGGTGAGGATGGGGTGACAGGGTCATGGAGCTTGGGGATGGAGAGGAAACATTAAATCAAACATAAGAAAGTCAGGAAGTAGAAAAAGCCATTTAGACTATCTAGATCATAAACAAACCACATAGAAATGGACTTTTAAACAAAGTTGATAAACACTTCTTCTATACATGAAAATTATCAGAAAAATGTTACAGTATTAATCTAGCTTTTCAACCCTGACAGCTGCTCAGTGGGGAGCGACTTCTGTACACTAGGGAGAGACTTTTCTACCCAGAGTACATCCACATGGAATACTGATATTTCTGTGAAATATCAGCCTATGTTGTATCATTCTATTTATTCTTCTTCTAACCCTGAATACGTTTATTAAACAAAATACATCTATTTATTTAGTAGGCACAGCATTTTGAAGGGAAGTCCTTTATTTTGCTGAAGCTGATTAGCTATCCATTACTTCCAAGGACATAATTACTGTATCGTGGCTGATGTTTAATTATTTCAAAATAATGTACATCAATGTCTGTAGTAATTACTATTTTATTTTATACTAGTACTAGATTGGAATTAACAAATGATGAGTTATCAAAGTGATTAATTGAAGTCTTGACTAAACTGTTCTCAGCATTTGTTCTCTGTAGCTTATAACTCATGTTTCACTTGATCCTGACTAAACCACAGCAGACAGTGCCTCATGACACTCCCACAAGTGAGACCAAATTCAAACAGTGATAGCTGACTCAAGGTTAAATCTGCAATAGTGTACATTTGATGACATGCCAAGCAACATTAAGTGGCTTTCTGTTCAGGAAAGGGTTACTTTCTGACAAATCTGAGCTCCAGTTTTGCCCTGTGAGATCTTTGCCACTTATCCTATGAGTCTATTGTATATAGTTTTAGACTTTGTAAAGTCTAGGATCAGTATGTAGCTCCTGTATTTCTGGCATAAAATGGAGGTCTGGCTAGCACACCTTCTCTTCACAACTTCCATTAAACTATAACAGGTACGTAGTGTTCATAGTTACACTGTGTACTAGCACATTTACCTTTGCTTCTGATATTATCAAGATCTTCAGAATCAACGTGGTGTGACTTGCCTGAAACAAGAGTAAAATAAATGCTTGTTATCCAGTTTGCAGTCATATTTCCTATATGGAATGCTTGTAGGTTAGTTAGTTGGTTAAGAATAATTGATCTTTGGCAACAGATTGCGACAATATTGGCCAAGACTCCATTGCATCTCAACTCAAACAATGATTGTAACCTTTCCTCAGAGTAAACTCTATCATTGCCAGCCTAGATGCCATGAGTCTACACCCTCTAACCATGGAAAGTCAGGAGACACATAGGCTATCCAGAAGCTTTAATCCATCACCTGCGGAGCAGAAAGGTATGCAGTGTGCACAGGTCGCAAGGTAAAAATATTGAGAAGATCAGGAGAAAATAAAGAAGAAATCAAGATGTTATCAATCAATGCAAGTGTTATCACTGTATATAGTTTTTTTTAAATGGTACCTAAAAATTAGTTATTTAAAAAAATGACTGAACATTATGCTAAAACAAATACAACCATTTGGAAAGGAGTTGCGAAAAATCTGCATAAATTTTTAGTTAAACCTCTGCTGTACTAGTATTTTTTTTGCTCTGTGACCCTGTCACCCCTATCTTCACCCACTCCATTCCACGCCCATCACACAGGGGGAAGTTCAAGATCCTGGTCTTCACCTTCAAAGCCCTCCAAGGTCTTGTGCCCTCCTACCACTGCGACCTCCTAACTCTCTAGCAAACTGCCCACACCCTCCGTTTAGTGGGCTCTCGCCTGCTTCACATCCCCCACCTCGCCCACATCTCGGGCCAGCCCTCAGCCATTGGCGGGCCAGCCCTCAGCCATTCTGACCCACGCTCAAGAACTCCATCCCGCAGTGTTCTGTTATATCTTCATGTTTTTACCAGTTGTTTGCATATTTGGCTGAAGGTGTGGAGTTATGAAGATCACACATCCTGTTATTTGGTGACCACAAATGCTCAGTTACCAAATTGCCAAAAGCTGCCAGAGACAATCCATCAAGTGTGAGACTCCTACTCCAATATGTCCGTCCTTCTCCATGCTGGCCAATTCCACACCTTCCACTTGGCAGTTCTCTGCTTTACACTGTCCAAATTGGGGACTGAACATAATGGGACTGAAACTTACGTTCATCTCTACACTATGTCAAGCAGCATTCATGCCATTGTGCAAGCCCATTTTTACGTTGTATTGACATGTCATTGATATTGGACAAATCCTCTAAATCTCCAATTTGTAAGTCCGGCAGCTCAATGGCAAGTGAGCAGATTCTTTGATTCCTGAGCAGGGAGAAACCTTAGGCAAGTGCTCCTCTGTTTTTCTAGCAGTGAGTAGGAACCCTGTTGTTACTTGATTGGCAGATCGCTTTCTAGGGTAAGATAAACCATTCAAAAAGAAGATTTGTCACTCAATCCATGACTGTTTGTGGGACATTGCTCTGTGCAATTGGCTGCTGTGTTTCACACAAAAATTCAAAATGTTTTGAGATGTCGCAATTATGTCGTGATAAGGTATTGTATCAAATGCAAGGATTATTATTATTAAGATGATTAAATCAGTCGATGTGTAAATCCACTGCAATCTTATATCAATGCTATTGATATAAAATTATGCTTAATTGTCAATGCTTTTCAATAAAGTTACTTAAATTTGTACTGTAACTACAGTAAATATTAACGTAAGCAAGATTAAAACTGCTAGGAAACTGCTATCTTTGGTAGGCGGGGTGAAACACTGGCAAGTTCCTTTACTCCACATGTTTCTGTTTACCTCACAGTAAGTAAGAACCCGGTTATTAGTTGGTTTCACAGATCATTTTGGGGGGATAATACACCCTCCAAAAAAAATTGGTCACTGAATTATGCCTGTTTGAGGGAAACTGCCATATGCATTTAGATGCCGTGTTTCGCCCACTGAATATACAGTCAATTCACTTACTGTGAAGTCATTTGAGACTTCTGAATGACATGATAAGGTTGTATCAAATGGAAGGATTATTATTATTAACTGACATTTTACAAGAATAACAATTTGCATTTATCCAGCATCTATTGAGCGCTTGATCCAACGCACAGCAGACAATTTGATGCGCTGTTAAGCAGTAAACAACTGATACTGTGTTCTAGGTATTTGGATTTGTCATAGGAAGGGTAATAATTGTGTAAGTTAGTTCTGGCAATTTACTTCTGAAAAATTACAGGAGATTAAACTGATGGGTTTTTACCTCTGAGCTCTTACTGGGAGCCATTGCTGTGCCACTGAAAAAAACATTATTTCATGGTTATAACAATTTTGGAGTTGGAATCATATGAAAGGTGTCCACAATCACGAACGTACCATTGACACTCAATTCAAAGCCGTGGCAAATGATAAAGGTCTCCTCTCTCTATCTCACATACCTCCCAATCCTCTTCACCGTCAAACAACATCTAATTCCTTTGTGACACTGCCCACACTATTGGTCTCCACCAACTTCCTGGACAAATTGTGGTGCATGAGGATTATCCTCAGTTATAGTGATGAAGCAAATCCAAGCTGTCTTTCACACAACTTTTAAAAATACACTTGAATAATCCTTACACAACAGGAGGATGTCGCAATGTGAAATATGGCAGTATTATAAAAATGTCCCCTGTATAACGTTTGCATTGTCAAATCACTGATGATGTCACTGATGTCACTGAACCACACTGTACATGTGCACAGCAAGCTGGATGACCAGTCTGTGACTCAGTGCATCTGCAATAAAATCACAGGATCAGTTCAGATGAGGAAAACCCATCTGATCTCATCCCTCCAGAATGCCTGCCATGCAACAACAACAGCAACAACGTTGATTCATGTAGCGTCCTCCACACTGGACAGCATCTCAGAGCGCTTCACAATTGGGATCCCGGGACCGAGCCAGGGGCAGGGGTAGAAAGGTGACCAAAAGTGCGGTCGAAGAGAAAGGTCTTCAGCTGGGACCTGAAACTGAGAAAAGAGGGGGTGAGGCGAAGGGAGTGAGGGAGGGAATTCCAGAGCCTCGGGGCATAGTGGCTGAAGGCATGGCCGTCGAGGGTAGAGTGGAGGATTCGGGTGACATGGAGAAGGCCAGACCCAGTGGAGCGAAGGCAATGGGAGTTGGTTTGAGGAGAGAGGTCAGAGAGGTAGTGGGGTGCAGAGAAGTGCAGGAATTTGAAAACAAGGGTGAGGATCTTGAAGTCGATCCTCTCGGGGATAGGGAGCCAGTGAAGTCTGGCAAGGACTGGGGTAATGGGGGAGTGACGTTTGGTGCAGGTGAGTATGCGTGTGGCAGAGTTTTGGATGAGTTGGATTCTATGGATTGTAGTGGAGGGGAGACCGGGGAGGAGGGCATTTGAATACTCCAGCCATGAGGTGACAAAGGCATGGACCAGGATTTCAGTGGCTTTTGGGGTGAGGTATTGCTGGAGACGGGCAATCCGTCGGAGGTGGTAGAAGGCGATGCTGGTGAGGGACCGGATGTGGGGGAGGAAGGACAGTTGGGGGGCGAACCTGATGCCTAGGTTGTGCACAGTTCAGAGAGTTTCAGTGGGAGCCTGGAAAGTAGTGGAGGTGAGAGCCGTGTGAATAGAGACGTTGACGCAAGCCAAAGAGTATGGCCTCCGTCTTGTCAACATTCAGCTGCAATAAATTTGCGCTCATCCGGCTCCTGATGTCTGACAGATGGCTGACAGAACATCAGGGGACTGGGGGTCGCAAAGTGAAGTGGAGAAATAGAGTTGGGTGTCATCCGCGTACATGTGGAATTGTGTCTCATGTCTGCGGATGACATCCCCAAGAGGGAGCATTTAGATGAGGAAGAGGAGGGGGCCAAGGATGGATCAGGTGAGAGCGGGAGAAAAAGCCGTTTGTGGACATGTACTGCTGGCGGTTTGTGAGATAGGACTCAAACCAGGCGAGTGCGGTCCCACTGAGGTGGATGACCGAGGACAGGCGGTGGAGGAGGATGGCGTGGTTGACTGTGTCAAACGCAGTGGACAGGTCCAGGAGGATAAGGAGGCAGACGGAGCCCTGGTCGCAGATAGAGAGAACATCGTTTGTGACTTTCATAAGTGCAGTCTCTGTACTGTGGCCATATCATCACATTACAGCATCAAGTTGCTTTTCAAATGAGTCCAGTATCCTGGACTTTCTGGTGACGTATTCCGGTCATTAATTATCCTCTGAATAAAGAAATCTGCTTGTTGTCTGTCCTGAAATATCCCTTTAAAATACTTTGTCCTCTTGTGCAACCAAAATATATTTTATTCAATCTAATTTAACACTTCATGCTCTTTGTTTACTTCTCTGAAGACTGGGAGCTTTAATTGCTTGTCTAATCACTGCTACTAAATCATTCCTCTAACACTTGGGATGATCCTCGTTGCTCTCTTCTGGAACAACAGCTTGCACCTTTCACTTGGGGAAGCATCTCGGATTGTTTTGTCTGGGATTTGGACAGTCCCTGATGTCACAGTGACCAGAATTATATGCAGATCAGGTGTGGCCTGATCAGAGCACTGTACAGCCTGAGTCTGACATCTTGAAATCTAATCTCAACTAATTTAGCAACATAATCCAGCACCCCATTTGCTTTGTTTATTGCTACCTTGCAGGGTTTTAACACAATTAGCAACAAATGAACTACTACCCCAAGATCTCTGAAACAAAAACTAGAAATCACTGAGAACACTCTGCAGGTCAGGTAGCATCTATGGAGAAAGGAAAGTAAGTCAATGTTTTGGGTCCATGACCCTCCATCAGAACTTAGATCTCCTTCAGCTTCCCCCTTGGTAAGTTCCATCCCATCCATCAAACTTGTGTTTCCTATTCTTACTTCATGTGGAACCTTTAAAGCACAAATCAAGACCCTCCATTTTGACCGTGTCTTCAGCCGCTCCCTAGCCACTCTGCCCTCCCTTATCCCAACCCTGACCCCCACCCTCCCCTCATCCCATCCATTCTCGGGTCCTGATCCCTTACTGTTCAGTGCCTTGGGACATCCAACGTGAAAAGCGCTTTTCAAAAGTACCTTTATTGTTTTTGTTCCTGATAGGTAAACAGGGGCCTGTGTGGGGAGTAAGGAAACTTGCCGACACTCCCCCCACACCCACCCCACCCCATCCCAAGAAGCATAAATATTTAGATATCAAACAAAAAGCAAAACAAAATAACTGCTTCAGAGATTTAAATTAGTATGTCCTGTTAAATAAATGTGTAGCATCAAGAGAAGACAGTGGTACTGGGGTGAGAGAGAGTCAAACTAGGTACTGTACAATTGAATAAGATACAATAACAATCATCTTTCCATCAGGAGGACGTCCCAAGGCGCTGGACAGTCAAAGTTTCAGACCGAGCTGGGGTTGGTATTGGGGATGATGGAGAGGAGGGGAATGGTGGATAACTGATGGCACAGTCGTAGAGGAAGTTGGACTTGAAGGAGGTTAGGGAGGGGCGAGGTGGAGGGATTACGGGATGGAATTCTAAAGGGTGGGTGGCAGAGTAGCCTGAACGCTCACCCGCCAATGGTGGGGCGGGTGAGTTGGGGGACATAGGGCAGGCCAAAGACCACTGAGCAGAGGGGAGCAGACAACTTGGTAGAGGGTTAGGCGGTCCCAGAATGGGAGTGGGGAAAGACCACGGAGGGCTTTAAAGATACAAGTCATTTAAACAGAAAAAAGGATGGTGAATACACTGGACCAGCAGAACATAATCAGAAATCACAATACAAAACTTTCAAGTATTAAGCAGGAAAACTAGGTGAGGGAATCATGATAACAAACAAGCACAAGAGGACAATACGGTCAGATGATAAGTGAGGAGTGAGAGAAACAAGTGTGGATAGGAGATCAAAGTGGACACAAGACTGAGAGGAAAGGCGAGTTTAGTTCAGTTCTGCTACAATATTAATGTGTAAATCTAGAAAACAAGGAAATAAACTCACCAAGGTTACTCTGAAGACTGCAAAAGCTCAATATGCCAAGTAATTTTAACATTTTGAACATCCTTGGACCACATGAAGGATTTGTGTCCTCAATGCACACTTTCAGTGCTTTGGGACGTCCTCCCGACGTGAAAGGCGCTATATAAGTGCAATCTTGTTGTTTTTATTGTTGTTGTAGAGCTGCTTCTCCTGACCAATCACTACTGATAATAGCGGCTTCAAATATTATATATACAGACCAGGCGCACTCGCTCCTTCCAAAAGCAGAGATCAAATTAACTGATTAAAAACCAGATCCTGTTTGGCACACTCAAATTATGAAGCTCAATATAAAGCTCAACCATTTGTCAAATGTTAATATCCCTTTCAGTCAGCATGTACTCTGAAGTTAACTTACTTCATCAAAATTCCTTTCATTAATTGCTAGTTCCCCACTTATGTTACAAGCAGTTCACAAAAGATGGTTTAGGTGAAGCCCTTTGATCTTATCTTTCAAAAGGGAAGGCATAAAAATATGAAGGAATGGAACAAGAAAAATCATGCAGCCCGTTAAATCTGCTCCTTCAACAGACACAAAACCTTACACTCATAGATAAATTAATTGTTGAATAATTTGTTAGTCCTAAAACCTTCTGTTGAAAGGATGTTGGATAAAAAGAGAATAAATCACGAGGTTCCATTTGGAGCATGTAGTGCATCTGTGGTCACCTAAATTAAGGTAAAGATTTTGGCACCGGCTGAAATCTGATTCCATACAAGCAATACATGGAGTATTGCAAGTGAAGAGTATAAATGGTAGAGATGAAAGTACATTTTCCTGATTCAGAAATTCTTGTGTCCTTTGGTCTGCCACTGTTTGTGAATATTCTAACTGCGGAAAATGCTGAAGGGAGAGGACATTTTAGTAAAATTGTTTTTAGAATCAGGAGGAGGATCAGGAGGCTGTTGGCTGTACACCAGAATTCTCACAGTAACACGTTTGCATTGCATGGCACATTGTGCCTGGACAGGCAAAAGATCACACTACACTAAAGCTGCCTACAACAACAACTACAGCAGCAGCAGGAAGTTGCCAGGTAGTGTCTCAGAGCATTTAACAGTCTGACTCAGAGCCGGAGGGTGGGGGGGGGGGAAGGGGGTGGAGGCCATAAACACGGTCAAAGAGGAAGGTTTTCAGGCGAGACTTGAAAAGTGGGAGAGAAGGGGCAAGGCAGGGGGGATCGAGGGAGATTGTTCCAGTGTTTTGGAGCATAGTGATTGAAAGCATTACCTCCGATGGTAACAAATGGGACTAGGAAGCGTAGGAAGGTGCTAGAGAGTCAAAGAGTCAGTTGAGGGCAGGTGCACTTGAAGTGAACAAAATATGTAAAGATTCATCATACAAGAAATGTCACCACAAGATGTTTCAAGGTCCATGGAGGATGGGAGAACAAAAGTAGGAGGGAGGGAGAACAAAAGTAGGAGGGAGTGAGAGGTACTAGGTCAGAGGCAGCAGTCAAAAAATGCCTCTCATGAGACTAGAGCAAGGTATCAGCAGGACATACATGGTCAGACCTGATGCACAAATGGGACTAGGCGGGACAGCACAGGAAGGTGCTAGAGAGTCAAAGAGTCCTGGAAATATTGCTTATCATTTTAATTTATTCATTTAGACACAGTTTTTTGACAGGAAACCAATTCTGTGGCAGGTGAGCACAATAGCCAGAACTTCAAGGATATAACAATGTTTCATCATGAACTCACTAATTCATATGTTTCTGTCCGTAGAGCATAGTGTCAAAGCCTAGAACTGAAGTTCAAACACAGACTTTAGTCACACTTTCAAAGGACCGTTGTTGGGATGTACACTAGGCAAATCGCCAACCAGTAGAAAGTCTGCATCTTGTCTTTGTGCTCTCAGCAACTACAAGAGTTTCATCAAGATATGTGTACGAAGGATATGACTTAATTTACTACTTACTTCAATATAATGTATATAGTTATCTTGTACTTTTTAGAGACTGTTGAAATCCAACTTCATATCATGGAGTCTAGTAGCTCAGACCAATTGCCATACAAGCATCAGACGTGTGCTCGAATCCAGGCAGGTCAGAGCGAAACATTGGGCAAGTTTCCTTGCTCCACACGCCTCATAATAATCCCTCCAAAAAACAACACAATAATAAAATTGGTCATTTCGATCCAGGACTGTTTGTGGGGACACTGCTGTGCACAATTGGCTGCCGTATTTTGTCCACAAATATGAAGTCAATTCACTTTACAATATATTCTGTGATGTGCTTTGAGATGTCTAGAACAGCAGTTCTCAACCAGGGCTAGATGTACAAAATTATTTCCAGTGGGTACAGGTGGCGGTACATTTATTTATTTAGCTCTCATATTTATCATTTTATAGCCTTCCAAATTGTATATTTTATCGTTATTCACCTCATTTTGTACGTGCTAGTTATTTTGTAATATAAGAAAAGCTTGGTCATAAAATGCAAGTGGAATGAGGTGGGGTGGTGTGTGTGTGTATGTGGTTGTGTGAGGGTTTACGATAATGTTCAAAATTAACAAGAGGTACATTACTGAAAAAGGTTGAGAACCACTGGTGTAGAAGACATGAAAAGCAGCAACAACAACAACAACTTCGATTTATATAGCACCCTCCACCCAGATGGTGTCTCAGAGCACTTCACAATAATGAATCCCAGGACCAAGCCAGGGGCAGAGGTAGAAAGGTGACCAAAGGCGCGGTCCAAGAGAAAGGTCTTCAGCTGGGACCTGAAACTGTGAAAAGAGGGGGCAAGATGAAGGGAGTGAGGAAGGGAATTCCAGAGTCTCGGGACATAGTGGCTGAAAGCACGACCGCCGAGGGTAGAGCGGAGCACTCGGGGGACATGGAGGAAGCCAGACCCGGTGGAGCGAAGACAATGGGAGCTGGTTTGAGGAGAGAGGAGGTCAGAGAGGGGATGCAGAGGAGTGGAGGGATTCGAAGACAAGGGTGAGGATCTTTGAGTTGCTCTTTTCAAAGAGCTGGCACTGACGCAATGGGCCAAATGGCCTCCTTTTGTGCTATAAAATTCTATGATTGTATGAATGGTTCAATACAAATGCAATTTTTTAAGTTAGACTGACAGGATATAAAACAATATTATTCCTAAATAGAGATGCAGACCCAGTTCGTGATTTTGTATTCACAAGTAATGGATCCTGAGGTAGGGAGTGTCCTCAGCTGGTTCTGGAGCTTCAGTTATCCAAATCTGGCTTCTTAGTCTTTAAATGGGATTGATTTCCAAATTATATTCTAAAGTCAGCGACAAACAGAAAATACAGGACTGACTTTCCCAAATATAACTTTTCCAGATTAGTCTGCAGATAGTTATTGATACTTTCACAAGCTTTACGCTTGAACCCTGTGCTGCTGTGCAAAGGTTGACTTTTTGGGGGGTTAGCTGGGTATATGGCATGCAGAAACCTATCTCAGTAACTAAAAATCTCCAAACCAAGCTAAAAAATAGTATGGTTTTGAGTTATCTGGAATAGAATGTGCATCTCTCCCCAGAGGAATGCATCTTCCACAACTGATTCCAAAGAATGAAGTAGCAGATTGGCAAAAGCCAATGATTGGGGGTCCTGCTGGAGTTTAACCACCTAAATTATGCATTTATAGTACTAATATTGGGAACACTGCCAAGCTTCCTGCTGCTTGTTCAGCTAGGACTATTATATTCTCAGGTGTTGGCTTGCAGATTTATAGAGGAATTACTGGCCCTAATGTGTTCCTCCTAGGCTAGCTGGTCTGTCATCAGCAACAACCGGCCTGGCTGAGGAACCAGATTATTACAGCGGTCAACTCAATTCTGATCTGCCAATGCAAGATGTCACTTTGGAGCCATTACTCAGGGTGGCTATTTGTTGGTCATTGACCATCTGACAAGTCCAAGCTTGAGCCCTTTATAGATTTAGAGGAAACTAAAGAGAATGTCCTATTATAGATTCATAGAACTTTACGGCACAAAAGGAGGCCATTCGGCCCATCTAGTCTGTGCCGGCTCTTTGAAAAGAGCGATTCAATCCCACTGCCCTGCCCGCTCCCCATAGCCTAATAGACCTGTTCTCCCTAAATAAAGATCTAATTCCCTTTTAAAAGTTGTTATCGAATCAGCCTCCACCACCTTTTCAGGCAATGCATTCCAGATTCCAACAACTCGCTGAGTGAAAAAATTTCTCCTCAGCTCCCCTCTACTTCGCCTTGAATCTATTTTTAATCTGTGACCACGAGTCACAGATTCGCCCACGAGTGGAAATAGTTTTTCTCTATTTGCCCTGTCGAAACCCCTCATGATCTTATAAACCTCTATTAGGTCTCCCCTCAATCTTCTCTGCTCCAGAGAGAATAACCCTAGCCTATCTAGCCTCTCCTCATAGCTGAAGTCCCTTAATCCAAAGAAAATACATCTTCTTTGTACCCTTTCCAATGTCTTCACATCCTTTCTGTAGTGTGGTGACGAGAATTGAACACAGTATTCCAGCTGAGGCCTCACCAAAGTCTTATAGAGGTTAGTCAGCACTTCCTGACTTTTGTACTCTATACCCCTATTTATAAAGCCTAGTATCCCATACAGCCTTGTCTACCTGTCCTGCCACCTTCAACGAGTCACTAACACAAATCCCCAGGTCTCTCTGTTCCTTCACACCATTTAAAATTGTACTATCTAGCCTATATTGCCTCCCTTCATTTCTTCTCCCAAAATGCTCACACTTCTCTGCATTAAACTTCATCTGCCATGTGTCTGCCCACTTTACCAATTTGTCTATATCCTCTTGCAGATGGCTACTATCCTCCTCACTATTTACTATTCTCCCTAACTTAGTGTCATCTGCAAACTTGGAAACTGTACTCCGTACACCCAAGTCCAGATCATTGATGTAGATTACAAACAGCAATGGTCCCAAAACTGATCCCTCTGGCACACCACTGCTCACTTCCCTCCAGTCTGAAAAACAGCCGCTCACTACAACTCTCTGCTTTCTGTCTCGCAGCCAGTTGTGGATCCACGCTGCCACTGTCCCTTTTACACCATGGGCCTTTCATTTCCTAATAAGTCTCTCATGTGGCACTTTGTCAAATGCCTTTTGAAAGTCCATGTAAACTACATCAACTGCGCTACCATTATCCACCCATTCCGTTACCTCATCAAAAAATTATATCAGATTTGTAAGGCAAGATTTGCCTTTAACAAATCCATGTTGACTGTCCTTTATTAGCCTATATCTTTCTAAGTGAAGATCTACCTTGTCCCTGATTATGGACTCTAGAAGTTTGCCCACTACCGACGTTAGACTGACTGGTCTGTAGTTACCAGGCTTGTCCTTCTGCCCCTTTTTATACAAGGGAGTAACATTAGCTATCCTCCAGTCCTCTGGCACGACCCCTGTGTCCAAGGAAGATTGAAAGATCGTGGCCAGAGTCCCTGCTATTTGCTCCCGTGCCTCCCTTAGTAACCTAGGGTGCATCCCATCCGGACCAGGTGACTTATCCACCTTGAGTGACGTCAACCTTTTTAGAACTTCCTCTCTGGTTATAATTATTCTATCCATTTCTCCTACCCTCTCCTCTAATACCATGGCATTGGCTGTATCCTTTTCTTTTGTGAAGACAGAGGCGAAGTACTCATTCAGTACATCAGCCATGCCCTCTGCCTCCACAATGAGATTTCCTCCTAGGTCCCTAATTGGCCCCACCCTATCCTTGACCAACCTTTTACTCTTAATATGTTGGTAAAAAAACCTTAGGGTTCCCCTTAATCTTACTCGCTAATTGTTTCTCATGCAGTCTCTTTGCCCCTCTAACTTCCTTTTTTAGTTCTATCCTACACTTCCTATATTCTGCTTGGTTCCCTTCTGAATTTTGAGCCTGACACTTATCATAAGCCTTTTTTTTTTGTTTTATTTTGGCCCCGATTTCCTTAGACATCCAGGGAGGTTTGGATGCCTTACATTTCACCTTTGTGGGGATGCTTTTGACCTGTGGCTGAACTATCTCCTCTTTGAACACTGCCCACTGCTCGTTAGTTGTCTTACCTGCCAATTTTTCTTTCCAATCCACCTTGGCTAGGTCCCACCTCAACTCATTGAAATTAGCCCTTTTCCAGTTGAGTGTCCTCACCTTTGATCATTCCTTATCCCTTTCCATAATTATTCTGAATCTAACGATATTGTGGTCACTATTCCCTAGATGCTCACCTACAGAAACCTGTTGAACTTGCCCTACCTCATTTCCCCAAACTAGATCCAGCAATGCTTCTTTCCTCGTTGGACTGGAAACATACTGATCAAGAAAGTTGTCCTGCACACACTTCAGGAATTCTTCTCCCTCCTTGCCCTTTACTCTACTATTCTGCCAGTCTATGTTGGGATAGTTGAAGTCACCCATTATCACTACTCTATTAGCTCTGCATTTCTCCGTGATACGCTTGCAGATCTGCTTGTCTATCTCCTCCCCACTATTTGGTGGTCAATAGTTTACCCCTAACAGTGTAACTGCACCTTTTTTTATTCCTCATTTCTAACCAGATAGATTCGGTTTTTAGTCCTTCTTCCACCTGGTTCCTTTCTAAGGCAGTCACTGAGTCCTTAACTAAAATTGCCACCCCGCCCCCTTTTCTCCCTTCTCTATCCCTCCTGAATACATTATAACCAGGAATGTTCAACTCCCATTCCTGCCCATGCTTGAGCCAAGTCTCTGTTACTGCTACAACATCATATCGCCTCGCAGCAACCTGAGCCTGCTGTTTGTACTCTTCTTAATATCTGGCTGAGTCTCTCATTTTGTCTAAAAAAAACTCCCTAATTCTATTCTCTTCACCCACCTGTTTCTCTTCACCCAATCAGTGATTCTCTCAATCCTTGTGACTCTGTGTTCTGAGACACTACCCATTTCCAGGGCACTGTGTAAATGTACATTATTATTGTTGTTTGATCTCTTTACCTGTATCTATCTTTCTCATGCTGTAGCTCAGTTTTATTCTGTTGTTTCTCTCAGTAATTAATTGGTATCTGACAGAAGGTCTACACAGCTCCTGACAGATGCATACAGCACACCTGAATGAACACTAACAAACAAACAAACAAAATTACATTTATAGAGCGCCTTTCAGGTCAGGAGGATGTCCCAAGGTGCTGGAATCTTACCGAAAGTTTCACCCTCCATGGAATCGAACCCAGTTCTCTCTCTTGCAAGGCGAGTTCTCTAACCACCGAATCACAGGACCACACATCAACTTGGAAGATTATCCATACTGAAAAGGCAGAACAGTTTTGAAGTCAGAAGGTGCAAGGACATGGCATTCACTAACAAATTCTGCTACATCAGATAAACATTTCGAAACTACTGCATAACATTGGCACCTAACTACAGAAAGACAAGGGAGAGGGAACAAATAAAATAAGACATAGCAACAACAACAACTTTGATTTATATAGCGCCCTCCATGCCAGACGATGGCTTAGAGTGCTTCACAGTAATGGATCCCAGGCCAGGGGCAGGGGGAGAAAGGTGACCAAAGGTACGGTCGAAGAGAAAGGTCTTTAGCTGAGACCTGAAACTAGGAAGAGAAGGGGAGAGGTGAAGGGAGTAAGGAAGGGAGTTCCAGAACATCAGGGCATAGTGGCTGAAGGCATGGTCGCCGATGGTGGAGTGGAGGATTTGGGGGATAAGGAGAAGGCCCCACCCGGTGGAGCAAAGACAACAGGTGCTGGTTTGAGAAGAGAGAAGGTCCGAGAGGTAGGGGAGTGCAGAGGAGTGGAAATATTTGAAAACTACGGAGAGGATCTTGAAATCCAGAATCCAAGGAATTTTGAAATCAATCCTCTCCAGGACTTGATGTCTGAAGGGCGGGCTGACAGAACATCAGAGGACTGGGGGTCGCAAAGTAAGGTGGAGAAATAGAGTTTGGTGTCATCCATATGCATGTGGAAGTGTGCCCCATGTCTGCGGATGGCGTCGCCAAGAGGGAGCGTATAGATGAGGAAGAGGAGGGGGCCAAGGATGGATCCCTAGGGTACCCCACAGTTAACTGGATGAGAGCGGGAGGAAAAGCTGTTTATGGAGATGTACTGTTGGCGGTTTGTGAGGTAGGGACTCGAACCAGGCAAGTGCGGTCCCACTGAGGTGGATGACGGAGGACAGGCGGTGGAGGAGGATGGCGTGGTCGACTGTGTTCAACACAGCGGACAGGTCTAGGAGAATAAGGAGGTAGAGGGAGCCCTGGTCACAGATAGAGAGGACATTGTTTGTGACTTTCACAAGTGCAAAAGAAGAACGAACAGATAGACATGAGGAGATTACCAAAGACTTAAAACTAACTGCTTAAACTAAGTTCAATTGTTTTTCAATTAGGCTCTGCTTTGCAATTTTAAGTCTACATTTATTGCATTTTCTGAATCCATCTAATTGTTTCTTTTACAACTACTTGTGTGATCAACCATAAGATTATGAATAATTAAAATATTTTAAATGATACATTCATCACCCAAACTAGAGTAGCGTGCTGTGGCGTGTGCTCGGATCAGTAGCGCTGTGCTCTGGTGCAGTGACGCGTTACACCACAAAATGGCAAAGGGACAAGTTTCACTAGGATAGCCACATGATGATGTCTCAGTCACCGCCGCACATACCAAGGTGGTGGAGGACCCATTACATGGAGATGAGGTGCTTGGGAGAGAGGATAGACAAATCAGAGGATGGGGCTTAGGGGCCAGACAGGTTTGGCTGTCAATGGGATGAAACAACATTCCCTTTCTCCCAATAAAGGCAATTGATCAGCACCAACTGAGCTGCCTGGAGTGGTACATCTCTAAAGATAATTACCATCATCTTCCTCAGATATGAGTAGTAGGCAGGCACACACAGTCCCTTGTTTGGCATCAAGACCTGTCCACATTATGGGGCAGTGCTGTCCAGCTTGGTTCAGGCAGTGCTGTCAAATGACCGGAATGGGCCTCTATTATTGCTGGACTCACCACTGATACCATTTTCAAATTGCTTTTTTTGGACAAAAGGAGCAAAGAAACAGTGCTAAACGTCTTGAGTGAAAATATGTCAACGACTTTGAGACATGATGCAAGGGATTTTAAACTTTTGGGTGAGGTAGAATCAAAAGAACTATCAGTCCTGTTCCACTGAGGCTACAGCAGGCACATACACTGTAAACGGTAAATAACTGGACATTTTACGGTAAATAACTGGACAAATTAAGGTGACACGCACAGCTTAGTGGAGTGTTATTAAATAGGGAACAAGCACACCCTCACCAGCATTATGAGTAATTCTACAAACAAAATCTCTGCATTACAGGGTAGGCAGCAGTGTGCATCAGGTTACCAGCTACAGGAGCTGGAATAAATCTATATAAGATGACTGGCAGTGCGAGAGTTCAAACTGCAGGTTTGGCTTCAAGCATTTTGTGATTGTTTTTATATTCAAAGTACTATACAAATACAAGTGTATAGTTGGCTTGTGTAAATCCATAACCTATCAGGTGATTGGGTGAGCAGGAGAGATCCAACAATAAAGAGTGAACAACTAGTCGGGAAAAATGACTCACAAGACAGGCAAAATACAATTTACCAGCATTTAGAGACATCTATGTACATGTTATACATGATATGGAAACTCACAACAGCAGATCCCAATATCACAGTAAAGGAGGATGGGTTAAGTGAAATTGGGTAAGGGGCGATAGAGGAGATACCGAAAAGGTTAGCAGCGCTCAAACTACAAAAGCCTCCCGGTCCAGATGGGAGGCATACTATAATGCTCAGAAACGTTAGGGTAGAAATAGCAGAGGCACTGCCCATAATCTTACTGACCCTTTTATCCCATGGGCTTCAATTTTGCTAGTCTATTATACAGTACCTTATCAAACACCTTCTGAAAGTCCATATACAACAACAACGATTTATAGAGCGCCCTCCACACCGGACAGCATCTCAGAGTGCTTCACAATAAAGGATCCGGGCCCAAGCCAGGGGGAGAGGGAAAAAGGTGACAGAAGGCGCGGTTGAAAAGAAAGGTCTTCAGCTGAGACCTGAAACTAGGAAGAGAAGGGGCGAGGTGAAGGGATGAGGAAGTGAGTTCCAGAGCTTTGGGGCATAGTGGCTTAAGGTATGGCCACAGATGGTGGAGCGGAGGATTTGAGGGACAAGGAGGAGACCAGAACCAGTGTAGCGAAGGCAACGGGTACTGTGTTGGGGAGAGTAGGTCAAAGAGGTAGGGGGGTGCAGAGGAGTGGAGAGATTTGAAAACAAGAGGATCTTGAAATCGATCCTCTCCAGGATAGGGAGCCAGTGAAGTCTGGCAAGGACTAGGGTAATCAGGGAGCAAAGTTTGGTCCGGGTGAGAATGCGGGCGGCAGATTTCTGAATGAGCTGAATTTTATGGATTGTGATGGAGGGGAGATCAGCGAGGACTGCATTTGCGTAGTCCAGCAAATTAACATTAAATTAACTTCATCCTTTCCGATATATCATCAAATAACTCAATTCAGTTTTCAGACATGATTTGCCTCTAACAAATCTGTGTTGACTGGTCATTAATTAACTTGTGTTTTTCTGAGAGAAAATTTATTTTATGATCTCCAGAAGATTCTGCTGAGTGAAAATATATTTTATGGTCTCCAGAGGATTTTGCACCAATGTTAGGCTGATTGGCCTTTACTTATTAGGTTTACCCTTCTCCCCATTTTTTAACAGGGGTGTAACATTTGTAAATCCTGGCAGCCCTCAGCCTCTACTTCCATATCTGCTATTTCCACACTAACTTCCCTCAGCAATCCAGGATGCATCCCATCTGGGGATTGATTCACCTCACTGAACAGCCAGTCTCTGCACTATGTCAGCACCAATCTCTGCAGTGAATGGCTTCTGAGCCAAACCATTTGAGCCAATTCAGACTTGGGGAGAGGACACTGAGAGTTCTCCAAGAGGAATGTAACCCACAATGTGATAGTCATCAAATCACACACCATATTTTCCACCCAGTTATATAACACAACCATTGGTAATTGGGTAGAATCTGCTTTGTATATTATGTAACATTACTGGTTAGAGCTGTCCTGTTATACTATAACCATCCTGTATTTTATTTCATTAGTCAATGTGTGTTACTGGAACATTCCTGTGTGTATTATACAAGACACTGTGTTGCTGGGTACATGACCTGGATGATGGGGTGTCCAGGAGATCAGAGGCAGGTGTCAGCTGAGCTGGTGAATCTATTGCTCTTTATTTGGAGGTGAGATGTACAGGTCATTCTTCCTGACTTTCTTGGAGATTTTCCTTTTTTCCAGTGTCTTTGTCAAATCAAGCTTGACTTGTGTTTTTGGATATCACTCACCCACCTCTTGTGTGGATAGTAATGGCTCAGAGACCAATTCAAGCATTGCTTGCTATCAGCGCCACTTCTTGTTGAATTCTTTTCGATTTTACTTTCATTGCATCGTGATCAGTTTCAGCTCATTCTTCGTTTTGGCCCCAGGCCTAATGTTCATTTCTTCAACAAACAGTGAAAAGCTTCTTCGCTCTTGAGTTCCTTTCCATTCTCCCATTCTTGTTTGAGACACCACACTCATATTAAAAATAATCCTTGCATTCAAATAGCACTTTTCATGTCTTCTAGATGGCTTAAAGCGCTTCATAGAATGAACTATGAAGTGAATTGACTATATTTATGGGTGAAACGCGGCTGCCAATTGCGCACAGCAGTGTCCCAGCACTCATGATTGTTAGTACAATAAAGCTCATTAAACAGAGAGGAAGAGCCACACCATACTATCTATCACACCAACAACAACAAAATTACACTTGTATAGCACCTTTCCTCTCCCATGCCAAGCTCCATGACCACATCATTCCCACCCTCGCCCAGCTCCATTGGCACCCCATCCCCCAGAAGATCGAATTCAAGATCCTCATCCTCAATTTCAAGGCCATTCATGGCCTTTCCCCATCCTATCTCTCTGACCTGCTGTACCCCTATGAACCTGCCCACCCCCTCCATTTAGCAGGCTACGGTCTGCTCCACGTCCCCTGCCCGATCCACCCTATAATTGCCGGATGGGTTTTCAGCTTCTCTGCCCCCACACTCTGGGACTCCATCTCAAAGACCCTTCGCTTCACTTCCTCTATTGCCTCCTTCAAGGCCGGTCTCAAGATCCTTCTCTTTGATCGTGACTGCTGCTACCCTCCCAACTCTCTCCCTTCCCTCCTAACTCTCTCACGACGCTCCCCACTTCACTGCCCCTCTCCTTTGCTCACAATCTGACAGTTTAGCACTTTGTGACGTCCTCCCAACATGAAAGGCACTCTATAAGTGCAATTTTGTTTTTGTTGTTTCACATCAGGAGGATGGTCCAAGGCCCTGGAGAGTCATTGTTTCAGACCCAAGCTGGGGACAGGGAGGGTGGAGAGAAAGGGAGGGATTTGGGGTGACCGATGGGAGTGTCAAAGAGGAGGTCTTGAGGCGGAACTTGAAAGAGGCCAGGGAGGGGGTGAGGCGGAGGCACTGTGGGATGGAGTTCCAGAGGTTGGGGGCAGAGTGGCTGAAGGCTCGTCCTCCAATGGTGGGGCGGGTGGGTCAGGGGGCAGAGCCTGCTGAGCGGAAGGTCGGGCAGGTTGGTAGGGGGTTAGGTCATGGATGTCGGGTGAAGGGTGGCAGGGGAGGGCTTTGAACCAGACCATTCAGAATTTCCTTTTCTCTCTAATCTGCATAAACTCTCTTTGTTTGAAGTGCTTTACTTCCAGTGTCCAAAAGAGGGAACTCTCGCCTTGTAAAATGCATAGCGTGGTTTACCTTGGTCACCGCTCGGCTTTCAGTAAACACAGAATTCAGATGGTATGACGTATTTGATATTCTCCTTAATCTACTAGAGGCAACTTACTGTGAATAATACACCAGACAAGACAGTTTTGAGTATGTGCTTTATTCAAAAGCCCTTCTCCAGTCATTACCAAACCTGTATAGATAGGGAAATGCAGCTTCAACCAGGGAGGGAGGGAGGAAGGGAAGGGAGGAGAGTGTAAATCCAGATAAGAGCAGATTTGTATTGTAAATTAACAATGAATAGAACTCAAATTCAGGTGAATTAAATTGAGAAAGTTGAGAAAGTCAAAGCGCTCAGTGACCAAGTATAGGTGCTAATGAGGGAGATCAGCAGACAATCTGGTTCTGATTCTGGCCTGTTCTCCTGAAAAAAGTCTGCTTGGTTCCTGGTCTGGTTCTTGTATTGGCTGAAAAGTAACTAATTAGTCATCTTCAGAAGCAGCTCTTCCCAGTTTTTGTTCCTGTTCAACTGGAAAGTGTTAAACCCATCATTGACCTTTATTCTGAAAGATAAAAAAGGAGCAGGTGTCATACATACAGTGTGCACTCTACATCCACATGTACACACACAGTGAAAATGTTTGATGTTTGAGATTTCATTTATAGGCATAGTGATGTTGGTTCATTTTTATACATTCTTCCTCCAAAGCCGAATCCATTCCCCTCTCTTCTTAAGAAGCTCACTTTGCCTGTGGTTAATAATAATACTCCTTGCATTTGATATAGCGCTTTTCACGTCTTCTAGACATCTCAAAGCGCTTCACAGAATATACTATAAAGTGAATTGACTGTATATTTGTGGGCGAAACATGACAGTCAATTGCACACAGCAGTGACCCACAAACAGTCGTGGATTGAAATTACCAATTTTATTATTATTTTTGGGGGGGGATTATTATTAGGCGTGTGGAGTAAGGAAACTTGCCAAAAATTTCACCCTGGATTCGAATACAGGTGTCGCGCTTGTAAGGCGAGTGCTCTAACCACTGAGCAGAGGACTCCACAGACTTCCTAAGCCTCTTCCCCAATTTAGGAAGATTCTGCTCTTATCTGCAGCACATTCTAAGTGCTCTGAGATGATACCCTGCATGAGGGCAATACATAAGTGCACAACGGCCTCACACCTCAGGCCACCGAAACTCTCATACATGCATTTGTCACCCAAGGCTCGACTATGGAATCTCCCTTCTTGGCGGCTTCCCAAAATCTTCCCTCCATAAGCTGCAGATCATCCAGAACTTTGCACATCGTGCTCTCTCCTATACCACGCTCCATGACTCCATCACTCAGCTCCACTGGCTCCCCATCGCTCAGAGGATCAAGTTCAAAGTCATCATTCTCACTTTCAAGGCCCTCCATGGCCTCACCCCTTCCTACTCTCTCTGACCTGTTGACCCCCCTATCAACCAGTTCACTCCTTTCTTACAGCATGCACCATGTCTCCCGCTCTACTATCGGCAGTTGGGCTTTCAGCCTCTCTTCCCCCACCATCTGGAAGTCCATCCCACAATCCCTTTGCCGTCTCCCTCGCTTGCCTCCTTCAAAGCCCAACACAAGACCCTCCCTTTCAACAATGCCATCCTTTCTCTCTGCCTCCCTCATCCCAACCCGCCCTCCCCCCACCACCACACCGCGCTCAGGTCCTGATTCCTGGCTGCTCAGCACCTCAGGAGGTCATTCCGACACAAAAGGCACTTCACAAATGTAATTTTGTTGTTGTTTTTATATAACAATGCTCCTTGCAAATGATGAGGTTTCTTTCATCCTGGGAAGCCAAGTATAGAAGTCCTATTAGAATCAATTAATCCTAAACAACGTAACACTTTGCTGGCCTTTATAATGCAATATATTTTGCCATTAGGGATAAAGATTTTGTAGGTGGAATCCTCTTTCATGTGCTAACTGGAAATATACCATTTTTGATGTAAGAAGTAGGTATTAAATTTGTTGGGGAATATCAGTTTACATTGCGGAAAGTTCAGGCAGTTTATTTTAAAATCTAAGTACTACACAGCAATGGTGGTTTGCTGGATTGTTTCTCTGCCTAAGCACTCTGACATGCTATCATACATGGAGGGCCCTATATAAGTGCCAGTAGTTGTTGTGTGGGTGACCAGAACCCAGACCTCGGCTGCGATTATATATCAGGTTCAGTAGAGTGTTTCCCCTGACTGCTCCCTGTGTGTAGGCTGCTTGCTCTGGCTCAGATGTGATCAGATGAACAGAAGACACAGATTGAATGTAGGTCCCATCCCTCCTCACTGACCAGATAAATTAGGTGAGTTTTTAATCCAAGAGTTAAATTTTAAACCCTAAAATCTGCTTTCTAGCAGCCAAAGGTAAAAGCCATGGTACTTACCACAGGCCACACATAACTGCTGCTCTTCATTATAGTACTGGTCCGAGGGGCAATTATAGCAACCTGAGAATGCAAATCCCAATTATCAAATGTAACAATTCATTGTTATAGTCCACAATGTGAGGTATGTGTGCGGGGAGGTGTGTGTGGGGGGGAGGTGTGTGTGGGAGGGAGGTGTGTGTTTGGGGGGGGAAGTTATGTGTTGGGAGTGAAGTGTGTATGGGGGGGGGAGGGTGGGTGTCGGGGGGAAGATGTGTGTGTGGGGGTGGAATTGTGTGTTGGGAGTGAGGTGTGTGTGGGGGTAGGTGTGTGTGGAGGTAGGTGTGTGGAGTGGGGAGGTGTGTGAGGGGGAAGTGTGTGTGGGGGTGTGGGGGAAGGTGTGTGAGGGGGTGTGGGGGAAGGTGTGTGAGGGGTGGGTGGATATGTGAGGGGGTGGGGTGGAAGGTATATGAGAGGGTGTGGTATGAGGTGTGTGACCGGGTGGAGGGAAGGTGTGTGAAGGGGTGAGTGGGAGGAGTGTGAGGGCGTGGGCAGTGGAGTGGAAGTGTTTGAGGGGGCAGTGGGGGGGTGAGGTGTGTGATGGGGTGGAGTGAAAGTGTTTGAGGGGGCAGTGGGGGGGGGGGGGGGCGAGGTGGGTGTGATGGGGTGGGTGGGGGGGAGCGATGTAAGGAGGTGATCTGAGGGTCTTACCTTCCATATTGCTCTTTGGGAAGCTCCAGACGTTGGCAGGACACAGGCAAGGCTGATAATGCCAGGAGCCATTTGGAGTCTGCACAGCTTTGAACTTGTCCTTATAATCGTCATGGTTGTTGAAATACTCACAGTAAGTTGCTGCAAGACACTCACCATGATTAAGGCCTGGACACTGTCCCTCACCAATCACCCTGCTGGCACTCAGTTCAAAATGTAACACAGGTTAGACACAAGCCTTGACTCAAATTTTGCCGAATGTAAATGAATTCATTGATACCTTTAACCCTAAAGAAAACTTTAATCACTTTTGTATTCTGAGTTGCATCAAGTGGGCCTTTTTAATCCTGATTGTAAAATCACTCCCTTTAATGGGTTAATTGACAAGGGAACTTACGACAGAAACTGATGGTTCTCCAGTCGATACAGATCCCTTTGTCTAAGCAAGCTTTAGCGTAAACCGCCAAAGCACCGCACAGGCAGTCACAGTCCCCAAATATTTCACAGCCACAAGCGTCTCGGATGCACGTTTTATAATATGGAACTTGGGAAACCTGTAATAAAGTCAGAGGGTTACTGAAATGATTTAATCATCTCAAATGCAATACTTAAGACTTTAAGGAAATACAGTTTCAACACTAAGATTGTATTGAAGAATTATCCCAAACTGCAAGATTTTACATTTGTAAACAATGATGTTGAAATTTGTAGCTGTTTAGGTGACAGAAGGGACAATCGCACTCTGATGTCTGGTGCCTCCATTGGCCTGTAGAACCAGCAGTGGGAGATAAACTTCAGCGCTATTGATAATTCCTCAAAACTCTGAAACTCTCTTCCCCAATCCCTCCACCTTGCCCCCTCCCACCCCAACTAAACATCCTGCCTAAAGTCCTTCCTTTTTGATAATTTGTGCGGTCTCCCCTTCCTCTGTCTCTCCTAGGTGCATTGGCAGACTCTGCCTCTGTCAAGCACTGTGTGACAATACCCCGTGTGAAGGGTGCAATTTAATTCAAGTTGTTGCATGGAGCCAATTTATCTAAAATAGGGAAATTAAAGAAATTGGGGAATTTCCATATAAAGGCAGCCAGATGTTTGGACTTTATAGGGTTTGGAGTTTGTTTGATGAGCAGATGGGGGTTGCAGTGAGTTACATACTCTACTTTCTCTTTGGAAATCTGGCTTTGAATCCAGGCTTGGGCAATGGGATAAAATTCTCCCCATTCTGTTGACTGTTGGACCCTGGAGTGCATTAGGTTTAGGACAATAATGAATATACAGTACTGTATATCTGTGGGTGCATTTCGACCACAAATATACAGTCAATTCACTTTGCAGTATATTCTGTGAAGCGCTTCAAAATGTCTACTTTCTGTGAAGCGCTTTGGGACGTCATAAGATGTGAAAAGCGCTATATCAAATGCAAGGAATATTATTATTATATTATTATTATGGAACTCCATCCCATAGTCCCTTCACCTCACTTCCTCCCTTGCCTCCTTCAAGGCCGGTCTCAAGATCCTCCTCTTCGATCATGCATTCTGCTGCCCTCCCAACTCTCTCCCAACCCTCCTAACTCTCTCCCACCCCTCCCCACTACCCTGCCCCTCTCCCTTGCCCGGGTCCCGACCTGATTGTTCAGGGCCTTGGGAAGTCCTCCAGACGTGAAAGTCGCTCTAGAAATATAATTTTGTTGTTGCTATTGTTCTCTAGAAGACGTGAAAAGCACTATATCAAATGTAAGGATAATTATTATCATTGCTGCTGGTTTTATCATTGTTCTACACTTTGCTACTTTTCTACCCATTGTTCTGAGGTGCTCGTGCATTCTTGTACTCTGTGATCAGCTGAATATTACTGCTAGAATGAGTTGCAAGGAGGTGCTGCATTGTTTAGAAGAGTATCTGCTGACCAGGTTAACCAGGCAAAGAGCTGCATCAAGCACCTGCATCACTCAGTGATATGCACAATATTTCAAAGACAAGGTACTCACCACCTTGTGGCACGAGTTGAAGTCGGCACCATTAATCACAGCACACTGCTTTGCTGCCCAGATTGAACGAGATGGACTAAGATCACATGGATCTACAATTACAGTCACATCTTCACACATGGGCTCTTCCTTCCAAGTGTTTGCAAATTCTAGTGCATCGGCAGCAATGTACATGTTCCGAGTTAAAAATTCATCGCTTATGTCACCATTGAAATTGCCACAGAGACCACAAACTGAAAGCTGACAAAAAAATGGCAAGTTTTAGTTTTTCTGCATGATTGTTTGATTGAGCAGCCTGACAGCCAGGCAATGTGATTCCAGCATTAGATCAAATTTTCCGTCTAATGGTAAGAAATTATTATTATGGAGTCCTCTTGCTCAGCAAGCATAAGATCTGTGTTTCGATTCCAGGCAAGTCATGGTGAAACCTTGGGCAAATTTTTTTACTCCACATGCCAAATAATAATCCTTCCTAAAATAACCTCCAATAAATTGGTCAATCCATGGCTGTTTGTAGGACAAAAACAAAAATTGCTGGGGAAACTCAGCAGGTCAGGCAGCATCCATGGAGAAAGGAAAAAGAGTCAACGTTTCAGGTCTATGACCCTTCGTCAGAACCGGGGCTTGTTTTGGCTGCTGCGTTTCACCTGCAAATATACAGTCAATTCACTTTACATTATATTCTGTGAAGCACTTTGAAACGTCTGGAAGACGTGAAAAGTGCTATATCAAATGGAAGGTTTATTATTATTATTTTTATGTCACAAAGATACATGTCCTTCAGTATTATATGACTGCTGTTGGGTTACCTGAGACTGTCGTGTGATCTGGAGAAAAGCATTTGTGTTCTTATTCCATAAGATGCTGATGGTATGACCTCCAGAGATGGTTGCTTCGAAAGACAGATACATAGGATTGATGTATATGTGAAAACTGTTTGTCTGAGTTTCAGGTGTTACTTTGTACGTGCCTTCTGTCATTTCTATCAGAACATCCTGCCGACAACAATAAAATTACATTTGTAGAGCGCCTTTCACATTGGGAGGACATCCCAAGGCACTGAACAGTCAGGGGTCAGGACCCGAGCATGGGGCGGTGGGGGAAGGAGGGGGAGGAGTGGCAGGGTTGAGTTGAGGAAGGGCAGAGAGCTGTGGGATGGTTGAAGACACGGTTGAAAAGGAGAGTCTTGAGACGGGCTTTGAAGGCAGTAAGGGAGGGAGCAAGGTGAAGGAATTGTGGGATGGAGTTTCAAAGACTGAAAGTTGGGCGGGAAACATGGAGCAGGTCGGAGCCTACTGAAAGAGTGGGAGTGGGCAGGTTGATAGGGAGTCAGCAGGTCAGAGAAGTGGGGGTGGGGGCAAGGCCATGAAGGGCATTGAAAGTGAGAGCAAGGGATCTTGAATTCTCTACTCTGAGGGATGGGGAGCTAGCGGAGATGGGTGAGGATGGGAGTTGATGGGGTCACGGAGCTTGGTGTGGGAGAGGACATGAGCTGCAGAGTTTTGCATGACCTGCAGCTTGTGGAAAAAAGAGATGGGGAGGCCAACAAATTGTAGATGGTCTGAGAGATAAGATGTGTACACTTCAAGGACTGATGTTTGAAAGTAGAAGTTAGAGGAGGGGAGATGGAGGAGGATGGAGTGATCCACGGTGTTAAAGGCAGCAGAGAGGTCAAGGAAGCAGAGGGAGCCCTGGTCATAGATGGAGAGGATGTCATTTGTGACTTTGATCAGAGCAGTTTCCTTGCTGTGTGTAGCAAGGAAACCCAATTTGAGGGGCTTGTGGAGGGAGTGGGAGGAGAGGAAAGGGAGAAGTTGGGAAGGAACGACTCTTTCAAGAAAGAATAGGTAGGTTGGAGATGAGATGGTAACTCGAAAGCAGGTTTCTTCAGGATGGCGGTGATTGTGGGTGTTTTGAGGGGGATGGGAAGGGGATGGTGCTGATGCCAAAGGAGGGGAAGACAAGTTTGAAATGTGGAAGGAGGAATGCGTAGGGATCGGAGTGTGGCAGGGAGATAGGGAGGAAGAGGCAGTTGGGAGGGCAGAGGCAGCTGAACGAATTCCATCGATTTTGGACTTGAAGAAATCAACGTCTGCACTCAGTCAGAATTTGAGGACAGAATAGGCATGGCACGGTGGATGGAGGAGACGGTTGGTGGTGGAGAATAGGAGCCTGTGGTTAACCTTCACCTCCAAGATTATTTTGGAGTAGAAAGTTGATTTGGTGGAGGCGAGAGCAGAGTGGTAAGTTTCAATGTGTTCCAGCAGATATACCGATGAACCGTTATGGCAGGTTTGAGACAGATGCGTTCAGCAGCCCGCACCTGACCCTTAAGGGAGCAGAGATGGCTGGTGAACCAAGGTGAAGTTCGTGAATAGGAGATGGTTTGGGAGGTGAAGAGAGCAAAGGCATCAAGGGTAGTGGAGAGGGTATTACGGAGAAGAGTGAGTGAGCAGGATACGTCAGTGCGGGAGGTAGGCTGGAGGGGGAGGAGTTCAAATAACTCCAGGGCTGCGGAGGGGGATTGTGGGGAGATTCTTTTCCAGAGGAGATAGAGGATGAAGGTGGGTTTGGTGGTGGTGGGGAGAGTGATTGAGAAGTTAAAGGGGTATTTGGAGGTGGCGATATCTGAGACCCTGGATGATCACCAGGTCGAGTGGATGTGGAGGGAAAGATTGACAAGAGATGAGAGAGGAAAAGTCCGGGGAGATGGAACAGCAGCGGTGAAGTGAAGGTTAAAGTCACTGAGGATGAGGAGGGGATCAGAATCGAGGAAGTGAGGAGGGTAGAGATGTCAGAAATGAAAGTGGGGGAGGTTTTTCGGTGACCGTAAATGATGTGGATTTTGAAGGAAAGATTGGAGGGATGGCAGAGGGCAAGGTGCTCGAATGAGGGGAATGAACCAGAGGAGCACCAGGCAAGAGCATGGCATTACATTTTCAATTATGAAGCTCATTAGGGCCACGTTCATAGAAAACATAAGTAATGTGTCTCAAGTCTTATAACACAGTCCTATTATAGAACAGCTTGATTTTATAGACAGGATAACCATAAATGTATGATACCATGACAATGTCTAATAAGCCTTAAAGAAATTATGTATTTTTTAGATGATAGCGTAGATGTCACAACTTTTTGGTCAACCTATATATACAGTATTGTGGAGTCCTGTAGCTCGGTGGTTAGAGCACTTGCCTTGCAAGTGGGAGACCTGAGTTTGATTCCCGGCAGGGCAAAAACTTAGGCAAGTTTTCATACTCCAAACGCCTGATAATATTCCCTCAAGAAAAAAATTATAATGATAAATTTGATCACTTCAATCCACAATTGTTTGTGGAAGACTGCTATGCGCAATTGCCTGTCGCATTAACAACAACAACAACAATTTACATTTATATAGCGCCTTTCACGTCGGGAGGACGTCCCAAGGCGCTAAACAAGAGGCGTGTGACTCGAGCTGGGAGGGGAGTGTTTGGGAAGGGGTGAAACACGAAGGGGAGGTAAAAGAGTTCGGGGTGGAACAAAAGGCACGATCGAAGAGGAAAGTCTTCAAATCGGCCTTGAAAGAGGAAAGGGAAGAGGCGAAACGGAGGGATTGAGGGATGGCATTCCATAAGGTGGGAGCAGAGAAACTGAAGGCCCGGCCTCCGATGGTGGGGCGGTTCGGGCGGGGGGCTTGGAGCAGGCCAAGTCCTGTTGAACGGAGGGTCCGGGTGGGCATGTAGGGGGAGAGTAGATCGGCTAGGTAGGATGGGGCAAGGCCGTGCAAGGCCTTGTAGGTGAGGACGAGGATCTTAAATTCGATCCTCTGGAGGATGGGGAGCCAGTGGAGACAGGCGAGGGTGGGGGTTATGTGGTCACGGAGGCGGGTGCGGGATAGTACACGGGCTGCAGAGTTTTGGATGGCCTGCAGCCTATGAATGGAGGAACTGGGGAGGCCGATTAGGAGAGAATTTCCGTAATCCAGCCGTGAGGTGATGTATGCGTGCACGAGTGTTTCGGCAGCGCGGGGGGTAAGATAGTTGCGGAGCCTAGCAATGTTGCGCAGATGGAAATAGGCGGTGCCAGTCAAGGCGCGGATGTGTGGGAGGAGGGAAAGTTTTTGATCGAACATGATGCCGAGGTTCCTGATTGGCTTTGTGAGGTGGAGAGTACAGCCTTGGATGTGGAGGCTGGCAGCGCCCGATGTGCGGAGGCGCTGGCTTGAGCCAATCAGGAGGGCCTCGGTCTTATTCACGTTCAATTGCGAAAAGTTGTCCCTCGTCCAGGACTCGATGTCGGACAGACATGCTGTCAGAACATCGATCATCTGGGGGTTGAGGGATGAGGCAGAAAGGTACAACTGGGTGTCATGTGGAAATTTACCCCATGTCTGCGGATGACGTCGCCCAGGGGGAGCGTGTAAAGGGTGAAAAGAAGGGGACCGAGGACAGAGCCCTGAGGGACGCCGTGGGAAACTGTGCGGGGGTTTGAAGAAAAGCCATTGGAAGAAACAAAATGTAAACGGTGGGTCAAATAAGAGTGGAACCAGTCAAGGACTGTGCCTTGCAGGTTGAGGTGGGAGGAAAGACGTTGAAGGAGGATGGTGTGATCGACTGTGTCGAACGCAGCAGACAGGTCAAGGAGGACGAGGAGGCAGAGGGAGCCCTGGTCACAGGCGGTTAGGATGTCATTTGTGACCTTGACCAGGGCAGTTTCTGTGCTGTGGATAGGGAGGAAACCTGATTGGAGGGGTTCAAGAAGTGAGTGATTTGAAAGGAAAGAGCGGAGCTGGGAGGCAACCACTCTTTCAAGGACCTTGGATAGAAACGGGAGGTTGGAGATGGGTCGATAACTTGATGGTTGCGACGCATCAAGGGAGGGTTTCTTCAGGATAGGGGTGATGGTGGCTGTTTTAAGGGAGGTAGGGACGGTTCCTGAGGAGAGCGAAAGGTTAATGGTGTCAGAAATGAGTGGGGCTAACAAATGGAGCTGGGTGCGGAGGAGGGGGGTGGGGATGGGGTTCAATGAGCACGTGGTGGGTTTCATGGAGGTGATTGTTTTTGTGATTGAAAGCGGGGTGGTGCAGTTGAAAGTGTGAAATGGGGGGTGAGTAGGGGTTGAGGTAGCTGATGAGGGCGCGGAGGTGGAGGAGTGGTGGGGGGAGGAAACCGCAGAGCGGATTTTCTCAATTTTGGATTCGAGGAAATCCAGCATCTCCTCACAACGAACGTTTGAGGAGAGGATCTGCGAGGTGAGGCGGGGGGGGCGGAGGAGCTGGTCGGTGGTGGCGAAGAGTAGGCGGTGGTTGTCCTTCGCTTCCAGGATTATCCTGGAGTAGAAGGCTGATTTGGCGGTGGCTAGGGCGGAGCGGTAAAATTTGATGTGGTCCAGCCAGATTTGCCGGTGGACCGTGAGGCCAGATTTGAGCCAGGTGCGTTCAACTGCTCTCACTTGGCTTTTGAGGGAACGGAGGTGAGGTGTGTACCACGGTGATGATCGGGAATGGGAGACGGTTTTGGAGGTGAGGGGGGCCAGGGTGTCAAGGGTAGTGGAGAGGGTGTTGTGGAGGGCGGTGGAGGCGGAGGATGGGTCTGTACAAAAAGAATGCCATTGTGGGAGGAGGTCGGAGGATTCTAGGGCAGAGGTGAAAGTTTGAGGGGGAATCTTCTTCCAGGGCCGGTAGAAGATGGTGGTGGGTTTGGAAGTGGAGGGGGGAGGGATAGAGGTGTTGCAGGAAATGAAAAAATGGTCAGAAATGGCCTTTTCTGTGATGGTGACGCCAGAGACGTTGAGGCCTCGGGTGATCACCAGATCGAGAGGATGGCCGTGAGTGTGGGTGGCAGTGTTGATATGAAGGGAGAAGTTGAAAGACGAAAGTAAAGAGGAAAATTCAGAGGAAATTGGGCAGGAGGGGGTGAAATGGAGGTTGAAATCGCCAAGAATAATAAGGCGATCAGAGGAGGCACAAAGGGAAACTAAAAGTGAAGAAAAGTCTGAAATGAAAGTGGGGGAGGGTTTGGGTGGGCGATAAACTAGTAGGATTTTGAAAGAATTGTGGGAGGAGTGAGAAAGGGTGAGATGTTCAAAAGAGGGGAAGGAGCCGGAGGAATAGGGGGATAGGGCGAGGGATGTCCTGGAGATGAGGGCCACGCCACCGCCACGACGGTTGGGTCGAGGAGCATGGTGGAATGTGTAGTTGGGTGGTGTGGCTTCAACAAGGGGGAAAGTGTCGCCTGGGATGATCCAAGTCTCCGTCAGGGCCATGATGTCAACGTTCTCACCAAGGATGAGATCGTTGATGGCCAGCTAAGCCTACAAATATAATAATAATCATCCTTGCATTTGATATAGCACGTGGTAGACGTCTTCTAGACATCTCAAAGTGCTTCATAGAATATACTGTAATGTGAATTGGCTGTCTATACTTGGGCGAAATGTGGCAGCCAATTGTGCACAGCAGTATCTCACTAACAGTCATGGATTGAGTGACAAAATTATTGTTGAATTTTTATTAGGGAATATTATAGCCAATTCAGTCGACAGTATATTCGGTGAAGCACTTTGAGATGACTGGAAGAGATGAAAAGCGCTTTATCAAATGCAAGGATTATCTTTATGTATATAGATATGTACATCTATACAATGCATCACAGTGGTGGGGTTAGACACCAAGCAAAGGAGAGAAGGGATAATTTTAAAGAGAAATTTAAAGATAGAGATAGGTGAGGTAGAGGGATAGAGTTAGGGTGTACAAGAGATAAGGGATGTAATGACGAAAGGGTTAGCCTCAGCTAGTAATGCTGAGCATGCAGGAAAGGTACATAGTCTTGTGTTAGCTGAGTGGCGGGACAGGCTGGGAAGGACCAGTACCAGTGGATCAGAGAGATAGGGAGATACTTAGGGATATATATATATGTGACTGAATTACTTGCAGAGCTCGTGAGAGGTGCTCAGGCTGTCATCTCCTTACCTCAATGTAGATTTTTATTTTTCTGGAACAGGTTATCCCTGATCTGCCACAAATCACATTCACAGTCACAATCTTGAAGCTGGGGCGGGTGCTGTTGGCACAGCAGGAGTCCTGCAGTCCCAACACATTCAATATGTTTGTCACAAATTATTTCCACAACTAAGAAAATATTACAATTGTAAACATATGAGCGAGTCTTCTGCTCTTACCTGAACTAAAGTATATTCACAATTACCATCAAACACAAAGGATTTGCCATCAAAGGTGGACAGGTGGCCATCGCCGTTAATGACACACGTTCCTGGGCAGCTCACTTTCTCTTTACATTTCCATTTACCACTCCAGCAGACACTAAAACAGCACAAGGCACTGTGTGAGTACAGTAAAGTCACAGATAGGGACAGGTCACTGTGTGAGTACAGTAACAGTCACACAGAGAAGGACAGGTAACTGTGTGAGTTCAGTAACAATCACATAGAGAGGGACCGGTCACAGTGTAAGTACAGTAACAGTCACAGAGAGGGACAGCTGACTGCGTGAATGCAGTAACAGTCACACAGGAACAAGTCACTGTGGGCGTTAAACTCTCTGGGATGCTACCCCACGTGAACAACACTATAATAAATGCAAATTGTTGTTGAGTGTACTCATTTTGTGCAGATGCATTCTACATAGTGGCATTCTACATAGTGGCATTCTATGAACTGAAGTGTAATTAACTTCATGTAATTTAGAGTACATTTCTGGTACATTAGATGTACAATGGCCAAGTAAAGTAAAATTGCTTCTGTTTTTTCAGAATATTTTGCATGGCAGTAAGTTAATGTTTGAATTCCTTACCATTCCTGACAGTCTTTGATCATTCTCTCTCCCCGTTTATAGATTTCAGCCCTGAATTTACAGGAGCAATTGTCGGGGGTGACGCATGCATCATTTTCATCAAGAACCATCCCTTCAGGACAGATACAGCCTGACACACACTCAGTTGGGATCTACATTTTGAGGCAAGGGAGAATAGAACATTAAATTTGAAATGATTATTTAATCATTTCACCCACAGGATCAAATACAAAATCCTTGTCCTCACTTTCAAGGCCATTCACGGCCTTGCCCCCGCCTATCTCTCTGACCTACTGTCTCCCTATCAGCCTGTGCCCACACCCTCCGTTCAGCAGACTCAGGCCTGCTCCGCATCCACTGCCCTAACTGCCCTACCATCAGTAGCCGGACTTTCAGCCTCTCTACCCCCACACTGTGGAACTCCATCCCACAGCCCCTCACCTCGCTTCCTCCCTTTCCTCCTTCAAGGCCGGTCTCAAAGCCTTCCTCTTCGACTGCGCCTTCAGCTGCCCCACTAACTCTTCCCCCTCTCCCACTCTCCTTCCCCTTCCTCCTACCCCAACCTTCCCCCACCCCCCAACCCGCTCGGGTCCCGACCTGACTGTTCAGCACTTTGGGACGTCCTCCCAACATGAAAGGCGCTTTATAAGTGCAATTATGCTGTTGTTGTTGTAAAGCCCTTTATTGTGGGAGAAAAAAGAGCTGCTACTTACACAGGAAACCTCCATGGCAATCATCTGGCAGGTCCGAGCGCAGGAGATACCAAACTGGTCTTGAGCTCCATGTGCACAGCTAAAGTAAAATTTAGGGGAATCGCAAAGTCCTGAAAAGATAAAAAGATATTACGCATCAGCAGCCCTGAGCATAGGTGTGTCAGTATCCATTAAACCCAGAGTCCAGATTCAAATCAAATCTCACAGCATACAAATACAAATTTGCGCAGTGGCTTTCCTGTTGGAAGGATGTCCCAAAGCAAATACAACCTGATCAATTTTAAATGGATTTACACATTTACATTTAATATGATCTTTTATAATCTTTTATAATCTTACAGGACCTTTGGGATTTGTAACCTGGCCAGAGCACTCCACCTTCCCATCTCTGCAGCAGCTGTGGAAAGAGACAGAGCAGAATGACATTCCATTCATAATAATAATAATCCTCACATTTGATAGAGCGCTGTTCATGTCTACAACAACAACAACAACAACAAAACTTACATTTATATAGCGCCTTTCACGTCGAGAGGACATCCCAAGGCGCTGTACAGTCAGGTAGGACAAGAGCAAGGTGGGAAGGATCAGGGCAGGATAAAGCATAGTAGGAAAAGTAACTGTATATTAGTGGGCGAAACGCGGCAGCCAGACTCCATTCGTGTACTATAGGAACAACCCAAACCCAATTATCATTCTTGCATTTCATGCAGCACCTGAATCCAAAAGACAACATCTCTGATAATGAAGTGTTTCCCCAGCATTGCACTAGAGTGTCAGCTTCGATATGAGCTGAAAGCCTCAACACATCTCTCCCATTGCAACTCGCTTTACCAAAAGATAACTTACATTTAGGTTTCGCATGTGTTTATGGTTTGTTTTTGTCTGTTTCACCAATGATCTATGTAAGATGGGGGTGATGTCTGTCTAGGGTGTTCTACGTGAGCACTGTCTGCGAGTAGCTTAAGTCGTACGTGTGGCGCCTGGGCCCCAAGGAATATTACTTGCAATATATTATCTCTCAGTAGTTGTCTGCTGGGAGGAGTACCAATGATTAAGTGAAACAGTTATCAAAGTTATCAAGTTATCAAAGAATAATAAAGTTCATGACAACAACAACAAATGACATTTGTATTGCACCTTTCACGTCAGGAGGACTTCCTGTGGCACTGACAGTAGTCCAGTGCCCATTTCCCCTTATACTGTACACAGGCATCGGCCCCTCTCTGCAGGGAAGCAGCTGAAATCAGCAGTGGCTCATTGGTGTGGGCTAATACTGTGACTGTGACTTCAGCCCCATTGGAACTGCTGAGATCTCGACCAGAGTCGTTCCAATACAGCAGGTCCCTGGTGACTCGCTGTCCGTCATGGCACTCGGTGCTGTATGGCCTCTTCCCAGACACTCACAGCCAAACCCACCTCAAGTGGTCTGAGAATCATCAACTCGGTAACGGAATCCCTTTGGCATTCCCCAAACCAGGTGTTCTTCTGGCAGAATGAGGGGACGGTGAGAGCCTGTCTCAGGCTTGTGTGCGCGCCAGGATTAGGGACTATATACTAAGGGACAAGCTGAAGTTCGGCTTTAAAAGGAAAATGGGACAGATTATATTGTACTTTGTTTTTGTTTGAGATTTCTATTGTAGAAGTAGAATACAATACGGTAGAAGCTTGATTACCCGATACCCAACCATCCGGAATGCTCAACCAACCAGTATCTCCCAATACAATTCACCATTCCAGTAAACGGATCTCATACTGGAACCATCTGGGACACTCGTGAGTATGCTCACTTTGCTCATGCGTGCAATACATGCGCACTTATTAAACTTAACGAACGCTGGAATTTTTATTTTACCACTCATTTTACCGAGTGTGCTAGAATGCTTTATTGGTAAGTATCCATACCATATTCTGTTATTATTTTAATCTATTATTAATATGGTATGTTTTAAAATAAGTTAATTTTTTGTGTAGGATTTTCGGCAACTTGCCGCTCGAATATCCGGCATATTTGATTAACCGGCACCGGTCAGGTCCCGAGGGTGCCGGATAACCAAGCCGCTACTGTATATTTATAAATAAATAAATAAATAAATAAATACGTATTTTTAATAAAAATTCCAACACAGCAGATGGACATGAAAATCACAAAAGTGAGCATCTCATTGCAATATGGTCACCGATAGACTAACAATTCTACAAACATTTTCTGAGAGGCGATGTGAACACCGCAAACAAAACAAAACCCAAATCACCATAGACTTTACATAAAACACAGACAGTCAGCGCAGCGGGAAGCTGTGAACAGGCTGTGAAGCTGTCAAACAGATCTGATGTTTTTATATTATTGATGTCAAAGTATTTGTATGCAGATCAAGCTGTTGCAGTTATAACTTACCAGCTCTCACTATTAACTACTGTTGTCTTCCCAGGTGCTAGCACTTTACCAGTGCTCAGAATGCAGGAGCATTGATTTGCTTTGACACAGTTGCCATAAGTGTCTAGATATAGGCCCAATGGACAGACACAGCCCTCCACTGGAACATCAGTGGCAGCGCATTCAAAGTCCCTGTCAGACAGTGACATACACGTCCGATCACAAGCCTTGGCATTGTAACTGAAAATCTGCTTCCCAGGGCAGGTGATTTCTGTAAAAACATAACATATGCATGTTTATGCATACTGTCACTATTATAATTATAATATATTGCATTATTATACACATTGGAGAACTTAGACCCCTCTACTTTTCAATATCTACATTCTCCCCCTTGGTGACATCAACTGCAGACATGAGGTCAACTTCCACATGTATGCGGGTGACACCCAACTCTATCTCTCTACCCTCGACTCCAGGACCACTGTTGTCCTGACAGACTGTCCTGGATGAGAGCTAACTTTCTACAGTCGAATGCCAACAAGACCGAGCTCCTCCTGATTGGCTCGTGCCAGTACCTTCACACCTCAGGCATTGGTAGCATCAACCTCCATGGTTGCTCACTTCAACTGTCTTTCCTCTCCCACATCCACGCCATGACCCACTCTGCCTTCCCTCATCTCTGCAACATTGCCCGACTCTGCCACTACCACACCCCTCAGGCTGCTGAAACTCTCATTCATGTCTTCATCATGCCCAGGCTCGACTATGCCAATGCCCTTCTTTTTGGCCTTCCCTACTCCACCCTCCATAGGCTGCAGATCATCCAGAACTCTACAGCCAATGTCCTCTCCAGCACCAAGCTCCGGAACCCCATCCGTCCTATTCCATTCTTGCCCAACTCCATTTGCTCCCCTTCATTCAGAAGATTCAATTCAACATCCTGGTCCTCATCTTGAAAGCCCTCCATGGCCTTGCCCCACCCTACCTCTGCGACCTCCAAACCCCCCTACCAACCAGCGCGCTCCCTCCACTCAGTGGGCTCCAGCCTACTCCATGTCCCCCCACCCACCAGTCCCACCATCAGCGGGCGAGCATTCAGCCTCTCTGCCCCAACCTCTGGAACTCCATCGCACAGTTCCTCCACCTCGCCCCCTCCCTAGCCTCCTTCAAGTCCCGTCTCAAAATCCTCCTCTTCAATGGTGCCATCAGTTTCCCCCCTTCCCCTCCACCCTCCCCTATCCCAACCCCAGCTTGGGTCTGAAATACTGTCCAGTGCCTTGAGATGTTTTTCTGACGTGAAAGGCCCTATACACAGGTAATTTTATGAATTGTTTGCTGTGTACTCACTGCAGCGGTGTGCACTACTCCTCCAGTTGGCTAAGATCAGCCCCTTTGCAGCACAAGCTCGAGCGTAGGACCCGAGGGCTGAACACAGAAAGTCTGCAGTCGTTTTATAGTTACATGTTTCATATTTACATTTCTGAAGAATAAAAAATAAAATTCAGAAGAAGCTGAATCAGGTTTACATAAATACATATCTGGGCCCAAAGCCACTGAACCAAACATAATGGTACAGGTAAGATATGGAAGGTGAGCCAGACACTGCTCCTACCTTTTCATAGGGCAAAGGATCCACCAAATCATGTCCCCTTCCAAATATGCTGGTTGTATCAAGCAAGAGATAACAAAGAGACGGTGGATAGCCCCCTATTTAATCAAACACCATTAATATTCTGTTAGAGTACAATAACAAAATTACATTTATAGAGAAACTTTGACATCGGGAGGACGTCCCAAGGCACTGAACAGTTAGAGTAATACCATTACCAAATACCATTAATATTCTCCCAGCGCCTTTGGGATGTCCTTCTGATGTGAAAGGTGCTATACAAATGTCATTTGTTGTTTGTGTTATTGTGTATGGGACCAAACACCATCACTAACAACAATAACTTGGATTTATATAGTGTGCTCCATGCCGAACGTGCTTCCCAATAACGGATCCTGGGGCTGAGCCAGAGGGAGGGCGAAGAAGATGACTGAAAGCGCGGTTGATAAGAAAGGTCTGTAGCTGAGACCTGAAAATAGAAAAGGAGGGAAGCGAGGCGAAGGGAGTGAGGGAGGGAGTTCCAGAGCCTTGGGGCGTAGTGGCTTAAGGTGGAGGAGCGGAGGATTCGGGGGACAAGGAGGAGGCCGGACCTGGTGGAGCGAAGGCAACAGGTGCTGTTGTGAGTGGAGAGGAGATCAGAGAGGTAGGGGGGTGCAGAGGAGTGGTGGGATTTGAATACAAGCATGAGGAGCTTGAAATCGATCCTCTCCAGGACAGGGAGCCAGTGCAGTCTGGCAAGGACTGGGGTAATCGGAGAGCAGAGTTTTGAACGGGTGAGAATGCAGGTAGCAGAAATCATCACCACAGACCTTTACACCCAGAAAGGAAGTTTTGTTCCATCAGCCTGGCTGGTGATGAACCAGCTGGACCACCTAGTCCTGAGTAATAACTTTCCAGCCACCTCCCAGAAGCAAACAACCTATACTTAATTGGTAGAACAACAACTCGCATTTATATAGCGCTCTTCACGCAGGTAGAGTCTAGGATCGCTTAACGGCCCAACACTGAGCTGGAATCTACCCAAACAAATTCATTGCATCATTTGACACACGTTCAAGCTTGGGAAGCTAAGATTATGGACTTACAGTTGAAGAGGCTGGATTTGCATGGTTGCTTATCAATCACAGGAGCACAGTGTCGATCGAGATGCCAGGAATCCACAAAAGGATCAGGGTTATCTTCTAAGATTCCAGTGCTGCTCATGAAATCATCCTTGGGCTCACCATTAAAAATACCACATAGTCCTGTGATACAATCCCGCACGTGTAACATAATACTGTTATGACATCTGAATACAATCCAAGCTCATTTAAAAAGCATTAACGTTTCATGTATTTCTGGCATTAATCTGCATCAGGTGCTGCCTGCAACGTCACTGTTTCTAAGCACGGGGCTGCAGGTCAAAGGAACATTTTTTGTTTATGTAGACTGTTTGACTCCTACCTGGCAGCATTATAATTATAATAATCCTTACAATTGATACAGAGCCTTTCAAGTCAGAAACATTTCACAGAATTTACTGAAGAGTGAAATTACTATATGGTTTGCAGGTGAATGAAGCAGCCAATTTGTACACGGCAATGACCCACACCCAGGAAGTGAACCCTGCCCTACTTGTTATACAGTCGTCCTGTTGTACTGCAGGGAAGTATTACTGAACAAGAACAGCTCCCAGCATTCAAATCCAAACCTAAATCTTGTCCTAAATGTTGTCTTGACTAAAAGCAACATAAACTCTGGATCCCTCCCCTCTCCACAGGCTGTGTCTACTTACACTCATATTTGTGGAACTATCCTGCTAAGTAGGGCATCAATTCAAGATCCTGGTCCACACATTTAAAACCCTCCACAACCTCACCCCACCCTACATCCGGACCTTCTAACCTCTTACCAACCTCCTCCGTTCAGCAGGTTCTGGCCTGCTCCACGTCCCCCAACCCATCTGTCCCACCATTGGCTGGTGAGCCTTTAGCTACTCTCTAACCTCTGGAACTCCATCGCCGCCTCTCTCCCCCCTGGCTTCCTTCAAGTCCCATCTCAAGACTTTCCTCTTTGATGGTCCCATCGGCAACTCCTAATTCCCCTCTTCCCTTCCCCCTGCGCCCCCCCATCCCCAGCTCGGGTCTGATATAGTTACAGTCCAGCGCCTTGGGACATTCACCTACTGTGAAAGGCGCTATACAAGTGTAATTAGTTGTTGTGATATGAGGAACAATTTCTTCCCCCAAGGAAGATAGAATTTGGCCCTGAAGAGCCAGATTTAGATTGAGGGTCAATCTGGTGACTAAAGTCTGCTTTGTGCTGTTTCAGATGGTCAGACCATGAGTGTATGCTGTTGTTAGTGTGGATGTGTACACATTCCTGTATATTTGCAGTCTTTTAAATTGCTGTTTTAGTGTTTTTCAGCAAAATGTTAACTCTTACCAGAGGTGTTGCCAAAAAAGTAATGGCCAATATTAATGTACACTTGAAACACTGGCTGGATCTGGATCTGCATCTCCAGACCATACGTGGTGCTTATCAAAATGTACAGCGAAGACTGTCTGAAGATTGTAATGACACCTAAGGGAAAGGCAGTGAATAAAATGAGTTTTGATTGCCAGTCGTGCAAGATTGCCAGGATTCCAGTGATGGTGCAGGAGGAGCAGTGGGATTCAGTCATAATAATCCTTGTATTTAACATACCTGTCATATTACAGTCTTTTGTGGTGACTGCAAGCACACTGCAATGTCCATAAAGTAAATGACTGATTTTATTTGGGGTATTGTTGGTCAAGACCAGAAAAAACTGCCTTCTCTTTCTAAGCAGGACCATAGGATGTTTAACACCAATAAATAGGAAGACAGGACCTTGGTTTATTATCTCATCCAAAGCATTAGAGATAGGAGAAGCTTCACCACCATCTCTCATGGACAGAGCTACAAAAACATCAAGCAAATGTCAGAGATTTTGACACCAAGAAACAGGCACTCGTATGTTCCTATTTATGCCACACACTAAGTGTACCCACCATCTGCAGTGTCACTGTGGTATGACCAGAGTTTATGAGTACAGGTATTCCTCGCTTAACGTCATAGTTGTGTTCTTGAAAATTGCAACTTTAAGCGAAATGACATTAAGCGAACACATTTTTCCCATAAGAATTAATGTATAAACTGGAGTTAGGTTCTTGTGGGCATTTTTCATCAAAATTTTCTTTAAAAAAACATTATACTGTACTCACTCCCTGACTGCCTGGCCGGCTCACTCACTCGCTGCCGGTCTGGCTCACTCCCAGCCTGCCCATCACTCTCTTGACAGGCAGGCCCTAGTGCCGTTATACCCCTTTTCTACCCGCTGGTGAACTTCATAATAGCGAACGGATATATGTTCCCTATGCATCAGCAACATAATAATGAAATTATGTTGACCAAAACAACGTTAAGTGGGGCCTACCTGTATAGGAACTGATTTTCCTCCAATAGAAGCATCCATATACTGTAGTTCTTGGTTTAAACCAACAGATTCTAAACATTTAATTCTTGTCTGGGAGATATGAGACTGAGAGGACTTTAGACCTCTAATACAGGAGTATGATCGACAAATCTGAACACAATTCTGGCACTCTGAAATAATCCAACCTCAGATACAATACAACTCTACTGGAAGCTGAATGAAGTGCAACGTTCTCGACATGAGTGTTACCTGTTTTGTAGGGTAAGAGCTTAATTTCATCATTAACTTTTATCATGTCCTGCCTTGAAATTTCGATTTTTACCTACGGAAGAAGGATAGCATTCAAATGACTGAACAACAGCTATAAGCACAGCTCAAAGACATGTTAAATGAGCATCTAAATTATTGCAGATCATTGTTAGAGGACTGGCTGGAGGACCATTATCTTTCACTTGTATTTCTCAGCATCTGTACAGACTATTCGGGATTCAGCACTGGCATAACCAAAGGTACATTAAATCTAGCATTGTTTTAACAACTCTAATGTTGTAATGTTATTTAATCCAGAACATAATGTAGATACACTCAGTCTTTTTTATTAGAACTTTTGCAAATCAACCTCTTTCAAAATCTGCAAAAGTCATTCTTCCCAGAATCCTTTTATCTTGCATCATCCATATTCAATTGCTACTTAGGTCCTTAAAGCAATACGCAACAACAACAACAAAATTACACTTGTATAGTGCCTTTCACATCAGGAGGATGTCCCAATTTGCTGGACAGTCAGTGTTTCAGACCCAAGCTGGGGTCGGGGACAGGGACAGTGGAGGGAAAGGGAGGGATTTGGGGTGACTGATGGGACCATTGATGAGGAAGGTCTTGAGGCGGGACTTGAAGGAGGACAGGGAGGAGGTGAAGTAGAGGGACTGTGGGGTGGAGTTCCAGAGAGTGAGGACAGAGTGAATGAAGGCTCACCCACCAATGGTGGGGTGGGTGGGTCAGGGGATGTGGAGCAGGCCGGAGCGGACAGGTTGGTAGGGGGTTAGAATTTCATAGATGTAGGGTGGGGCGAGGCCATGAAGGGCTTTGAATGTGAAGACCAGGATCTTGAATTGGATCCTCTGGGTGATGGGGAGCCAATGGGGTTGGATGAGGATGGGAGGGATGGGGTCACGGAGTTTGGAACGGTAGAGGACATGGGCTGCAGAGTTATGGATTACCTGCAGGCTGTGGAGGGAGGAATTGGGAAGGATGACAACCAGGGCGTTCGTGTAGTCAGGCCAGGATATAATGAAGGCATTAATGAGGGATTCAGTGGCCATGGGGGTAAGGTAATAGTGGAGTCAGCCAATATTGCGGAGGTGAGGGAAGGCAAAGTGAATTGCATGGATTTGGGGGAGGAAAGACAGTTGAGGATCGAACAAGATACCTAGATTCCTGACTGGCTTGGTGAGGTTGAGTGTACAACCATGGAAGTTGATACCGCCAGTGCCTGATGCATGAAGGCATTGGCGCGAGCCAATCAGGAGGGCCTCTGTCTTGTTGACATTACCATATGTGGAGCAACAACAACGCTTCACACCAAACACTCATCAACAAACACTCAAGCTGCGAATATCTTTCCCATTTCAGCAATGACTAAACAGGAGCTGCTGGCTTGCTTGCTAAGGAACAACAACAAAAATATATCTGCAGAAGTTGATCCTTACCTTATTACTAGTGTAGATTATGGACTTCAGGCAGGTTTCAGTAGATGTTTCACCACATGAATAAAAGGTTGCTGCTATGTGCCCAGCATCAGGGATTTCTGCACTCTGCACAACAATAACAATAAAGAACCAATATATGGCTTTGTTTCATCCCAAATATTTCTCACCATCAGTTTTCTGGCTAATGAAGCACCTGCAGCTGCTGGGTAGAGTCCGTCAAATTACCAAAGACAATGTGCCATGAAAGGTTTTACACGGTGAATAAAAGGCAGACAAGGGAAGCTAAGAAACAAGGGCCCAGTGTATGGATCTGTCCCCACTCACCTCTATACAGGAGGTTCAATTCTACAAGTGATCACCACCATAAAAGATTTCCCGATCACGGCTGCATTGTTGTAGACCGAGAGAGAGAGAAACAGAGAGAGGGGGAGATGGCAAGAGGTCACCCTAATGAAGACCCCTGAGAACATACATCAGTGCTGGCGAGGATTAATGAATTATCATGCAGCTACAGATATGCAAATTGAGAATATGATCTTACTTGGATGAGCAGATAAGTGCAGAGCCCATGAAATCTGTATTTCTTTAAATCAAATGTAGTGACTAACGATCCCCCTTCGACTGAACAGGTCCCGACACATGGCTCAGAAGTGCACTTCCACTGGCCTACAGAACACACACTGTGTAGAAAAAAATTAATGGCACAAAATTTATACAAAACATTGACAAACATTGTCAGACATTCAGAATTGGTCCAGCTGGATGTTTCAGCAATGACTGACAATTATCCTAACCGTTCGAAGAAATCAGACACCGTAAACTGTCCTGGGCAAAACCACCTGTTTGTGCCCTGTGTCGCACCAGCGGCCCCAGTAAGCGAGACGTTGGTTGAATTTTATAGATCGATTAGTCAGAGGATCCATAGTGGAAGGGAGTTGTGAGTGCAATGACATCACTGACAGTCACTACACCTCTCACCACATACAATGCGTCCATATTTTACCAGGATTTGCATAGAGTGTCCTCCTTTTCTCCAGAGGCATAGATATTCCCATTCATTACACAAGGACACCGATGTTGTTGCTCACAGGTCTCACCCCTGACCATGTCTGGATAGTTATTCTCTGTAGTAATTTAAAGTAGATATTACTCAATATCTATCCTGCATACAATAATAATCCTTGCATTTGATATAGCGCATTTTTTCATGTTTTCTAGACATCTCAAAGCGCTTCACAGAATATACTGTAAAGTAGGGTCCGGCGATATATCGATATATCGCTAAAACCCAATATAATTTTCATATCGATACGCCGATATAGGCATTTCAAAAATATCGATATATCGAGGTAAAAAAATCGGAATGCGCGCACACTGAACTACAAGACCCAGAATGCTCATCTCTATACACAATGCACAGACCGAGGTGCAAAGCCGCCATATTGTATTCATAGTCCTCGAATACAATATACAGTTATGCAAGGGGTGGCGGGGGGGGGGGTGAGGGGAGAGAGACGGCTGGGGGGGTTGGGGGGGAGAGAGACGGCTGGGGGGGGGGGAGAGAGACGGCTGGGGGGGGGAGAGAGACTGCTGGCGGGGGGAGAGAGACGGCTGGGGGGGGGGAGAGAGACGGCTGGGGGCGGGGGGGGGAGAGAGAGACGCCGGGGGGGGGAGGGGAAAGAGACGGCTGGAGGGGGGGTGGGTGGGGGAGAGAGAGATGCCGGGGGGGGGGGGAGGGGGAAAGAGACGGCTGGGGGGGAGGTGGGGTGGAGAGAGACAGCGGGGGGGGGGGGGAGGGAGAGGGGGGCCGCGGGTGTGTGGGGGGGCGGGGGGGGGAGAGACGGGGTTCATGTGATAATATACAGATAGATATAGAGGGGGGGATGTGAGAGAGGAGAGAGACACAGACAGAAAAACACAGAGATGGAGAGAGTGAGTGTGAGAGACACAGAGAGAGAAAGATATTTACCTCCTGAGGATTTACTCTGAATGTGCGAAAACCCCGAAAATATCAATATTTCGGTATATCTCGATATGAGCCCATCGATATATCTAAATCGGAAAATTTACATATCGACGGACCCTACTGTAAAATAAATTGACTGAATATTTGTGGACGAAACACAGCAGCCAATTGCGCACAGCAGTGTCCCACAAACAGTCATGGATCGAGATGAACAATTTATTACTGGATTTTTTTGAGGGATTATTATCAGACTCGTGGAGTAAGGACACCTGCCCAAGGTTTTGCCCTTCCTGGAATCGAACCCAGGTCTCCTGCTTGCAAGTCAAGGGTTCTAACAACTGAGCTACACAATTCTACAAAGGCTGGTCAACACATGCAGCATTTGACGCCCAGGAGAGTAATATCTCAGTACAGTCAGAAGAAGGAGAAAGGTGATGATCAAATTAAAACAAATTAAATCCCTAATTTGGTGGTTGATTGTTTCCATATGAAGAATACACACCACAAACGTCCACATGCCTCATCCAGTCCTCCAGGACAATGCCTCGAAGTTTACAAGCTTGAACGTAGGACTCAAATGCACTGCACAGAAAGTCCAGGGTGTTTTCATAGTTGCATGTCTCGTATCTACAGCGCTGGAAATGACAGACATTGTCACAGCTTTAGATTCTGCAACTATCTTCATGCACTTATGTTTCACACAGTGACTTATCACGTTGTTAAAGCACGTCACAGAATGTATTGTAAAGAGGATTGACTGTATTGTTAGGTGAAACTCGGCAGCAAATGGCACGCAGCAATGTCCCACAAACAGTCGTGGATTGAGTGACCAATTTCTTATTGGAGGGATTATTACCTCATAAACTGATCCACCAATCAACTAACAACGCATTTCAAAAATGGGTCATCTCGTTTGCGCTAACCATTACGATATAGAACTATGTGATGTACAAATTTTAATAAGTTTATATTTCTCACACATTAATAATATTAATCCTTGCATTTGATATAGAATTTTTCACGTCTTCTAGACATCTCAAAGCACTTCACAGAATATACTGTAAAGTGAATTGACTGTATATTTGTGGGTGAAGCGTAGAAGCCAATTGTGCACAGTAGTGTCCAACAAACAGTCATGGATTGAAATGTCTAATTTATTATTGCGTTTTTTTTTCTTGAGGGATTATTAGCAGGCATGTTGAGTAAGGAAACTTGTCCAAGGTTTCGTCCTGCCTGGAATCAAACCCATGTCTCGTTTGTAAAGCGAGTGCTCTAAACACTGAGCTACCATAAATGAGTAACAATAACAAATATCTTAACCATGGCTTTACCATGGAGATACCATAGCTTAGAGAGGAGGGCGCGTGTCTGAGCGGGAGTGAGAGGACAATGAGAGGGGAGTGGGAGTGTGAGAGGTGAGGGGGAGGGGGAGTGTGAGAGGGGAGGGGAAGTGTGAGAGGGGAGGGGGAGTGTGAGAAGGGCTAGTTGCACTTATTTTCTGCTCTCTGGTTATGTACAACATCAACATTTTCCTGTTACTGTAATAATTTGATTATGCTGCCCATCCTGTTTCCTACAAGATTCCTTGGATAAATCTATCTGTGTGTAAATCTGTTTGGAGAAGGAGGGAAAGGATTATGAGCAGGAGGTAGGTAAACTGAGCCTGTTTACATTCGAAAAGTGAAGGTTGAGAGGTGATATGATTGCTGCATTTAAGATTCTAAAGGGAAGATATAATGTACACCAAGACAAGTTGTTTCATCTTGCCCCAAATTGGAGGATGGCCAACTAGTGAAGGGAGGGTAAATTCCAAACTAATCTGTGGGAAAATGTTTTCAGTGAACTAATGATAAATTTATGGAAGACTTTGAGAGCAGAAATTGATGAATCATTCTCATGCAAATTAGATCAATTTCTTTCAGAAGATAATATTTTGGGAAACAGTACAAGAGTAATTTGGAAGATGCCGCATCGAGTCATACAATCATACAGCACAAAAGGAGGCCATTCTGCTCAGCTGTCTCCAAAAAGAGCTCAACTGAACCCCACTGGCCACTGTCTCCTCACAGCCCTGCAATCATGTCCTCCCCAAATACCCATCTACTTCTCTTTTAAACATTGGTATTGAATCGGCTTCCAATACCCTTTCAGGTAATGTATTCCAGATCCGAATAACTCACTGGGTGAAAAACATTTTCCTAACTTTCCCTCTGGTTCTTTTAACAACTATCTTAAATCGGTGTCCTTGAGTTACTGACCCACATGCCAGTGGAAACAGTTTTTCCCAGTTCAACATGTCAAATCCTCTCATGATTTTGAAAACCTCTATTAAATCCCCTCTTAATCGTCACTGCTCTAGGGAGAATAATATACATTAGTACTTGGTCTTTGAGGTCTGTCAGGACAATAGCATTCAGTGGAAGATGGATGGACCACAAATTGATCAATAAAAGCTTTGATAAATAACAAGTATGTTTTGTTTTGCTTTTACCTCATAATAATCCATTGGGCCAACGAAACCATGGCATCTTCCAAATATGCTGGTCTTTTTCAACAATATACAACAGTGCTGCTGTGCATAAGCCACTATTAAATAGAAATCAAGAAGACAGGTTGTTATTTGAAAATTATTGCGTGTCTGTTCAGATGCTACTGAGTTTCCTTCACTTGTTTTTAAAGCGATTTTTTTTCATGCTCATCAGGAGAGCATGAAAAAAATATATCCATATTTGCAAACTAGGGTCCGTCGATATGAAAATTTTCCGATATCGATATATCGGTTTACCCATATTGACATATATCGATATCGGCGATATATCGATATCGCGGGGTTTTCCTGTCCTGCGCATGCGCACGCATTCCGGTGTGTGCGCGTGCATTCGGATATCAACAAGGTAAGTTGAAAAAGTCTGCTTTATACCAATATATACCGACATATTGATATATCGCCGGACACGGTATATTGATTTTCGCGATATATTGTTTTTTTCTCAATATATCGAATTTTTTGATATATCGATACATTTTTTATTCTGATATCAGCATATCGATATGAAAATTATATCAGATATAACCGATTTATCGATATATCGCCAGACCATATTGCAAACAATATGAATTACTGGACCCCAGATTCAGCTGTCAGCTCGTGTCAGCAGTCAGCTCGTGACAGCACAGATTAGAGACTCAGTAAAGCTCACTCTGCACTGTGTGTCCACACTCCCAGGTCAGGGTAAGAGACGGTAAAGCTCTCTCTACTCTGTGCGTTTGTGCACAATCCCAGGTGTGGGTTATAGACACAGTAAACCTCCCCCTATACTGTCCGTCCACACTCCCAATTCATTGACAGCATGGGTAGAGACAGAGTAAAGCTTGCTTTCTCCTAGCTATCAATAAGCTTTTACTATCTCAGTAAAGCATACACTGACACCAATGAGATGTTTCGTATCCACACTTGCCATCTTTCTAGCCCAATTTACCAACTTTGTGCCAATTTATGCTGAATTACAGATACTTTTGAGCTACAAACATGTTTTTTAGCACAGAGGAAAATTCTTTGACCCAGACTCCATGTAGCTGCCTGAGAGATCTATCAGTGAAACATGAAACGAGATCAATCCATAAAGCATTTGCTGGGACTTTTCACTCACATTTGAACTGACTTAGTGAGCATGGGTCAGTAGTTTGTTCAGTTGCAGATGCACATGCTCCACTCACTTGCCACGAGTTCACAAATACAGCAGAAGTTCCTTCTGAGATTTCCATACAGCTCCTGAAATCATCTTCAGCATCTCCATTGAAATTGCCACACAGTCCTGAAGGGCAATAAATAAAAATAAGGATAAACCTTGCAATTGATGAAGCATTTTGTTATCCCCATTTAGACTCAGTCTCAAAGTGCTTCACAGAATATACTGAATGAAGTGAACTGATTGCATATTTTGTGTGCAAAATGTGACAGCTAATTGCACAGTTAATTACATAATGTTTACTTAAGGATTCTCTGTCAAGTTTTCTCCTCTGTGTTTACCACAACATCATAATAATAAACCCTTTCTGTACAACATCTCTACCAACTCTGCTGAGTGCAGTTACATGAAGCAACAAAAAAACTCTTACCAGCTGTCGTGTCAAAAAAGGTGATCTGTACAGTAATGTAGAGCTGAATAATTGGATGAACCAGGATCTGCATCTTTAGGCCAAACTGAGTGCTCATCTCAACATATCTTAATGACTTCCTGTGGATCCTGATGTCCCCTGAAAGAAAATCCAAGTTTGGATTCCTAAATGAAGTATGGTGGCTATGGTTTTTGCAGTGTTGGTGACTAACCATAAACACACAGTAGTGTAGTTGTGCTACTGTGCACTTTTCAGCCCTGATTTAATTTAATAAAAAGTGAGGAGGTGTGTGTCAAGGGGAGCTCCTGTGGCTCAGTGGTTAGAGCACTTGTCTTGCAAGCTAGGGAGACCAAGCTGGGGAGATCTGTGTTCGAATCCAAGCAGGTCAGGGCGAAACCTTGGGCAAGTTTCCTTACTCCACACGCCTAATAATAATCCCTCCAAAAAAACCACAATAATAAAATTGGTCATTTCAATCCACGACTGTGTGTGGGACACAGCTGTGCGTAATTGGCTGCCGCGATTCGCCCACAAATATACACAGTCAATTCACTTTACAGTATATTCTGTGAAGCGCTTTGGGACGTTGATAAGATGTGGAAAGCGCTATATCAAATACAAGAATTATTATTATTATTATTATTATAGTGAGGTACAACAGGGATTTGGAGCTTCGGCCATTGCTGGCCACAGCTGCAGTGGGTTACCCTTGATGTATGATGTTATTTATCATTTAAATACATGAGACTGAGAAAGAACATTTTACAAATTGAACCTAACCGAAATGGAACAACTATTCAGAACATGACCGCCAAGCACAATGATCAAATGTTTTACGAAAACAATTCTGCCTTTGAATGACACGCCATGTAGAGTTGAGGCGATGGCATTGCTGGAAATGCACTCCAGAGACAGTTTGCTAAGCAATCATTTCCTCTGATGTTCCACCAGTGTTTAGGTACTGTTTAATCTCTTTACCTGTCACAAAGGGTAAACCCTGGAACTTATTGTCCACATAGACCATGCCTCCTTTTAGGAATGTAATCTTCACCTGCAGATATAATACAAGAGTTGAGGAAAGAGATGCAAACATCCATACTGATCTGGTCAGATACCAGCACCAGCTTTACAACTGACCATCTTATCAGTTAGTAGAAACCTTCAAGCAGTTTACTGACAACTGTAGTCAGACTATAATTTCCATCCCTTTAGAACCTTTGCTGTCATCCAGATATTTTACAGTTTTATTAGTCTGCAAGTAATTTGTGATCTTTAGGTTCACTATAAATTATTTGTGACTTTATCACTTGTGACATCTCCAGTCACCTTCACCATGGATATACTGACAAGTTGAAATTGGCCATATAAGCTTTTAAGGGCATATCCAATCCTGGATTGCTGTGTCCTTTCCTAAGTGAGCATGAACCTTTTGGTTGACATCACATTATTAGCAGCAAAACTCTTTGGACTGTGTAAAGATCTTAACAGCAATGTGTTGAATAGCAGCTCATTCCTCTGTTAATGTCACAAGAGTTTTGGCAATAAATGTTCACCTTGTTATCGGTGTACATTATGGCTTTCACACAAATCTCTGTGGGCTTCACTCCACACCGTTGAAAAACTCCTTCTATGTGTCCATGTTCAGGCAGCATTGAACTCTGAGGGAACAAAGAATCATAAATGTATTAATAAACTCATCAGTAGGGAATTCTTCCACACTTTATGTGGATCCTCTTGTGTCTTGTCCTTTACTCATCACACAATTGGGGTAGGAAATGTTCCAGGCCTTGATGATAACCTTTATAATTATTGTTGTGCCTTAGGTTGATACAAATCAAAGAGCTTCACTCAATTTATTATTTTCAGGTGAAAGAAGCACCTGAAATAATGATATCATTATTATTATTATTATTAATGACATGGGGTTTGTTATCATCTTGGTTTAACATCTCACCTGGAGGACGGCATTTCCGACAATGCAACAACAAAAAAATTACATTGATAATTTTCACATTGGGAGGACGTCTCAAAGCACTGAACAATCAGTGATTCAGGCTTGAGCTGGGGGGTGGAATCTGGGAGGGTGGAGGCCGGGGGCAAAAGAGGGTGACCAAAGGCCACAAAGTGGAGGGTCTTGAATTGGGTATTGAAGGAGGCTAGAGAGGGGACGAGGCAGAGGGATTGCGCGATGGATTTCCAGAGGGTGGCAGCAGTGGCTGAAGGCTCACGTGGGAGAGGCGGTGGACGTGCAGCAGGCCACTGCCCACTGAGCAGAGGGAGCGGGCAGGTTGATAGGGAGTTAGGAGATCAGAGGTAGGAGGAAGCAAGGCCACGGAGGGCTTTGAAGGTGAGGACCAGGTGTAACCTCTGTGTGATGGGAAGCCAGTGGATGCGGGCAAGGATGAGGGTAATAGGGTCACTGGTGCGGGAAAGGACACGGGCTGCAGGGTTCTGAATGATCTGCAGTCTATGGAGGGAGGAGTTGGGGAGGCGGACAAGCAGGGTGTTGGCGTAGTCCAGCCTGATTGTTATGAATGTGTGGTTCAGGGTCTCGACGGCCGATGGTGTGAGACAGTGGCGGAGGCGCAGCACTCCTATTGCACTGATTGTGAGCTCAGTCGAGATAGGGCTATAACCTACAACCAGCTGTCTCAGAGGCGAGAGCCCTCCCAACTGATACCTAACTTATTTAAAGATTTACTTAAACAGCACTTTTTATACAACAACAAAATTACACTTGTATAGCGCCTTTCACATCAGGAGGACGTCCCAAGTAGCTGGACAGTCACTGCTTCAGACCCAAGCTGAGGACAGTGGGGTGAGGCGAGGGAAAGGGGGGATTAGAAGTTGCCAATCAGTCCATCGAAGAGGAGAGTCTTGAGGCGAGACTTGAAGGAGGTCAGGGATGGAGCGAAGTGGAGGGACTGTGGGATGGAATTCCAGAGGGTGGGGGCAGAGTGGCTGAAAGCTCACCCACCAATGGTGGGGCGAGTGGGTCGGGTCGAGGAGCAGGCCAGAGCCTGCTGAGCGGAGGGGGCGGGCAGGTTGGTAACGGGATAGGAGGTCATGGATGTAGGGTGGGGTGAGATTGTGGAGGGCTTTAAATGTGAGGAACAGGATCTTGAATTGGATCCTCTGGATGATGGGGAGCCAATGGAGTCGGGCAAGGATGGGGGAGATGGGGTCATGGAGTTTGGAATGATAAAGGTCATGGGCCGCAGAAATCTGGATTTTCTGCAGCATGTGGAGGGAGGAATAAAGACTCGAGTCTGGCATTTTCTTTGCATAGCAAACGTGGCTAATTATTCCAACAAAACCCAGTCAGTTTGATACAAAGACTTACTTTGACCAGTACATAGGTACAAGCTCCATACAGTCTGTATGATCTTGAATCAAATGTGGTGAAGAATGAGCCTCCTTCAACAGAACATGTCCCTGGACATGAAAGATTAGTGCAGTTCCATTGGCCCATAGAACATACGCTGTGCAAACAACAAAAAGCATTCACTGCGCAACATTGACAGCAGATGAGGATAGTGGTTCTCAATTTAATTCTCCAGTTAGCAGTGACGAACAATGAGATCAAAAGATTACGAGCTTTGGATATTGCAATGAGTTTGGGTTTGCAGCTTGTGGTAATGCAATAGCATGAACAAGACTCGACAAGATGGAATTTGTTGATCTAATTTCCCCCCAGCCCTTATCATTCTGTGACTGAGGTCCTGGCTGATTCTCTCAGCTCTGTGTTTATAGAGTGTAGGTGGGAGGATTTGTGTCACTATGGCTCCATTGCCTCAAACTCTGTTTCTCTTGTTCTCTTACCTGTAGCCTCGTCCTTCTGACATTCCAGGGCTGATAGTTCAGTTCATAACAGTGACGGCAAAGCCGCTCTGCAGAATTCTAGCTGCTTCTCGCTCACAATACAATACTAAATTACATTTATAAAGCTTCTTTCAAGTCGAGAGGACATCCTAGCTGAACATCAGGGTCATTCAGAAACAAGCAGAAGGGTGGGGGGAGGGGTTGGGAACAGGGAGGGCAGAGAGCGCTGGCCAAATGGGAGGGTCTTGAGGCATGCCTTGAAGGAGGCAATAGAGGGAACAAGGTAATAAATAATAATAATCCTTGCATTTGATATAGCGCTTTTCACATCTTATCGACGTCCCAAAGTGCTTCACAGAATATACTGTAAACTTAATTGACTGTATGGATTTTTGGGTGAATCGCGGCAGCCAATTGCGCACAGCAGTGTCCCACAAACAGTCGTGATTGAAATGACCAATTTTATTACAGTGGGTTTTTTTTGGACAGATTATTATTAGGCGTGTGGAGTAAGGAAACTTGCCCAAGGTTTCACCCTGACCTGCCTGGATTCGAACATAGGTCTCCCCAGCTTGGTCTCCCCAACTTGCAAGACAAGTGCTCTCACCACTAAGCCACAGGAGCTTCTGTGGTAAAGGGAATGTGGGATGGATTTCCAAAGAGTAAGGGCAGAGAGGCTGGCAGCCCACCACTGATGATGTTGTGGGCCGGCCGGGGTACATGAAGCAGGCTGGGGCCTGCTGAGCAGATGGAGCAGACAAGTCAATCAGGGTTAGCAGGTCAGAGAGGTAGGAGGGGACAATGTCATGGAGGGCCTTGAGGGTGAGGACGAAGATGTTGAACTCAATCCTCTGAGGGATGGTGAGCCAGTGGGAGCCGTTGTGGGTGGGGATGATGGGGTCACAGAGCCTGGTGCAGGAGAGGACACAAGCTGCAGCATTCTAGAGTTGGGAAGTCCAGCAAGCAGGGCATTGGCATAGTCGGGCCTAGATTGAATGACGGTTTCAGAGGCCTGAGAGCTGAGGCAGTGATAGAGTCAGGTAATATTGTGGAGGTGGGGAAAGACTGAATGGGTCATGGCACAGATGTGGCAGAGAAAGGACAATTGAGAGTCGAACACGATGTTCAGGTTCCTGACTGGCTCAGTGAGGTACAGCGTACATCTGTTGATGCTGATGCTGCCAGGGCCTGAGGTGCAGAGGTGTTGGTGTGAGCCAATCAGAGAGCCTCAGTCTTACTGCAATTTAACTGTAGAAAGTTGGTTCTCATCCAGGACTTGGCAAACAGTCAAATAGGACATCCTGGAGTCAAGATTGGAGCCAGAGAGGTAGAATTGGGTGTCATCCGCATACATGTGGAAGTTGACCCCATGTCTGTGGATGACATCACCAAGAGGAAGCATGTACAGGTTGAAGAGGAGAGGACCAAGGACAGAGTCCTGAAGAACATCGCATGAGACTATGCGGGGGCTTGAGGAGAAGCTGCTTATGGAGACAAAGTGGAGCTGGTGTGAGAGGTAGGACCTGAACCATTCAAGGACAGAACAATGCCACAATGGCACACCCAGATAAGCTGTGTAGTGACCCAGACAGTATTTCCACCCTAGTTCCTGATCCACAGGAACTAGGATTCTTAATAATTAACAGATAAGAGTAAAACATAAGTGCCTCCATGACCTGTCTGCACTATATCTGTACATCAAATGATATGTCTTTTGATAAGACTATGCAGAATATGATCGAAAGCTTCAAGTTTCTGTCCCTGAATATGTGAACGACTTTTATTAGTTAGTTTCCAATATTTGGGACACTGCCTGGCTCTTCCTGGATACATTTGAGCAGGAAATTCTTAAGTACCAGGCTACCATTGTATAGAAGTTGTATGTCAATTTCACTTGAAGGCACCTTTTCCAAGAAGCAGACATTACCCCTGCAGCAAAAGTTATGATTCTTTAAATCAATAAACCGTCTAAGGCCGAGGTTGCTGTTAAACAGTAGCAGCCATTTTGTTTACCAAGTTCTACAGGGCCTGTTCATTCTTTCTCCAGGATGGTATACTTCCTCATTCCAAATACAGGGACACTGCTCTAAAGGTACACATAAGTCCTCTTTGGAGATATCATCAAGAACAGTCCCTGTGGCAAATGAAAACAGTGCTTTACTTTAAACATGCTAATGTTATTGAGATACATAACAGAAATACTAGACGAAAGGACAAACAGAAGGAACCTCGGTTTAACATTTGATCTGGATGATTGCATCTCCAGCAAAACTGGGCTTCCCCCAGCCCTACACTGGCGTATCAGCCTAGACTGTGAGATCAAAGACCTAATATTTTATTGAAGTACAATCTTATGACCCAGACATGGGGGAAGTATTAAATGAACCAAGCTGATGCCTGACCATTGAGATTTAATGGAAAAAAACACAACTTTTCTAAAAATTGTAACTTTTTATGATAATCTCTAGGTGATCCACCCCGCACTGAGCGTCTAATCTAATATCATATGAAACATACAAGTATGTTGAGTATTTGCCAATCCCTCAAGCAGGTAACTGTTCCTGGGCCTTTCTAACTAAGGTTGAATTGTTAACTTACCTTCTGGACAGAAACAGCCGTAGGTGCCATGACTATCACAGGTGCTGCGTAAATTGGAACAAGTGGCATAACAGGGTGAGCCACATTCCAAGTATATTTGGTTTGTTGGACATTTAGCTGGAGCTAAAATAAACACATATGTTAAATTCTTAGCAGATAAAGGTATATCCTGCTCAATTAATATGGCAGAAAGTTAGAAAGCAATTCAAGCACATAATAACTGAGCATAAAATCCTGAAATAGTGTCACTGATCTGAACCACCAGAACAGACAGACGGAACTGCACCTCAGCATCCAATTAACAAATGGCACTTCCAGCAATGCCACACTCCCTAAGTATTGCACTTAGCTCCGTGACCCCCATCTCCCCTATCCTCGCCTAACTCCATCGGCTCCCCATCATTCAAAGGATCCAATTCAAGATCCTAGTCCTTGCATTTAAAGCCCTACACAATCTCACCCTACCCTACATCTGTGACCTTCTAACCTCCTACCAACCTGCCTGCCCCCTCTGCTCAGCAGGCTCTGGCCTGCTCCATATCCTCCAATCTACCCGACCCACCATTGGCGGACGAGCCTTTAGTCACTCTGCCCCCAACCTCTTGAACTCCATCCCGCAGTCCCTCCGCCTTACCCCCTCTTTGAAGTCCCACTTCAAGAACGTCCTCTTTGATGGTCCCATCGGCAACTCCTAATCCCCCACTTCCCTCCTCCCCACCCGCTCAGGTCTGAAACAATGACTGTCCAGAGTCTTGGGATGTCCTCCTGACATGAAAGGTGTTATACAAGCGTAATTTTGTTGTTGTTGGATTGTCAACCTGGGTTGGTATCATATGCATTCTGATATGGGCTTGAACCATCAACCTTCTGTGCCAGCTTGTGCTATCCCAACAACAATTAGAATTTGTATAACACCTTTCACACAGGGTAACATCTTGGAGTGCTTCACTTTGGCAGGAATAGATGGCAAGCAGGAGGAGAAGAGGGGGGGATGGGGGGGGCAACTCTAGATATGGACAAAGAACAACAACAACAACATTATATTTCTAGAGCACCGAAGGTGCTGAACAGTCAGGCCGGGACCTGAGCAGGTGGGAGGGGCAGAGTAGTGGGAGGGCAGGGAGAGAGTTAGGAGGGGAGGGAGAGAGTTGGGAAGGTAGTAGAAAGCACGATTGAAGAGGAGGGTTTTGAGACCGGTCTTGAAGAAGGCAAAGGAGGAAACGAGGCAAAGCGACTGTGGGATGGAGTTCCAGAGTGTGGGATAGAGAGGCTGAAAGCCCGTCCACCGATGGTAGGGCAAGTTATGTGGGGGATATGGAGCAAACCGGAGCCCGCTCAGTCCGGAGGGGCGAAGTTCATAGGGGGACAGCAGTCGGAGAGATGAGTGGTAGGTGCCTACCACAAAGTGGTAGGTTTCAAGGCAAGATTTGAAAGAGAGGAGGTGAAATGCAGGGGGTTGAGGGAGGGAGTTCCAAAGGTAAGGAGAGTATAATCAGAAAGCTCAGCCACCTTCTAATCTCCTAACCTACCGAGGAGTCAGGCGGCTGTGCAGCAGTGTGTATCCCTGTGGATAGATTACTTACGACAGAGATCACTACTTCTCCAGTTGTAGACAACCTGCAGCATTCTGGAACACTCCCTCGCATATTCCGACAATGTGTCGCAGGCACAGTTTTTGTCATATTTCTGGGGACATTCGCACAGGTCTTGTTGGCACCGTTCAATATAACTAATTTTTTCCACTTTACATTCTGGTGCCACTCGATGCAACAATGCCGTGCAGAAAACCACCTTTAAAAAGAATTGGAGAGTTCAATTGTCGATGATCTTTATAGCCTATTGTTCAAAGTAACTGCATGCCTTAGATTAAAGCATATGGCAAAAAGGTAAAAAAAGGTAAAAAAAAACAGTGAAACCTTACTCTAGCATAAAACCGTTCTATGCTTTGTAAGGTCAAGCAGTCTGTGTCAGTAACCTCACAGTCTGCTTTCCGCATCAATCTTTTTGGAATGTGGTTGTTCATTTCTGTTGAAGGTGTTCCTGCTTTTTGAGCCCAGACATTTCAATTTCTGTTCCAGAGATATCCTAAACTTTGCATGAGGAATACCACTGCAGAATCTACAACAGACATAGTAACCTGAACCTTTAGTAAGCCATTAAGACTTCAGTGGAGTCTACATACCCAAGTCAAGGTTTGCTGTGAAGTTTCACTCAATCCCAGCCACAAGTACTTTATAATGGAGAGCAAAACAACAAGGAAAATAAATCTGTAGATTACTTAACCACATTCCTAGCACTATAGTTTGCTTGGAGATTGTCGGAGATTGAGCTCCTGCTGGATACCACTTCATCAAATGCATCAATCTTCCTTGTCGTTGGTTACATGTGGCAGCCTTGGTGAAGCTCTCACCCCTTGCTTCCCCCCCAGTGTTATCAATCCTAGCTGGTGTCCCTGTCAGGCCTATGAAGCACTTCCTCGCCTCACAGCGCAGAATAAGGCATCCAAACCTCCCTGGATGACTAAGGAAATCCGGGCCAAAATAAAACAAAAAAAAGAGGCTTATGATAAGTGTCAGGCTCAAAATTCAGAAGGGAACCAAGCAGAATATAGGAAGTGTAGGATAGAACTAAAAAAGGAAGTTAGAGGGGCAAAGAGACTGCATGAGAAACAATTAGCGAGTAAGATTAAGGGGAACCCTAAGGTTTTTTACCAACATATTAAGAGTAAAAGGTTGGTCAAGGATAGGGTGGGGCCAATTAGGGACCTAGGAGGAAATCTCATTGTGGAGGCAGAGGGCATGGCTGATGTACTGAATGAGTACTTTGCCTCTGTCTTCACAAAAGAAAAGGATACAGCCAATGCCATGGTATTGGAGGAGAGGGTAGGAGAAATGGATAGAATAATTATAACCAGAGAGGAAGTTCTAAAAAGGTTGACGTCACTCAAGGTGGATAAGTCACCTGGTCCGGATGGGATGCACCCTAGGTTACTAAGGGAGGCACGGGAGCAAATAGCAGGGACTCTGGCCATGATCTTTCAATCTTCCTTGGACACAGGGGTCATGCCAGAGGACTGGAGGATAGCTAATGTTACTCCCTTGTATAAAAAAGGGCAGAAGGACAAGCCTGGTAACTACAGACCAGTCAGTCTAACGTCGGTAGTGGGCAAACTTCTAGAGTCCATAATCAGGGACAAGGTAGATCTTCACTTAGAAAGATATAGGCTAATAAAGGACAGTCAACATGGATTTGTTAAAGGCAAATCTTGCCTTACAAATCTGATAGACTTTTTTGATGAGGTAACGGAATGCGTGGATAATGGTAGCGCAGTTGATGTAGTTTACATGGACTTTCAAAAGGCATTTGACAAAGTGCCACATGAGAGACTTATGAAATTAAAGGCCCATGGCGTAAAAGGGACAGTGGCAGCGTGGATCCACAACTGGCTGCGAGACAGAAAGCAGAGAGTTGTAGTGAGCGGCTGTTTTTCAGATTGGAGGGAAGTGAGCAGTGGTGTGCCACAGGGATCGGTTTTGGGACCATTGCTGTTTGTAATCTACATCAATGATCTGGACTTGGGTGTACGGAGTACAGTTTCCAAGTTTGCAGATGACACTAAGTTAGGGAGAATAGTAAATAGTGAGGAGGATAGTAGCCATCTGCAAGAGGATATAGACAAATTGGTAAAGTGGGCAGACACATGGCAGATGAAGTTTAATGCAGAGAAGTGTGAGGTGATGCATTTTGGGAGAAGAAATGAAGGGAGGCAATATAGGCTAGATAGTACAATTTTAAATGGTGTGAAGGAACAAAGAGACCTGGGGATTTGTGTTAGTGACTCGTTGAAGGTGGCAGGATAGGTAGACAAGGCTGTTAAGAAGGCATATGGGATACTAGGCTTTATAAATAGGGGTATAGAGTACAAAAGTCAGGAAGTGCTGACTAACCTCTATAAGACTTTGGTGAGGCCTCAGCTGGAATACTGTGTTCAATTCTGGTCACCACACTACAGAAAGGATGTGAAGGCATTGGAAAGGGTACAGCGAAGATTTACTAGGATGGTGCCAGGATTGAGGGACTTCAGCTATGAGGAGAGGCTAGATAGGCTAGGGTTATTCTCTCTGGAGCAGAGAAGATTGAGGGGAGACCTAATAGAGGTTTATAAGATCATGAAGGGTTTCGACAGGGCAAATAGAGAAAAACTATTTCCACTCGTGGGTGAATCTGTGACTCATGGTCACAGATTTAAAATAGTTTCAAGGCGAAGTAGAGGGGAGCTGAGGAGAAATTTTTTCACTCAGCGAGTTGTTGGAATCTGGAATGCATTGCCTGAAAAGGTGGTGGAGGCTGATTCGATAACAACTTTTAAAAGGGAATTAGATATTTATTTAGGGAGAACAGGTCTATTAGGCTATGGGGAGCGGGCAGGGCAGTGGGATTGAATCACTCTTTTCAAAGAGCCTGCACAGACTAGATGGGCCGAATGGCCTCCTTTTGTGCCGTAAAATTCTATGAATCTATGAATCTATGAATTACTGGCTCACAAATTTTTTCAAATTTGTACAGAGAAATATTAATTTTTCTAACCCAGTCGATTTAATTTAGTGAGTGACAGAATTGAATCCAAAGCAAACGATACTCAGCAGGTCTGGGAGGACTGTTGGGGCACAAGTACTCACATAGTCTGGAGAGGATTCCTTCACACTCTCGTTGCACTTGTGAATGCACGTTTCCAAAGGATCATCCACTTTCCAGAGACAAGCAAAGTGGAATGCATCAATCCTCATCCCTAGATAAAACCAGAAGTGTTGTTAAATTGGAAACTAGTCACTCTCCCAGTGCTGAAAACACTCAGTCATTCTTGTTTAGACTAACTCCACCTATCATGAACAGATGGCTTTAGCCTCAAATATTTGAGGAGCTCAACCGGGATCAAAGTGCCCTACCCCCTCATAGGATTCATGGATGCTGCAATAAGACATTTCCTGTAAACTTCTTAATTTTACAGTAATAATAATAATGTTTGCATTTGATATAGCACTTTTCACATCTTCTAGACAACTCAAAGAGCTTTACAGAATATATTGTGAAGTGAATTGACCATGAATATGTGGGTGAAATGCAGCAGCTAGTTGCGCACAGCAGTGTCCCACAAACAGTCGTGCATTGAAATGGCCAAATTATTATTGTTTTTTTTGAGGGAGTATTATAATTATTAGATGTGTGGAGTTAGGAAACTTGACCAAGGTTTCAACCTGCCGGAAATTGAACCGGGGTCTCTCGCTTGTGAGGCGAGTGCTCTAACCACTGAGCTACAGGACACCACTCCACTAAACGTAGTGTTTTCTCTGCTGTACAAATGTAATTTTGTTGTTGTTTCCCTGAGCTCTAACCAGCAATACAATAAAGAAGGCTGCTAGGTTTGTGCCATGCTCTTACTCCAGGACCACTCCTGTCCTGACAGAATGGCTGGATGAGAGCTAATTTCCTCCAGTTGAATGTCAACAGGAGCCTCCTGCTTGGCTCTTTCATAATATCCAGATTATTTAGAACAACAGCAAATTACATTTGTAGAGTGCCTTTCACATTGGGAGGAGGTCCCAAGGTGCTGCATAGTTAGATATTTGGATCTGAGCAATGGGTTGGGATCAGGATAGGTGGAGGGCAGGGAGAGCATGTGGAGTAAGGAAACTTGCCCAAGGTTTCACCCTGCCTGAAATTGAACCCAGGTTTCTCACTTTTAAGGTGAATGCTTTAACCACTGAACTACAAGACTCCACATCTTAAAACTTTCCTTTCTGATTTTGCTTATGGTCACCTCCCCCTCTGGCTCAGCATCAGACTTTGCCAAAGTCAAGCATTCTGGGATGCTACCCTATGTAAGGATGCTATATAAATGCACATTGCTGTTAAAACCTATCCAAACTTGTCCGCTCCCTCTGTTCAGTGGGCATTGGCCTGCTCCACATCCCCGCGCTGTCCACCCCACCAACAGAAATGGAGCATTCAGCCTTTCTGCTGCCACTCTTTAGAACTCCAACTTGGAGTCCCTCACCTTTGCACCCTCTCTTGCCCCCTTCAGGACCTGTCTCACGACCTTCCTCTTCAGTGCATTCAGTCATCTTTCCACCACCACCATCCCTGCCATCTACCACTCTTGACTCCAGCTCAGGTGCAAACCTTCACTGTCCAATAACTTGGGAGGTGCTCCCAACATGAAAGGGGCTGTATAAATGTAATTTGTTGTTGTTGTATTCTTCAGCCGGCCTGTAAGAAGCTGGACATAGGGTATCCTCCTTCCTGAAGTAGATGATAAATGCCCTAGCTGGACTCAGCTCCTCCCAGTTCCTCTCAGTGGAGAAAGAAATGAGATCAGGTGGAGGTACAGGTCAACTCTTCGCATTGTCTGCCCAGGTTGTGAGGCCAAACTGGTGGATCAACAGTTAGAAAAGAATCCTTTCACCACTGGAATGTTGAGTAAATTTAATCATGTATTGGGCCCACATATCAATGCTTCCATACCTTCCAAGAGCAGCTCGTTCAGCCCAGGAGAACCATTGAAGTCTCCACAAAGACCACAAGTCTTCATTTTATATTTGTCTCCAAGCTCAACCTGGAAATGAAGAGGGAAAGAAATTCAAACAATTTGTTCTTTAAACATCTAGAAGAGAAAAGGAAGATTCAATTTAAGCTAACTGTCCCCAGGGGGTTAGTTAGACTAAGTCTTAATCAACAACAACAACAACAACATTACATTTGTATAGCGCCTTTCAAAGTTGTGGTTGTTGTTGAAATACCCTGTGAGATGCTGTCAGATCCCTAAACAAAACCAAGGTAAATTTGCAGACTGTTCATCCACTCCAGACTTCAGTGCTACCCTCTGCCATCCACAGGCAAGCCTCCCAGAACTGTCAGTCATTGCCATGTATAAACCTCAAAGCTGCATGTTATGTCAGGATGGGTGAAGGCTCATATGGCACCAGCACAGATTATTGGGGCCAAATGGCTTTGTTTCATACTTAACATTACATATAATTCTACGTTTGGGATGTCCTCCCGACGTGAAAGACTCTCTATAAATGTAATTCTGTTGTTGTTGTTGTAGTATGTCATTTGAGAAATCTTATTTTTAATTATTTTGCATTGTCTGACATCTGGTGTGCCCTGCAATTTAACAGTGGCCTTTGTTGGACACACAGTACAATCACACTCAGTCCCTAAGTGCTTCCAGCATCACTGCCCAGGAAACAAAACTTAGCCCAGTGTGGCACAGAGGTAAACAGAAAGAGGAGAAGGTAAGTAAAAGAAAATGGAGTCAATCTGCAAATCAATGAGTTTGGCAGAAACTACACACCATCAGATAGTCACGGTTGTTCCAGAGAATGCTGATGTCGAGCGCCTGCTGCTTAGCAACCAGTTTGATAAGGTTTCCAAAAGGCTTGATGCTTATTCCATTGGAACAGTATGGCAATCGGACATTCCTGTCAAACAGCATCAAGTGAGTTCAATGAAATACCAACATAATGTTCATTCACCTTCGTTCTTCTGCACAGCAAGCCATTACATATAGCAAGGCTGGCCGGCAGCAGTGTCCAGCTATCACACTCAGTATTGCAACAGAATTACATTTGTATAGCGCCTTTCATGTCGGGAGGAGTCCCAAGGCACTGAACAATCAGTGTTTCGGACCAAAGGTAGGGGTTGGGATCGTGGAAGGTGGAGACCAGGGGCTAAGGAGGGTTACTGAATCACAGTTGAAGAGGAGCATCTTGAGGCGGGTCTTGAAAGGGAGGGACTGCAGGAGGGATTGCTGCACTTGCATTGTGAGAGATTGAAATACATATTTGCAAATAATAATAATCATTACATTTGATAAAGCGCCTTATCAGGTCGTTGAGACATCTCAATATGCTGCACAAAATATACTGTGAAGTGAATTGACTGTATGTTTTGTGGGCAAATGTAACATAATATAGAAACAATCAAGGAACATTTTGAATAACAACTTACCATCTGCTATTAACTTTAATTCTTCCTTTCGTAACTATGACTGAGGTGCCGTACAGCCCAATTGTGATTCTTTCAATAATCCCAGAGCTCCCTCTGCGAAAGTTAACCCTAAAATCTGGGAAGTTATCTGAACACTCACTAACAAAGATGTAGTTGCAAGTTTTGAAAAAATCGTACATTAAATTATCAAAGGTATGAAAATGCCCTTTACCCCAGGTGGTGCAGACTGCCCGTGTAGGATCTGTGAAAGCAATATTTGATAAACTGGATTACAAATTCATATCTAGACTTCTCTCTATATCAGGACAACATTTCTAAACCAAGACTACAAAATCACATTTGAGAGTCGAGCAATCACTATACTTGTCCCTTCATAAAATGGGTACAGTAGTTTTCAGCAGATGTGCAAGAAGTTACTGACAATGCAAGGAAGCCGGAGTAACATCAGTAGAGATACAATCAGTGATAGAGGCCATAACTAAGATACACCATCAGTGGACTTTAGTTTGAGTACCTCCCAGTCCTTTGCAAATAAAGAGATGGTCAGAATTATTGGAATAAATAAAAAAGTATTTAAAATTTTACTTAGCCTTTGTTAAGCAACATGCAAACAACAAGCGGTGTGAAATAAGACTGAGCAGCGGTGCATCATCCAGTTTCAGTCCCTTTTCCTCATGTTTTTTGGAGCTGCTAAGTGTATGTGAAGCCACGTGTCTGGAAGACAGTGGGAGAGAGAGAATGCCTAAAAGCCTAAGCTGTGTTTCTGTCCATCTGTTCTGTCTGTCATTTAGAATCATAGAATATTATGGCACAAAAGGAGGCCATTCGGCCCATATAGTCTGTGCCGGCTCTTTGAAAAGAGCAACTCAATCCCACTACCCAGCTCTCTCCCCATAACCTAACAGACCTGTTCTCCCTAAATAAAGATCTAATTCTCTTTCAAAAGCTGTTATCGAATCGGCCTCCACCACCTTTTCAGGCAATGCATTCCAGATTCGAACAACCTGCTGAGTGAAAACACTTCCTGACTTTTGTCCTCTTTTCCCCCTATTTATAAAGCCTAGTATCCCATATGCCTTCTTAACGGCTTTGTCTACCTGTCCTGCAACCTTCAAAGAGTCGCTGATACAAATCTCCAGGTCTCTCTGTTCCCTCACACCCCTTAAAATTGTACTATCTAGCCTATATTGCCTTCCCTCATTTCTTCTCCCAAAATGTATCACCTCACACTTCTCTGCATTAAACTTCATCTGCCATGTGTCTGCCCATTTTACCGTTTTATCTATATCTTCTTGCAGATGGTTACTATCCTCCTCATTATTTACTATTCTCCCTAACTTAGTATCATCTGCAAACATGGAAACTGTACTCCGTACACCCAAGTCCAGATTGTTAATATATATTCAAAAGAGCAGTGGTCCCAAAACCGGGACTCCACTGCACACTTCCCTCCAGTCTGAAAAACAGCCGTTCACCACAACTCTGCTTTCTGTCTCGCAGCCAGTTGTGGATCCACACTGCCACTGTCCCTTTATCGCCGTGGGCCTCTACTTTCCTAATAAGCCTCTCATGTGGCACTTTGTCAAATGCCTTTTGAAAGTCCATGTAAACTACATCAACTGTGCTGCCCTCGTCCACCCATTCCGTTACTTCATCGAAAAATTCTATCAGATTTATAAGCCTTTAACAAATCCATGCAGGCTGTCCTTTATTAGCCAATATCTTTCTAAGTGAAGATCTACCTTGTCCCTGATTATAGACTCTAGAAGTTTGCCCACTACCGACATTAGACTGACTGGCCTGTAATTTCCAGGTTTGTCCTTCTGCCCCTTTTTATACAAGGGAGTAACATTAGCTATCCTCCAGTCCTCTGGCACCACCCCTGTGTCCAAGGAAGATTGAAAGATTGTGGCCAGAGCCTCTGCTTTTTGATCCCGTACTTCCCTTAGTAACCTAGGATGCATTCCATCCGGACCGGGTGACTTATCTACCTTGAGCGCCGACAACCTTTTTAGTACTTCTTCTCTGTTTATACTAATCCTATCAATTTCTTCTACCCTCCAATACTGTAGCATTGGCTGCATCTTCTTCTCTTGTGAAGACAGAGGCAAAGTACTCATTCAGTACATCAGCCACGCCCTCTGCCTCCACAATATGATTTCCTCCTTGGCCCCTAATTGGCCCCACCCTAGCCTTGACCAATCTTTTACTCTTAATATGTTTGTAAAATACCTTAGGGTTCCCTTTAATTTTACCTACTAATTATTTCTCAAGCAGTCTTTTTGCCCCTCTAATTTCCTTTTTCAGTTGTCTCCTGCACTTCCTATATTCTGCTTGGTTGACCTCTGTATCTTGGGCCTGACACTTGTCATAAGCCTCCTTTTTTGCTTTATTTTAACCCCAATTGCCCCAGTCATCCAGGGAGGTATGGATGCCCTCCATTTTATCTTTGTTGGAATGTTTTTGACCTGTGCTGACCATTTCTTCCTTGAGCCCACTGCTCATTAGCTGTTTTACTTGCCAATCGTTCGTTCCAGATTTAGACACAATCCAATCAATAATTTTTCAACTCTGAAGCTGACCACCTCCTTGGATGCTGGAGAGGGAGAGGCTTGTGCTACTTCTAAAACAGCAGGTCAGGCAGCATCTATAGAGAGAAGAAAGTGAGTTAACGTTTCAGGTCGATGAACTGATGAAAGGTCATTGACCTGAGTTCTGATGATGGGTCATCCTCCTGAAATGTCAACTCACTTTCCTCTCTCTATAGATACTGCCTGATCTGCTGTTTTAGAAGTAGCACAACTAGGTTGTGTATCATCCAGTTTCAGTCACTTTCCCTCATGTTGTTTTGGAGTTGCTCTGTGTATGTGAAGCCACATATATGGAATACAGTGGGAGAGAGAGAATTCCCTAGATTAGGTTATGCTATGGTTCTGTTATCCACTGCCAATCTTCTATCACCAAGTGGACACTGTTGTCACACTATTTGATCATAGCAAACATAGCTGTGGTCTGCTGTGTGTTCCCAATGATTTCTGTTTTTATTTCAGATTTCCAATATCTGCAGTATTTTGCCTTTTGTGCTGCTGTTTCTTTTGCCACACTACCATTCTTTGGTGAGAAGAAGATGGAAAACTAACAACCACAGAAAACGTATAAAACGCCGATGGCTGGGAGTTTCCGTGTCTTCAAGTACTCAGCAACAACAACAACCTGCATTTATATAGTGCCGCTCACACAGGATAGCGTCCCAGAGCGTTTGACACTGAAGGAGCGCAATGCCATGCAATGGGGAGATGACCATAGGCATGGTCAAACAGTTTTAAGGTTTAAGTGTGTAAACTTTTACTCACTGTAAAAGATATGTGGGAAGTATGTAGTATATTCCTTGACCCCTGTATGAGACATCAAATCTCCTCCTGCAATTCAATAAACAAATGTAGATAATCAGATAAAAATGCATTTTATCTTTTTTTATTAATCCAGCTCCTATGCTCGGATGGAGGAAACTTGCAGCCATGTCCTGCTCAATCCTCCATCCTTGTCAATACCATTTATGTTTACCACCAGTCTAAAAGAGTAAATGTGTTTTTCTGCACTGGTAATAATATTATTGTACTGATCATTGCATTTGATATACCGCCTTTCAGATCAATAAATACTATAAAGTGTAGTGACCTTTAGTCACTGTAAAATATATATTTGTATTTGCAGACAAATGTGGCAGCCAATTTTCAGACATCAATGTCCCACAAACAGCCATAAAGTGAATGGCCAATTGTACTTGAGGTATGAAACAAAAACAGAAGTTGCTGGGAAAACTCAGCAGGTGAGGCAGCATCCATGGAGAAAGGAAAGTGAGTCAACGTTTCGGGTCCACGACCCTTCGTCAGGTTCTGGACCCGAAACATTGACTCACTTTCCTTTCTCCATGGATGCTGCCTCACCTGCTGAGTTTTCCCAGCAACTTCTGTTTTTGTTTCAGATTTCCAGCATCTGTAGTACAGTATTTTTGTGTTTTGTACTTGGGGTATTGTTGGTTAGGTCCGTGGGAGAAACTCCATTCTCTTTTTGGGATGTGGGATACCCTGAACAGGAAGGGAGGACTTTGATTTAACAGCTCATCAGAAGGACATCACCTCTAACATTGCAGCACACCCCCAGCATTGTGCTGGAGTGACAGCCTACGCTTGTGCGTTCAAGTCCCAATTGGAGGCATGAATCACAGCCTTCTGACTCAGTGACAAGTGTGCTGCCAATTGAGCCAAATTGACGCATGTTGCACTTGTATTAATATGATGTAAATGGATATGTGCTACAGACTGAGAGATGCCAGGCAGTGGAAAGAACGTAGAGAGAGAGATGCCGGGTGGTATTGCCTCCAAGTACACTTGACAAAAAACAAATACTCCTTCCACAAATTAGACAGCAAGCTTTATAAGGAAAAAAATATATAAAATCTGTGAAAATTGGTTTGATCAAGTGCAGAAAATAAAGATAAAACATTCCTCATTCTCGTTCGATTCATTTCCAATTAATGTTTAGTTGACGCAGCAGCTAGTAGTCACAGATTAGTAAATACATGTGTTACGTGGATAGAAATAGAAGAAAATTACCTTAATTTTATAATAATAATCCAATTTTATAATAATAATAATCCTTGCATTTGATATAGCAATTTTCACATCTTCTAGATGTGTCAAAGAATATATTGTAAAAAGGAATTAACTGTATACTTGTGAGCAAAATTTGCTGGCTAATTGCACACAGCAGCGTCCCACAAACAGTTGTGGATTGAAATAACCAATTTTTTAAAAACAAATTTAAGGAATTTTATTAGGCATGTGGAGTAAGGAAACTTGCCCAAAGTTTCGCTCTGACCTGCCTGGATTCGAGCACAGGTCTCAAGCTTGTAAGGAGAGTGGTCTAATCACTGAGCTTTTGGGTAAGAGAGAAACAGTGGTGGCATTGGTGCAAGGCAGATGTGCAGTAAAATCAAAAGATTAATCAGCCCCATTCAAAGAAAACTGCCCAATCCAAATCAAAATGGTTGAACTGTGCTTTATACATAAAATTCTCGTGCAAATTAGTTGTATGGCTAAGCAATAAGGGTTACAGCACTAAAAACTTTTATTATAGCTTTTATTACAGCACGTTCAGTCAATATAAATGAACATAATAAGTAGGGGATTTCATAGATATCATGGATTTGGACACAAACACACAAACACCTGATAACAATCGTGGGAATATGCCCTGGAACATCTTCCTGACGAGAAAGGCACTGTACAAATGTAATTTTGTTGTTCTTGTAACTGTCATGTTCAAAGTACAAATACAAGAGTTAGAGATTGATAGCAACACAATGAAACGCTGGGAAAATTAAATCGAATTAGCAAGGAGATTAGATTGTGAAAAAGAGAATGAGGAGTGATTGAATGGAAATGTGGAAGCATGGAAACAATGGAGTGAAGGCAAACCTGGGTTATCTGATTACAAACAACACAACTCACTCGAAGCAATAAAGAAGCTTCTGAACAATGATATTTAACAAAATACAGAACTTACCAGAGTTATGCAGTAAACTGGGAATAAAGATCAACAGGAAAAATAAATTTAGCATTTTGAAAAGCCGAAGAAAGAAATGGGGCTGAGACAGACAATACTACTGCTACTGACCAGTATATATATTGGCAATGCCAGTCTGAAATTTATATTGAGAGAACAGAGGCAGTCACTCCCTCCAAGAATTAGAGAGCAAAACAAGTAGAACCCTGAGTGCCAAACAGGATCCAGGCTTTCCTCCTCACTATTATCCAATGCCTCACACCTCGCAGGTCAGCCTTTGTTCGATTGATTCAAATGCTACAGGATAACCAAAAAGTTGTGATAGCATTACAACAATAACTTCCATTTATACAGCGCGCTTTACGTGTAGCATCCCAGTGAACTTCATTGCAATATCCCGGAGCCCTTCAATGCAGACTTTACAATGTCTAATAAAACTTAAAACCAGGATTTTTTTCAGAAAATAGGGTAGTTATCACAACTTTTTGGTCACCCTCTATTATGTTATGATTTCCATAGAACTCTTCCTCCCACACCTAGATCGTGACTTTTGAGGGAATGTAGACAACAGCAAGTTTTAATCTGCAGTCTGGCTCATTCAGCAAATCTGAACTAATTTGTTCCTCTCACTAATTTCTTTTTTGTCCACTCTAATTAGCAAAACAATAGGGAAACAGAATGGCAGAAAAGTGACAGATTCACTCAGAACCAAATCCAACATCAAACACATCAGCAACTACAGGATCCTTCAAGAAAGTTGAAGAGATTTTTCAAGATCACTCAGTTGCAAACATGCCTGAGTGATCCTGCAGTTGCTGATGTGTTTGATGTTGGATTTGGTTCTGAGTGAATCTGTTACTTTTCTGCCATTCTGTTTCCAAATGACCAAATGCAGTCATGCTCTGTTAATGCCAGAGATCAGATAAACTTCAGTGGAAGTTTGCGCAGCTTCTTGCCCACATACTGTGTAAATATTTCCCTATTGCTATTCCTTTTTTTCGTTTCTTGTGGTTACTCTAAGTACGGTATTAAAAAGGGGCAGGTGAATTTGCTGTGCATTAACAGAGATAATAAACTACAAGCACAATTGGTTCCAGATTTACCTGCTGCTAGTCAGAGTGCAGTCATGGAGCAATACAAACACATTATGTCAGCCATAAAGTGGATACCATACCACTCTTGTAGGCATTCGGTCAGGACTCTCACCAGCATGTGGAATGGAAAGATAACCACAAGCTTGCCTCGAGGTCCATTCCAAAGCGTCAATTCTTATGCACTATCACAGCACCCAAGTGCCAAAGATACAGCAATGGGATCAGTGCCAAAGTAAACCTAAAGACAGTGTAAATGAAAGAATGGAATATGTGGACTGGAGAGATGAGAGGAACGTTCTAGCTTTACACGGTCACAAAGGCCCGTGTTTCCGCTTCAGATACTGTTGCAAAAGCCTCCAATCCAGTCTCCTCCAACTGGTAACTTAGTAATACATAGCCAACGTGATGGAGAAATCAAGGTATATTTTATTGCCTGACATGGTGCTAAATATGACACAAAAACAGAGTGATGTTAAAGCAGCCTCCAGCCTCTCGAGCATTTAATATGTTCAGCAGTAAGTAATCTGCTTCACTGGCCATGTCAGGGTAGTATAAAATGGCACTCTGACTGCAGAGAAATGGTCACTCCCTCACTCATAAGAAATCAAACAAAGGAGAATAATAGTTTTTTCCGCGAGTGCTGACGTGCTGGGAACATGTTGTTTTGGCGAATGTTTGCAGCCGTTCTCTGTGCTTACACTTCCTCTCATTGACAGATATACGACAGCAACCAGATGGTGAATAAACTTGAGTACAGGTAAGCCCCGTGTTAGGATGCTTCTATTTAGGACATTTCGATTGAACGAACATAATTTTTCAACACCTTTTTATTGATATAGGACACTTGGTTTTATTTTAACAAACAAAATTATCTTTTTGCACATGCGCAGTACATATTGTATATCGCAGTCATATTTGGCTGTCTTTTTTGTCTATATGCACAGTCCATAGTGTATTCGCAGGTAAATCGTGCTCGCACCTCATATAATGTATCCAAGCGTTTGAACTGGCCAACAGCATGCTGCTACCTCATTCTTTAAAAGCCAGCTGATTTTGAGGCAACACCATGCCACGTCAGTATTACAGTAATTTCCAAACATTCCCGAGCAACTTCGAGCGATTTTATAGCCTCTCCCGCATGTCTACCATGTCGGAAAAGAAGAGCAGTAAGTGAAATGAGCAGCGGTAATACCACTAGCGGCAAGAGATCCCGCAAAGTCATCACTTTCAATACTAAATTGGAGGTGATAAAGCTCATCGAGTCTGGCGGAAAAGGTACAGGAAAAGGTACCTTTAGGGCTAGCTAGATCGATGGTGGCTACAATAAAACAGAATAAGGACAATATACTGGCAAGTTCAATGTGTGTTACAGCTACAGGTGCAAGCAGATTATCAAAGTATAGGACTATATTAAAGTTTGCCAACATTAAAGTACAATACTAAATAGTTACCCCAAGTACCCCTTCTTGCCTATGTGTGTTATTTTGTATGTTTTGTCTGTTATTTAGTGGCTTTAAGGTCAGAAAATTTTGTGAAAAGAATGCATTTCGGGTTATATAACGGGACTGCATGGGCAACCGTGTTTCAATTTAGGACTTTTCGATCTGAGTACCGTTTTTCAGAAACACAACCCCGTCCTAAATAGAGGTTTACCTGTATTGTAGGATATGACCCTGTCAAGATTATCAGTGGGCACCTAGATGCATCTTTCCCTAGGCCTACAAATACAAACTGTTATTGTAAGCATACTCAGACTATAACTATACCAACACTTTCAGAGAAAATATGTACCGGATATATCTCTGAAGATCTCACCTCTGAGTCAGAAGGATGTGGGCTACAGCCCCACATTTTGACTTGGAACTCATGTAGTCTCATAATAATAATGTTGTAGTAATAATAATAATAATCATCCTTGCATTTGATATAGCGCTTTTCACATCTTATTGACATCTCAAAGCGCTTCACAGAATATACTGTAAAGTGAATTGATTGTATACTTGTGGGTGAAACGCGGCAGCCAATTACACACAGCAGTGTCCCCATAAACAGTCGTGGATTGAAAATGACCAATTTTTATTATTTTGTTTTTTGGGGGATGGATTATTATTGGGTGTGTGGAGTAAAGAAACTTGCCCAAGGTTTCGCCTTGATCTGCTTAGATTCAAACAAAGGTCTCATGCTTGTAAGGCTAATACTCTAACCACAGAGCTACAGGAGCTCCACAAAAATTGAAAAGCTACATCTAATATACACCAATATCAGTTTCTGTGCCTGATACATTACTTAGATCTTGATTCCCTACAGTTAGCTGCTGCTCCTCCTTCGTAGTTTCCCACATGGATCCTTGCATACTCTGTATGGAGCTCTTATAGCTCAGTGGTTAGAGGACTCGCTTTACAAAGCCTGAGACCTGTGTTTGAATCCATTGAATCCTCTGCTCCACCATCAGCAGCCTTGCTTTCAACCACTACACCCGGAAACTCTGGAACTCCATGTTGTTGTTATATATGCTTAATCCAAGACCTCATGTGAGAGGACTTGGCAAAGAAACTGATATCTTAATGTACTCCACCAAAACAATTTTCATGGATATTCAGTTCCATCTATAATAATTCTCCATATCATAGAATTTTATCTGCAGTTTTCACCCACAAAATACATTGTTTCGAATCCAGGCAGGTCAAGGTGAAACCTTGGCAAGTTTCCTTACTCCATATGCCTAATAATAATCCATAAAAAAAAACTATAATAGATTGGTCAATTTCAATCCACGACTGTCTGTGGGACACTGCTGTGTGTAATTGGCTGCCATGTTTCTCCCATAAGTATACAGTTAATTAATTTTACGGTATATTGTGTGAAGTCTAGAAGACATGAAAAACTCTGTATCCAATGCAAGGATTATTATTAATTATCAATCTACTTACAGTATACTCTGTGAAGAGTATACTGTTCAAAGGTACAATAAGACGCAATAACAACTACAAGGATTATTATTATAGTTTATCCTTTGACTCTTTCATTATCAATTTAAAAAGGTTCCCAAAGCTCAGTACTGTATTAACATAATCCCTAGATGGTGTGAAGATGACAGATTTATATAGAGCTTGACTCACACTTGTACCCAAAAGCTTACCTGAAATGTTTGATAGATCCCTGGCAGCAAATCAATGACCTCTGTTACACAATGCAAACAGTTCCTGTTCCAAACTGAAATACCGAATGCTCCAATAGCCTTCAGGAACTGTAAAATGTATTGCAGCACTTTTAACTAAATCTCAAAAATCCATCAAATCCATCAATAACAACAACAACAACAACAATTTACATTTATATAGCGCCTTTCACGTCGGGAGGACGTCCCAAGGCGCTAAAAATCCATTGTGGAGCTCCTGTGGCTCGGTGGTTAGAGCACTTGTCTTGCAAGCTGGGGAGACCAAGCTGGGGAGACCTGTGTTCGAATCCAGGCAGGTCAGGGCGAAACCTTGGGCAAGTTTCCTTACTCCACATGCCTAATAATAATCCGTCCGAAAAAAACACAATAATATAATTGGTCATTTCAATCCACGACTGTGTGTGGGACACTGCTGTGCGCAATTGGCTGCCGCGATTCGCCCACAAATATACAGTCAATTCACTTTATAGTATATTCTGTAAAGTGCTTTGGGACGTTGATAAGATGTGAAAAGCGCTTTATCAAATGCAAGGATTATTATTATTATCTAAGAAAACTCAAAACGGAGCCTGCAAAGAAGTAAGCAAGTTATGCCTCTACTTTCAGGCATCGTTGTGTTCCTTGGTTCCTTGGCAGCTAAGAAAACAACCACACTGTTTGTGTTCATGTGAAAATCGCTCCTCTTGGAGGCATTGGTCAATAGTGCCAGAGCTGCAGCTGCAATTGATAAATAGCACTGAAAGAATCTCCATCTTGAAGATGTGATATCAAATGCAAAGATTATTATTATTACTTTTAGATGATGACTTCCTCAAGTAGTTCCGAATTTGAGAGATTGTCAGTGAGCAATTACAAGGATTAGCATTATTACCTCTTATGTCACTTGTTGCATCGTTGACCCACAGAACACACAGTCGCTGCAATTTACAGTATAATCTGTGAAGCCCGTTGGGACTTTCTCTCTGAGTCAGACCAGCCATCAAATCAGTTCTGTGGTTTTCACTGCTCATCGACTACGCAGCTGAATTTTTTATGTTGGTGTTTTTTATGTTGCAGGTTGATGTGACTGTTTGCCAACTGGCCATTCTCAACCACTGAAGAAAGCAGCAGCCAGCAGAAGACAGGAGGAAAAATACTGCATATGCTGGAAATTTGAAATAAAAACAGAAGTTGCTGAAACACTGGGCAGGTCAGGCAGTATCTATGGAGAAAAAGGAGATAAGTTAATGTTTCGATCCAAAATATTAACGAATTTTCCTCTCTCCATAAACGCTGCCTGACCTGCTACGTGTTCCTAGCGACGTCTATTTTTATACCAAAAAATAGTTGTTTTATTTGTAATAAGTTACTGTGGAAACCACCATACAATACAAATAGGGTGTTACCTGTAGTAACAGATGCTGTAGCCCTGATTGCACAACCAACTCGGCATGTGTCTGCTACCATTATCTAAAATGGATGTAAACTGGAGTACAAAATGTCGAATTGGGCAGTAGGTTAGAAGTGCAGAAAACTGCCAGAAAATGTGGGATACTTGGCAAGAGCATGTACCACACAAGGTAGTAGAGAACAGTGCAGAACAGTAATCCAATGTAATCTTGTATTATTAGATTGGTATTGAAATCTCTTTTGATAGAAAAGAGTAAACCTCTCTCACCCGAATTTTTTCTTTCCAAGCCATAGCTTTGCTGAGATCTCCAGTATTTAATATATGACAGCTGTTAAATATACTTTTAAGATTCCGATACAAGAAGATAAATCCTTCATTGCTGTTCTCTTCCCCATGTTCTCACATTCCAAATGCTTTTATTGACAAATGGTGAGTGTTATTTAAAACTGTTATAAAAGTTGATGTTGTGCTGCATTAGGTTACTGGTACACCAGGCGGAAATGCTGCCGGAGAGTAATCTACAGTAATTACATGTAGATAACAGCACTGCACTCACAGTCCTGACATTCAGCCATAAAACTATTTATGAATGACCCTACATACACCTTGCCCTCTGATAGCTGTAAGCTTTTTAAACTTCTGGAATGCTTTAGCAAATAAATATCTTAACAAGAAGCAGAAATAGATTCAAGATAATAACTTCAACCAATCAGGGATTTCCAGAAGTTTCCAAGAGCAAAATCAAATTTAAAATAGTATAGCTAAAAAATGGACTGGTATTAAAATACAAGTCATGGTTTGTGGTCACAGAATATCAGAATACAAAGGAATTTTGTATTGTATTGTCTTTTCCAGGCATGTTCTAACCTGTGAGACAGTATTTTCAGTCAGTGCGAGAACTGTGGGGCCATCACAGTTCAATATTATCCTTTTTCAATGATCACAAATGTTCACTTTCTGTTCAGGAATCAGCAGTTAATGTTCTGGTGCCAGAACCCTGTTGAACATTAACTGCTGATTCCTGTTTTTCCTGTTCCTAGTGTAGAGGCTCTGAGGCCTGAAGGGTCCACAGATGAGATCAGCTTGCTAAGCACAGACAAATGATCGAACCTGGAGCCTTTCTGTATCAGTTTGTTCCACAACAGGAAATGCACTTACCAATACTGTACAACCTTAGCTAAGCTCCATCATTGATCTTCATGAGTGACAATTAGATGGTTTTGAAGGGTGTGTGATGCAGTTCCACCAATTCTCTTACTGAACCCGAGCCATTTTGTAAGGGGTTGGCTACATCACGTATCGCACCACTAGATATGTCCATCATTTAATAAAAATGGATAAATATGTCTATAGCACATGGATTGAAATACATTGGGGTCCTATCACTTTACATTGGATTTAGGTTGAGCTAAATATGATAATAATAATAATCCTTGCATTTTTCCTTTTTCACATCTTCTAGACGTCTCAAAGCAGTTCACACAATATACTGTAAAGTAAATTGACTATATTTGTGGGCGACACACAGCAGCCAATTGCACACAATGGTATCCCACAAACAGTCGTGGATTGAAATGACCAATTTGTTTTATTATTGTTTTTCCTTTAAGGGATTATTATCCCTTATTACATATATTGGCAAGCATTTGGCACACCAAAGACTTGCATCGCTGCAGAGCTCATCTTTACATTGTTATCTACTTGTCCATTTGCCTGTTCCACATCCCCCACCTTGCCAACCCCACAATTAGCAGTCGGGCCTCCAGCAACAACATTACATTTATATAGCGCCTTTCACGTTGTGATGACATCTAAAGGCAGCTTTTTGTGAATGGTGGAGGAGAGGAGACCAGCGTGGAGGGCATTTGAGTTCTCCAGCCAAGAGGTGACAAAGGTATGGACCGGGGTTTCAGCGGCTTTTGGGGTGAGATATTGGCAAAGACAGGCGATGCATCGGAGATGGAAGAAAGCGGTGCTGGTGAGGGACCGAATGGGGGGAGGAAGGATAATTGGGGGTTAAACCAAGTTACATACGGGTTCAGAGAGTTTTAGAGGCAGGTCGGGTAGGTGGAGGAGGTGAGAGCCATGCGATTGAAGACGTCAATGAGAGCCAAAGAGTATGCCTTCTGTCTTGTCAACATTGAAATGAAGGAAATTCACGCTCATCCAGCTCCTGATGTCTGACAGGCAAGCTGACAGAACATCAGGGGACTGGGGGTCGCAAATTGAGGTGGAGAAATAGAGTTGAGTGTCAACCGCATACATGTGGAAGTATATCCCATGTTTGCGGATGACATCACCAAGAGGGAGCATGTAGATAAGGAAAAGCGAGCCAAGGATGAATCCTTGGGGTACCCTGCAGGTAACTGGGTGAAAGCAGGAGGAGAAGCCATTAGTAGAGATGTACTGCTAGTTATTTGTGAGGTAGGACTCGAACCAGGCAAGTGCGGTCCCACTGAGGTGGATGATGGAGGACAAGCGGTGGAGGAGGATGGCATGATTGACTGTGTTGAAGGCAGTGGAGGAATCCAACAGGACGAGGAGGCAGAGGGAGCCCTGGTCACAGATAGAGAGGATATAATTTATGACTTTCACAAGCGTAGTCTCTGTATTGTGGGCAGAGCAGAAAAGGGAGTGGAGGGAGAGGTGTGCGCGGAGTTGGTTGGCAACAACATGTTCTAAAGCTTTAGCAATGAAGGGCAAGTTTGAAATAGGGCAGTATTGGCTAGGGTTTGAGGGATCTAGGGTAGGTTTTTTGAGGACGGAGATAATGACAGCAGTTTTGAGGGGAGCAGGAACTGATCCTGAGGAGAGGGACTGATTTATTATGTCTGCCAGTATTGGGCAGAGGAGGGGGAGCTATGTGATCGACAAGTTAGTGGGAAGGGGGTCGAGGCAACAGGTGGTGAGTTTCATAGTGGTGATGGTAGATAAGAGGAGGGGGAGAATTGTGGAAGAAAAAATGTAGGATGGGGGACATGGTAAAAGCTGATGACGGGGAGGGTGAGGGGGATGGAAGTGGGGTGGTGGTGGGCGACCTGAGGCTGCCTGGCGAATGTTGTTTATTTTGGTGGTAAAGAAGTCCATGACCTCCTTGCACTTGGCATTTGATGTAAAGATTGAGGAGGCTTGAGGAGGTAGTGGGTGGTGGAGAAAAGGACTTTGGAGTTATTGTTGCTTCCAGGATGATGTCGGAGTAGTACGCCGTTTTAACACGAGACAAAGAACGGTGAAGATGCTCGAGCCACAGTTGGTGGTGAACCATCAGGCCAGTTCTCTGCCACCTGCTCTTGAGCAGTCAGGTTTGGGTTCACCACAGTACAAAAAGGATATTGGAGAAATCTAAAAGATACAGAGGAGGGCAACCAAAATGATTGAGGGAATGGAGGGACTGGACTATGAGAAGCAACTAAGTACATTGGGTATGTTCACACTGAGAGGCGATATGATTGCAGTCATTAAGATTCTAAAGAGGCAAACCAATATAGATCATGATAGACTGCTTCAACTTGTCCAGAATAGATTAGGAAGGTGGAAGGTGAACTGGATGGACCGTGATCTTTTTCCATCTAGCATTTTGTAATGGTCTTTGGCTTGCTGACTAACTTCAGGCTAACATTGTGAAGCTCTTATCATTAAAGAGTTTACAGTGCATCAGACATGACAGCAGGCAAGCAGAAGCCAGATTGTTGATGAGAAACAGGATATATTACATCCTGGTGAATACAAATACGGCATTTAATAATTTAACTATTAAATTAAGTTTGTTTCCATACAAGTGGAATAACCTTTGTATCCTCACTCCCTCAGCAATTAATGAGTAATCCTCTGCTTTCATAGGGATCATCTAGCAGGAATTAAACTTATAATTCAACTACCAGGTGGGCAAAATCCACTAGAACTCAAATGCTGAACAGTGATCTTGAGAACTTAAAATGAGAAATGTGAGGTGGAGATTTGTTGGTCATGTGAGACTGCAGAAATACGGTGCCTTTACATTGAGGCATTCAATAGCTAAAAATTGACTTCCATTGACTATCAATGAATGTCTAACTACCTGGGACCATAGGTCAGAGTAAGTCGATTACAAAAATAAAGTCAGAAATTATTTTGATTGCAGCCATTTGACACAATTGTAACCTTGTGGCACTGAAGTCAACAATCCAGATGTTTATAGGATTAACTTTAAAATGGCCCACCATCACTCCACTACTGTGGGTGTATATTGTCAGTGACATGAAGCACAATAGAGCTGGTATTGAATAATAATAATAATGCTTGCATTTGATATAGTACTTTTCACATCTTATCGACGTCCCAAAGCGCTTCACAGAATATACTGTAAAGTGAATTGATTGTATATTTGTGGGCGAAACGCAGCAGCCAATTGCTCACAGCAGTGTCCCACACACAGTCGTGGATTGAAATGACCAATTTTATTATTGTGTTTTTTTCGGACGGATTATTATTAGGCATGTGGAGTAAGGAAACTTGCCCAAGGTTTCGCTCTGACCTGCCTGCATACAAACACAGGTCTCCCCAGCTTGGTCTCCCCAGCTTGCAAGACAAGTGCTCTAACCACTAAGCCACAGGAGCTCCATTTAAATTTGCTACCCCAAAACACTTTGCTTAACACAATCACAAAGCTCACTCCTATCCAAACACTCTGATGTGCTCTTACCCCAAAATACCGTCTCAGGCGGCGTTCCTCAGGGCTCTGTCCTTGGTCCCCTCCTCTTCACCCTCTACATGCTCCCCCTCGGTAACATCCTCCACAGACATGGGGGTAAATTTCCGCATACTGCGTATGCGGATGACACCCAACTCTACCTCTCCTCTTCCACCCTCAAATCCAGGACTACCGGCGTCCTGACTGCCTGCCTGCCTGTCTGACATTGAGACCTGGACAAGGGACAAATTTCTCCAGTTGAACATCTGCAAGACTAAGGGTCTCCTGATTGGCTCACATCAGCACCTCCACACTTCACGCGTTGGCAGCATCAGCATCCAAGGCTGCACTTGGTCCCGGGATCCGATACTGTGAAGCGCTCTGAGACGCCATCCGGCGTGGAGGGCACTAGATAAATCAAAGTTGTTGTTGTTGCACTCTCCATCTCTCTAAGCCAGTCAGAAATCTGGGTATCTTGTTTGATACTGAACTGACCCTCCTCCCCCACATCCGCACAATGACCTTCTGCTGCCTTCCACCACCTCTGTAGCATTGCCAGACTCCACCACTACCTCACCCCTCAGGCTTCCGTGCATGCATTCATCACATCAAAGCTTCACTATGGAAACTCCCCCTTGCTCAACAACAACAACAACAACAAATTACATTTATAGAGCGCCTTTCACGTCGGGAGGACGTCCCAAGGCGCTGCACAGGAGGCGTGTGACCCGAGATGGGAGGGGAGTGTTTGGGAAGGGGTGAGACACGAAGGGGAGGTTGAAAAATTCGGGGTGGAACAAAAGGCACGGTCGAAGAGGAAAGTCTTCAAACCGGCCTTGAAAGAGGAAAGGGAAGAAACGAAACGGAGGGACTGGGGGATGGTATTCCATAGGGTGGGAGCGGAGAAACATGTATGAAGTAAATGACCTGAAATGGATCTGTGAATTAAGGTCTAGGTTACAAATTAGGTGTTTCTGCTCCACAGCCTGAGGTTTGCTGGTGATCATCTCCTAATAGTCAATTAAAAATCATTACCAACAACCAACTTGCATTTATATAGTTCCCTTCTCTGGGCAGGAGGTGCTGGTGGACTTTGCGCTGACACCCACTGATATCTGGGACCTGTGGCAAGACAAGGACAATCAGGCCAGCGTTAAATACATCAAATTTGAGCAGTAAGTGTTAGGGTGGTGTGGGGATGCTCTCCCTCGACAAATGCTGTGGTCAACATTCATATTAACCTCCCAATCTTTCCTTGTAGCTCAGTGGTTAGAGCACTCGCCTTACAAGCGTGAGACCTGTGTTCGAATCCAGGTGGATCAGGGTGAAACCGTGGGCAAGTTTGCTTACACCACATGCCTAATAATAATCTGTCCCCCCCAAAAATAATAAAAATTGGTCATTTTCAATCCATGACTGTTTGTGAGACAATGCTGTGTGTAATTGGCTGCCACATTTCACCCACAAATAAACAGTCAATTCACTTGACAGTATATTCAGCCAAGCACTTTAAGACGTCGATAAGATGTGAAAAGCGCTATTTCAAATGCAAGAATTATTATTATAATCCTTGCATTTGATATAGTGCTTTTCACGACTTCTATACATCTCAAAGCGCTTCACAGAATATACTGTAAAGTGAATTGAGTGTATATTTGTGGATGAAATGTGGCAGCCAATTGTGCACAGTAGTGTCCACAAAGTCATGGATTGAGTGACTGATTTATTATTATTTTTTGAAGGAATTATTACCCCCTGAAAAGTGATCGGCCAATCAACAAACAATTGGGTTCCTACTTACTACTAGGCAAACAGATTAGTATTATCACCAATTTTGGCATCAGAGTAACCAATCTGAGATTTACTAACTTGGGCAAAAAAGAGGTTAACAAGTGTCAGGTGAAGATATTCAGAGCTATGAATCAATTGCTTTTGTGTGCCACTAGTGGTGGAGTGAAGGGTCTGGGGGACAAGGAGGAAACGGGAACGAGTCAAGCGGAGGCAGCAGGTAGTGGTGTAGGAGGAGAGGAGGTTGAAGAGATAAAGACTGCAAGGGCATGAAGAGTTTTAAATACAAGAGTAAAGATCTTTTAAGTGATCCACTCTGTGCCTGGGGCCCAGTGGAGCTTGACAAGACTGAGTAATGGAAGTACGGAGTTTTGCATGGCTGAGCACATGCACGATGGAGTTTTCAATTACAGTAGAAGCCCATTTATCCGTGACCCAATCAACCGTAACTTCCGTACAACCGGCACCACAAAAAAAAGGTCAGCATTCGATAAACCGGAATTTATCCAGAAAAATGCATTTTGGGGGTGTTTTGTGTTGCGTCAGTATTTTGGAATATTTAGGTGTCTAATGGTGGCGCTAGCTCAGAATGCATTCTGCAGAGTGTACAGAGGTATATTCTCCGGATTTGAGAGAGGGAGAGCGAGGGTGAGTTCATTAATTTAGCCACAAAGCAGCAAAACTCCCTCTTGATTTCCAGTCAAGAGGGACGTTTGTGGTTTGCTTTCCTCTGTGTTTTGATCAATGCAGATCAATGCATATCACAGCCTCAGCTTTCATTTTAATAAATTTAATAAATTAATAAAAAACACAAACCCCTGCAACACATCTCAAGTCTGGTTTATTTTACAAATACCTTTAAGGTTGGGAAACTGCAGTGTACATCAGAAACACACTCAGCACCTCCCCTTACCCCAGTCTGATATTAAAAACAAATCTAGCCTTCAAAGTGAAATGAAACGTTTGCTTTCAATGCCGATCCTTGGATCATTTGGAATGAAAGTTAACTGAACAGTGACAGCGGCAGCCGCCGCTCACTCTCTGCTTTCTCAACAACACGTTTGCTTTCCTCTCTTCTGCCCCCAATGAGAACAGTGTCATGTGCGAGGAATGCGGGATGTGGGAGTTGATGGAGGGCAACCTGAGCCAAGGTGACTTCATCTGCAGCAAATGTCTGCACCTGAGGAAGCTCCAGCTTAGAATAGCTGAGCTGGAGTATCAGGTGGAGACACTGCGGTGCATCAGGGAAGGGGAGAGCTTCTTAGATAGTTTCATCCTAGAGCCTGACACTCCACCAAGGCCTAGGGAACAAGAGTGCGCTGTTGCCAGCCACGGTCAGATGACCGGGTATGCGGAGCCACAAGAGTGGTGCAGAGAAACCCCAGACTGTAACCATTTCCAACAGGTATGAAGTACTTTCAACCTGTTTGGATAAGGAGGTCTGTGAGAAGGTTGGACAAACCAACTCGATAAAGACCATTTTAATAGGAGATACAACTGTCCGAGGTATAGATAGGCGTTTTTGTGAACGGAAACGCGAATCTCGGAAGGTGTGTTGCCTACCAGGTGCCAGGGTTGAAGACTTGACTGAGCGGGTGCATGAAATTCTGCTAGGGGAAGGGGAAAATCCACTTGTGGTGGTCCATGTTGGGACCCATGAAGTTGAGAGGAAAAGGCCTGAGATGCTCCAGGGAGAATATCAGAGACTAGGGAGAAAACTGAAAAGTGAAACTTCGAGAGTGGTGATCTCTGGGTTGCTTCCAGTGCCTCGAGCAAGCCAGTTCCAGAATGCTAGAATAAGGCACATCAATGCATGGCTGGAGAAGTGGTGTAGGAAGGAGGGTTTCTGGTTCCTAGACCATTGGGACCAATTCTGGGGTAGGTGGAACCTGTACAAAATGGATGGGTTACACCTGAACAGGGCTGGAACCAATCTCCTTGCAGGGAGGTTGTCGAGTTTTGTGGGGGGGGCTTTAAACTAATCCCAGGGGGTGAGGGTGGGAAACTGAACAGTAGTTCACATACGGGAGAGGTAACAAAGCGGACAGGGGTAAGGGTAAGACGGGAGAAAAGTGCAGAGGAAGTAATTTGTGCCTTAGAGTGCATGTATGTAAATGCACAAAGTTTGAGAAATAAAATTGGTGAGCTGCAGGCTCAGGTTGCTGCGAGGCGATATGATGTTATAGCAGTAACAGAGACTTGGCTCCAGCATGGGCAGGAATGGGAGTTGAACATTCCTGGTTATAATGTATTCAGGAGGGATAGAGAGGGGAGAAAAGGGGGCGGGGTGGCAATTTTAGTTAAGGACTCAGTGACTGCCTTAGAAAGGAACCAGGTGGAAGAAGGACTAAAAACCGAATCTATCTGGTTAGAAATGAGGAATAAAAAAAGGTGCAGTTACACTGTTATGGGTATACTATAGACCACCAAATAGTGGGGAGGAGATAGACAAGCAGATCTGCAAGCGTATCACGGAGAAATGCAGAGCTAATAGAGCAGTGATAATGGGTGACTTCAACTATCCCAACATAGACTGGCAGAATAGTAGAGTAAACGGCAAGAAGGGAGAAGAATTCCTGAAGTGTGTGCAGGACAACTTTCTTGATCAGTATGTTTCCAGTCCAACGAGGAAAGAAGCATTCCTGGATCTAGTTTTGGGAAATGAGGTAGGGCAAGTTCAACAGGTTTCTGTAGGTGAGCATCCAGGGAATAGTGACCACAATATCGTTAGATTCAGAATAATTATGGAAAGGGATAAGGAATGATCACAGGTGAGGACACTCAACTGGAAAAGGGCTAATTTCAATGAGTTGAGGTGGGACCTAGCCAAGGTGGATTGGAAAGAAAAATTGGCAGGTAAGACAACTAACGAGCAGTGGGCAGTGTTCAAAGAGGAGATAGTTCAGCCACAGGTCAAAAGCATCCCCACAAAGGTGAAATGTAAGGCATCCAAACCTCCCTGGATGACTAAGGAAATCGGGGTCAAAATAAACCAAAAAAAAGAGGCTTATGATAAGTGTCAGGCTCAAAATTCAGAAGGGAACCAAGCAGATAAAAGGAAGTGTAGGATAGAACTAAAAAAGGAAGTTAGAGGGGCAAAGAGACTGCATGAGAAACAATTAGCGAGTAAGATTAAGGGGAACCCTAAGGTTTTTTACCAAAATATTAAGAGTAAAAGGTTGGTCAAGGATAGGGTGGGGCCAATTAGGGACCTAGGAGGAAATCTCATTGTGGAGGCAGAGGGCATGGCTGATGTACTGAATGAGTACTTCGCCTCTGTCTTCACAAAAGAAAAGGATACAGCCAATGCCATGGTATTAGAGGAGAGGGTAGGAGAAATGGATAGAATAATTATAACCAGAGAGGAAGTTCTAAAAAGGTTGACGTCACTCAAGGTGGATAAGTCACCTGGTCCGGATGGGATGCACCCTAGGTTACTAAGTGAGGCACGGGAGCAAATAGCAGGGACTCTGGCCACGATCTTTCAATCTTCCTTGGACACAGGGGTCGTGCCAGAGGACTGGAGGATAGCTAATGTTACTCCCTTGTATAAAAAGGGGCAGAAGGACAAGCCTGGTAACTACAGACCAGTCAGTCTAACGTCGGTAGTGGGCAAACTTCTAGAGTCCATAATCAGGGACAAGGTAGATCTTCACTTAGAAAGATATAGGCTAATAAAGGACAGTCAACATGGATTTGTTAAAGGCAAATCTTGCCTTACAAATCTGATAGAATTTTTTGATGAGGTAACGGAATGGGTGGATAATGGTAGCGCAGTTGATGTAGTTTACATGGACTTTCAAAAGGCATTTGACAAAGTGCCACATGAGAGACTTATTAGGAAATGAAAGGCCCATGGCGTAAAAGGGACAGTGGCAGCGTGGATCCACAACTGGCTGCGAGACAGAAAGCAGAGAGTTGTAGTGAGCGGCTGTTTTTCAGACTGGAGGGAAGTGAGCAGTGGTGTGCCACAGGGATCAGTTTTGGGACCATTGCTGTTTGTAATCTACATCAATGATCTGGACTTGGGTGTACGGAGTACAGTTTCCAAGTTTGCAGATGACACTAAGTTAGGGAGAATAGTAAACAGTGAGGAGGATAGTAGCCATCTGCAAGAGGATATAGACAAATTGGTAAAGTGGGCAGACACGTGGCAGATGAAGTTTAATGCAGAGAAGTGTGAGGTGATGCATTTTGGGAGAAGAAATGAAGGGAGGCAATATAGGCTAGATAGTACAATTTTAAATGGTGTGAAGGAACAGAGAGACCTGGGGATTTGTGTTAGTGACTCGTTGAAGGTGGCAGGACAGGTAGACAAGGCTGTTAAGAAGGCATATGGGATACAAGGCTTTATAAATAGGGGTATAGAGTACAAAAGTCAGGAAGTGCTGACTAACCTCTATAAGACTTTGGTGAGGCCTCAGCTGGAATACTGTGTTCAATTCTGGTCACCACACTACAGAAAGGATGTGAAGACATTGGAAAGGGTACAAAGAAGATTTACTAGGATGGTGCCAGGATTGAGGGACTTCAGCTATGAGGAGAGGCTAGATAGGCTAGGGTTATTCTCTCTGGAGCAGCGAAGATTGAGGGGAGACCTAATAGAGGTTTATAAGATCATGAGGGGTTTCAACAGGGCAAATAGAGAAAAACTATTTCCACTCGTGGGCGAATCTGTGACTCGTGGTCACAGATTTAAAATAGTTTCAAGGCGAAGTAGAGGGGAGCTGAGGAGAAATTTTTTCACTCAGCGAGTTGTTCGAATCTGGAATGCATTGCCTGAAAAGGTGGTGGAGGCTGATTCGATAACAACTTTTAAAAGGGAATTAGATATTTATTTAGGGAGAACAGGTCTATTAGGCTATGGGGAGCGGGCAGGGCAGTGGGATTGAATCGCTCTTTTCAAAGAGCCGGCACAGACTAGATGGGCCGAATGTGCCGTAAAATTCTATGAATCTATGAATCTACTGTAGTTGAATTTTGTGAATAGTGGAGCGTGGGAGACCAACAACAACAAATTACATTTATATAGCACCTTTCACATCAGGAGGCTGTCCAAAGGATAGTTGGGGCTCCGCACCTGAGCTGGTGGTTGGGATCAGGAACAATGGGTAGGGGTACAAGTGTGACCAAATGCTCAGTCAAAGTGAAGGGCCTTGAAAGAGGCAAGGGAGAGAGCAAGGCTGAGGGACTCTGGGATGGAGTTCCAGAGGGTGGGGGCAGAGAGACTGAAGGCCAGACCCCCAATGATGCTGCAGGCATGAAGGGAGATGTGAAGCAGGCCGGAGTAAGCTGAACAGAGGGAACGTACAGGTTGATAGGGGGGTTAGTTGGTCACAGGGGTAAGGAGGAGCAAGTCCATGGAAGGCTTTGAAAGTGAGGATCAGCATCTTGAACTGTATCCTGTGACCAGTGAGGTGGGTATTTGAGTAGTGGAGGCGTGAGTTGATGCAAGTAGTGTCCACAACTAGAAAATTCAATTTCATGGAAAGTATCAGATAATATGAAATTAAAATTCAGCAATGTTTACAGAACAGACCAACCTAAGTTACCACAAACTATACCTACAGTGTGTTTTATTTACCTAAAAGAGAAAGGAGAAAGGAGCTGAAAATGCCACTTAGTTATGTCTCCATATCATTCCCAGCAGAAACCAAGCAACATTCCACAGATGCTGTCACAAACACATTACAGTACTTAAAACAGAATGCTATCTGAATGTACCCCTCCGTTCCTTCCCCACCCACGTGTGAGTACCGTGGAATTGAGGTACAGATAGCAATTCGCTCTGTTTGGGAGTGCTTCTACTCCAACCCGGATTAGGAGTCTGCAATAATCCAGGTCAATAAAATACTTCACTTTATGACTCACTCATAAAATAACAGTTTGCACCAGCAATAAATGTTAACATAGTGATGTATAATATAAATATAATAAAAATAAGTGGTCCATAATGACTGGTGAGTTTAGAAATGTTTTCTTGTAAAATTAATACAGAAGAATACAATTACAAGTACTATGTAATTCATTTATGATACATTTAAATGTATATTGTACATGTATATTTGCAAATTTCTTGTTGCTATTTACTCTGAAACTAAATAATCTTGCTTTAGGTTACACTCCCCTTTCCACTCACCCTCACTACCCTCTAAGACCACACCCCTCAACCATACTCACCCCTCCAACTCCCCCCACAGGAACCTCCCCACACACACATCCTAAACTCCAACCCCACCCTCTACATTCCAACCCCATTCACATCCATGCCTCCCTCCCCTCCCTGAATGCCACAGAAAAGGTCTTGAACAGGATAAACTTGAACATTTTATATAATTGATTTAGATAATCAATTTCCCTTTCCCCACTTTCTCTCCCAACTTTCCCTCTTCCCTCCCTCTTCCCTCTTATCTCCCTTTCTCTCTGATCTTGCCCCCCCCCACCCACCTTTCCCTTCCTCTCCCCCCTTTCTCCCCCATCTTCCTCCTTGACTTTACCCCACCCCATCTTTCCCTCCCTCTCCCCCCTTACCCTCTTTTCCCCCTTTCTCCCCTGGCCCCATTTCCGCGACTGTTTATGGGACACTGCTGTGCGCAATTTGGCTGCCACATTTTGCCCACATATATACAGTCAAATCTGCTACGCTCCTTCATCCTGCCCCCAACCCTTCCCTCCCACCCCTGCTCCTGTCCCCACCTAACTGTCAGCGCCTTGGGATGTCCTCTCAACATGAAAGGCGCTATATAAATGTAAGTTTTGATTGCCTGCCTGCCTGCCTGATTGATTGATTTCAACTTATCTAAATTTGCAGATGATATGAAGCTAGGTGGGAGAGTAAGCTGTGAGGATGACACAGAAGAAGAATTCAAAGTGATATAGACAGGTGACTTGGCAAATAGGTGGCAGATAATGTGGGGAAATGTGAAGTTATTCACCTAGGTAGTAAAAATAGAAAAGCGGTTTATTTTCTAGAAGGGGGAGAGACTAGGTAGTGTTAGTATTCAGAGGGATTTGAGTGTCCTTGTCACCAGTTACAAAAGGTTAGTATGCAAGCACAGCAAGCAATTAGGCAGGCTAATGATATGTTGTTCATTAAGCGCTTTGAGATGTCGATAAGTCATGGAAAACGCTATATAAATGTAAGGATTATTATTACAAAAGGGTTATAGAGTACAACAGTAGGGATGTCTTGCTGGAATTCTACAAAGCCTTGATGATATTGTGGAGCTCCTGTGGCTTAGTGGTTAGAACACTTGTCTTGCAAGCTGGGGAGACCAAGCTGGGGAGACCTGTGTTCAAATCCAGACAGGTCAAGGCAAAATATTGGGCAAGTTTCCTTACTCCACATGCCTAATAATAATCCGTCCGAAAAAAACACAATAATAAAATAATAAAATTAGTCATTTCAATCCATGACTGTTTTTGGGCCACTGCTGTGCGCAATTGGCTGCCACGATTCGCCCACAAATATACAGTCAATTCACTTTACAGTATATTCTGTAAAGCGCTTTGGGACCTTGATAAGATGTGAAAAGCGCTTTATCAAATGCAAGGATTATTATATTATATTATTATAATATATTATATTGTGTGCAGTTTTGGTCTCTTTGTTTAAGAAAATACATAAAGGATATGAGTGTAGGACAGGTAAATAGGATTAGGTTAGAAGATCAGCCATGATCTTATTAAATGGCAGAGTAGGCTTGAGGGGCCGAATGGCCTAATTCTGCTCCTATTTCTTATGTTATGTTCTTATATGTAAAGCTTTTTTGATTGGGAATGGGAGTAAAACTGTCAACATTTCAACACAGGCAACACACTGCAGTTTGGTCTCCTTATTTAAAAAAGGACATACTTGCCTTAGATGGGGTGCAGCGTAGATTCACTAGGTTAGTTCCTGGGATGAGGGGAATGACCGATGAGGATAGGTTGAATAAACTAGGGCTGTACTCTCTAAAGTACAGAAGAATTAGGGGGGATCTTATTGAAACATATAAGATTCTTAAAGGGCTGGATAAAGTAGACACTAAGGGACTGTTTCCCCTAGTAGGAGAATCTATAAACAGGGGGTCACAGTCTTAAAATTAAGGGTCAGCCTTTTAGAACAGAGTTGAGGAAAAATTCTTCACTCAGAGGGTAGTGAATTTATGGAATTCAATACCCCAGAAGGTTGTAGATGCTCAGTCCTTGAATATTTTCAAGGCTGAGACTGATAGATTTTTGAAAAATAGAGGGATTAGGGGATATGGGGATGGGGCAGATAATTAGAGTTAGGTCAGAAGATCAGCCATGATCTTATTGAATGGCGGAACAGGCTCAAAGGGCCGAATGGCCGACTCCTGCTCCTAATTCTTATGTTCTTAGGCAAGAATTGCTCAACCATCTGAATGATGTGAGCAGGAATACGATTAACAGAGGCAGTAAAATGTAATTCTAAAGGTTACCTTTCAAACTATCCTAAAATGACTCCCACCATCCTGAAATTGCATTCAGAATCTCTGCATTCAAAGTAATATCTCAGTGTTGTTTTATTACATGTTGCTGACTCACATTTGTTCACTTTTCAGAACTGTATTGGTTTTGACTGTTTGTTTTTGATGTTTCAGCAAAGACTAATACTGGTTTGCGTGTGCTCCAGGATGTTAACTGGGTAGTGATGACGATATACGTCTTAGCGATAAGCTCCCTGATGTAATATGATTTTAATGCACAACAGCTGGTGAGCATGCATTGCCATGGGAGTGCCCACCTCAACAAGCTTGACTTTTTGTATTTGTTTTACTAATGTGCCAAAATAAAAATTGATAGGGTGAAAGCTAATTGTACTCAGTTTGGGACAGCCTGAAGTCAGTTTCTAATGGTGTACTATCAATTTTATATAGACTATAATTTTTGCCTCTTAATGGGCAAAACATGTAGTCTAATTCTGGGGAGCATGAACATATGCAGATACAGTATTTCATAAAATACTATATTACTGAGCAGTATAAAGAGAGCTCTCCTCTCTAATCCATGGTCCATGAACCTAGGATTGCTTAATGGGAAAGTGTGAAGGGAATTTCTTAACGTGATAATGAAAGTCACAAGTAATTACAAATTACAAAAAAAAATGGAATCGCATATTATTTTTATATTTCTCATTCTTCTCTTTGCTCACATCTCACAGCGAGTGCTATTTTGAACAGTCACTACGCCACCCAACAACAACAACAGGAACCATGTAACAACAACTCTGAATTTAGTATTTTCTCTTCAAGGAAAATGGGTCTGTTTCCATTATGTCCCTTCTGAAAGTATGAAGAGAATTCGGGGAGCATGGAGCATGTCCCAAAGTCCATGTATCCTTGCTGTAGAAATAATATTAAATGTATTAGGATTTCATTTATTTCATAAGGATTTCATTTATTTACATTACACAGTAATATATGGGTAGGCAGCATACCACAGGTAGATTACGATAACAGTTTTTGGATGGTGGCCTGAGTCATAGTGTTGCACAGCTAAGGCAAGATTATGGCAATATGAACGCTGCAAAAACTGGGCACTGGCACGTACTGACGTGACAAACCAATGGTTCAGGGTAAATGAGTCAATTGGGCAATAACACATTAGTTGTCACTGTGTCTGGAACTATCCGTATGTGTACATTGATCAGAGTGAAAGAATAAGCCCCCATGAAACCACACCTCATATTATAACTTTTATGGCTCTCAGCAAATGGTATAAAAGATGGGATCTTCCAGAGTTACCTTATCCAGAGGCTCTCCAGTCAAGCTAGCATGAGGCCTCAACAAATAACAATATGGATGCTCAGTTGGGCTATATGCTGTTCATTTTGCATGGAGATCAAAACGAGTAAGTTAAATTGGGATACATTGCCGCAATGATGATCAGTGCACAGATATTTCATTCCGTGGCAAAAGCTTGTGAATGATTGCTTTAATATGATAATATATATTTAACATAATTTTAATATAATATGATTTATAAACATATCAATCAATGAATATATTTAGAAAAACTTAAACAATGTTTAACCTTTACAAAGCAGTTTCTCTTTGTTTCTATACTGAGTTGAATGCCATTGTTAATTAATAAAACGTTTGCTTTTGCTTCTTGCAGCCAAAAGCCAAGACCACAGCAATAATGTCTGCAGTACGTGGGGAAACAACCACTTTAAGACCTTTGATGGGAACATTTACCAGTTTCCTGGAACCTGTGATTATAATTTTGTTTCTGACACTCATCATATGCTGAAAGAGTTCTCTGTGCACATCAGTCGCAAACTCAAAGATGGCCATCTGATGATAGATCACATCACAGCAACAATCAAGGATTCTGAAATTAAGCTGCGGCCCCAATTTGTGGTTGTTAATGAAAAGATGTAAGTGAGACAGCAAATTACTTTTAATTATAGATGTTAGAGTATAGTACAGTATATAGCAATATAAAGCATGTTGTATTATTACTTGATGGTATTTCCCACAGCAGATATGCCTTACTCGTGCACTTATGATGTCCTCCTGACATGAAAGGTGGATCAAAAATGTAATCTTCCACCCGAGTGAGACTTCCTTCTTTTTCCTAGGGTTTCGGAACATGCAATTTGGCAAATTGTTGAACTCAATATTTAATTTTGTTTAATTTAAAGTTGTTTTACTGTAGTTCTTTACATGCACAGTTATTGCAATTTGAAATCTATAATTAAATTTTGCATCTTTAGTCATATTGTTTGTAGTTAAAAATTGAATCGAGGTTATTTTTAAGAACAATTTCATTAAGAAAAATTGTGAAACTTACCAAATGGTCTCACCCAGTGCTCATTGCACAAGGAAGAATGTGCAGAGAGTGAAATAACTTGCCGTGTTCACTAACTATATAATAATGTAAGACTGCCATTGCTGTTCTGCAGCATTAAGAAAGCTAAAGCCACTGTGGTCTCATTCTTCAATACATCTATATCTATATTAATATTGATCGGTCCCATTGTGGATAAGCAAACAATGCAGATAATTGGACTTCACCCAAAATACAAACTGGCTATGATTGCTAACTAATAAAGTGTTCCATCAGGAATTATATAGCACCAGTGTTCCAACCATTCTCTATTCCCTGACCCTCCCTCTCTATCTCCATTTTTTTTTGTCGGCTGGACTATGTCTGAAGCTGCAGAAACCCAGCATCATGTTTAACAATATCCAAACCACTGAATTGCCACATATGCATGCCAATTATATTACACATGGTAGGTAACCTTCCCGCATCTGGAATGGAATGCACTCTCTCCTAGAAGGGAGAGAGATTGTGCTTATCCAAATGCCTACCTGAATCCAAAGTGTTATATGTCTGCCAGTTGGCAAGACACAGAATGAGCATTATAGAATCACAGAAATAGGCTATTCAGCCCATTGTATGTACCCTGGCTTTCAGAGCAAGTGCATTCAATCCCACTGCCCACTCTACCCCACACTGCCTATCCCATGCTGGGTTTTTGATTACTGGCATCCAGCAGTCCTATGTGTGTTCCCTATTGGAGCCCGATGTGTGAAAGGAACATTGACCCATTGGATTGTAGATAACTCAGCTTCTATAGTATTATCAACACAATTTAATTAACTCCTCAATAAATAATTTTCGACAGACCTTTGCAACATTATAAAGAATATTTAACATTTCATCTAGTTCCCTCTGCTAGACGTCACCTGCCTGCCTCACATCCTCTGCTATACCTCTGCCCCCACTGTCTGGAACGCCCTTTGCCTTGCCTTCTTCCTTGCCTACTGCAAGGCCCATCTCAAGACCTTCGCTTTGACCGTGCATTTAGTTATCCTATCAACTCCATCCACCTTGGCCCCCACCTCTCTTGCTTCCAACCTCCAGCTCAGGTGTTAACTCTTGACTGTATGGTGCAGTGGTTCCCAACCTTTTTTTTGCTGCAACCCTAAATTGGCCACCAACAGGACCTCCCGACTGAAGTGAAGCTCAGCTAAGAAGATATCTCTGTCTCTTTTGTGGACTCAGCGCAATTCGCCAGCACGATCTTTCATACAAATTGGTCAGCGGTGTCGCCTCGGGCACTTTTTAACCTTAAAAAAGCATTTTCAACATTAAAAAAGAAAAAAAATAATTCTGATGACCCTTCGCGACCCTACTGAGGACCCTCTGATTTGGGTCAGGACCTGAGGTTGGGAACCAGTGGTCTAAGTGCTTTGGGACATCATCCTGATGTGTAAGGTGCAATATAAATACAATTTGTTGTTGCTGTTGTATCAACTACTATTTGACTATGTAGATTTGTTAAGCAGAATGAATAATGAATGTGGACTGTGTTGGGAATGTCAAGAGAGAGTTATATATTTGGCAGAAAAGCGATTAAGAGGTGTGAGAGTAAGAATACTACCCATTATTGTGATGAAGAGCAACTAGGTGGTATGAAATAGTACTTTCTGGCTCTGTTTTTAACCCTTTTGTTTCTTTTCAGAGTTTCATTACCTCACTATGCACCTGGTTTGTACATAGAAAGAAACAGTCAGTACACAAAACTCTATGGTAAACCTGGATTCATGCTGATATGGAATGAAGCAGATGCTCTCATGGTACGTATCAACATTAAAAAGCTGTACATAATAATCATATTTTAGAAGCTTTGTCGATTGAGCTAGAGTGGTGGAGCAGTTGGACTCATCATAAATACTGAGAGTTATGCAATATCAAGTTAATCTATAATTGAACTATCTGGGAGTCACTGAATCCTATTACTGTAAAAATCTTATTCCTTGCATTTGATATAGCGCCTCATCATTTTGTCGAGACATCACAAAACACTGCACAGGATATACTATAAGTGACTGTTTATATTTTGTGGGCGAATGCGGCAGCGAATTTGCACGCAGCAATCGCCCACAAACAGCCATGGATGGGTTACCAATTGAACCTTCAATTCTAATATTACTGCTTCATTGTTTAAGAATATATTTACAACTTTCACTGTTTTCTACATTCGGTGTACAGTACAGTACTTGCAATAAACTATCACATCAAATACAATTTCATCACAGAAGGACATTCAGCCCACCACGCTGGCTTTGTGCAAGAGCTATCTCTTTGCTTTCAACAAAAAACAACAAACTTACATTTTTATAGCGCCTTTTCATTGCCTCATCGTCCCCCCCCCCCCCCACCCCCAATCATTTACACTTTTCGGATATTTGTCTAATTATCTTCTTAAGGTTATTACTGATTTCTCATTTATTATTTACTAGTTTTGGGTAGGATATTCCATGTCCCAACAATCTTCTGTGTAAAAAGCATTCTCCTAAACTTTTCCTTTGTTTTTCAACTACTATAGGTTGAGCTTGATGAGAAGTTTCAGAACCGGACCTCTGGGCTCTGTGGTGACTACAATGGAATTTCAGATGGCAAGTCAAGAATGATCTCAAATAAAGTTTTTAACCAAAGAATATGTACACTATATCTTTTATAACATTATTTTCATGAACTACAGGGTTACAATCTACTGCCAATGAGTTTGGAAATCTACAGCAAGTCCATCAGCCCAATCAGAAATGTGACGATGTAGAGGAAACATCCGAGGAAAACAATGCTTTTTGTGAACAATATGTAAGTACTTACAAAATTTAAAATAATGTAGAGCACGGTAACAGGCTACCTGGCCCAAACCTTATTGTGGTGCTGATGCTCCATTTGAGTCTTCACCCATTCCTTACTCCCTCCCATACTGTTTTATTCCTCTCTGCCTCATGCGACTGAAAAAAAAACTCACCTAGAACTTCATATCTGACAGGCAATTGGTCACAACAGAAAAGTTTTTTTTCTATACTACACTTATATTAACAACACAGAGAAGTGGAAAGAAAAGAATGGTCGGCAGAGTCAAAGGCAGCAGAGAGATCGAGCACAGAGAGAGAGCCCTGGTTACAGATTATTTATTTGTTAGTTTGTTTGTGACTTTAACCAGGGCTGCGGAAGAACTATAAAAACATAAGAAATGCCAGACAAAAAAAAACATTTGTGTAGATTCACTCTGAATTTATCCCCTTCAATCGCAAGCCGTAAGCTCTGGTTTTACTATCTGGACAAGTTTGAAACAGCCTGTCATGGTCTATATTGTTTTGGCTCTTTAGAATCCTTAAGGCAGCAACTATATCGCCTCTCAATCTTCCCTTCTCCAGCATGAACTTGCCCAATTTACTTAGTCGCTCATCATTCCCTAAACCATTTTGGTTGGCCTCCTCTGTAACGTCTCAATTTTTTTCAATAACCTGTTTTTACTACAGTGATCAGAACTGTACACAGTACTATAAGCTTGGTCTCACCAATCATACAGTGGCAGGATTACCCCACTATTTTGATATTGATATATCCTAACATCTAGTTTGCTTTACTTACTGTCACAGAGCATTGCTGTGAGAGCTTCAATTTATTGTCAATCAGGACCTCCAGGTCCTTTTCATTTTACATACATATTATTTATTTTATTTTCATTTTCCAATATATTATTTTTCTTCCATTCAAATAATAGTACTATTATTTGTACTAATACAAAGTTTTTGTCCCCATGTGAAGTATTTACATTTCTCCTCATTGAATTTCATCTGCCTCTGAACTGCCCAATTCCCAAGTATGTTTAAATCCTTATTATTGTCTCAAATCGTATTATTGTTCGGCTTCACAATCCACCACCTTCACCAGCTTAGTGTCATTTGCAAACTTAGATATCTGTCCCAAGGGAATACAGGTCAGATTGGAAAATACCCAGATATTAGGGAACATAAAGTGTGTGCTCAGGTGCTCCCAGGCTTCCTACTTCCGATCATTATGCGGCAAATCATAGTGAAAAATGAATGTGGGTAGACATTGAATGAGAACAGATCAAACTAAAGTATATCCAATAATTCTACAATTGAATAGTCTGCTGGCATCCAACATCACGGTTTATTTATGAGAAAGGCAGTTGAATGAGTTATTGTGGTTGTATTGATGCCAACAGAACGATATCCAGCCTTCAGGTGACATGGGCAAGGAAAGACTATCGCAAGTGTAACAAACAAATAGCCTTTGCATTGTCTCAAAGAACACAAGTATTTTGCAAAAGGTGCTCCTGATAAGATACTGTTGTTTTTTTTAAGAAAAATTATTCTCTGAATTATATTTATGTTTTGTAGAGAGAGTCCTGTGAAAATCTCCTCTCCAGAAAGGTGTTTGCAGATTGCAAGTCTCGCTTGAATACCCAACATTACATTCAAGCTTGCATGCTGGATATGTGCAGTTGCAATAATGTCCTAGACGGATTCTGTCTATGCAGCACAGTCTCTGAATATTCTAGACAGTGTGTTCATGCTGGAGGAAAACCAGAGAACTGGAGGACAGAGAAGTTTTGCCGTAAGTATAATGCTAAGGAACTGATCCCATGAAGCTGTGTGTTTTTAGTTAAAACATCTTTATACTAGGGAACGGCGATATGGGATTTTTCCGGATATGGATATATCGGTTTGCTCATACCTGCTTAAACCGATCTAGCGAGTTTTTATACTGCGCATGCGCGTGCATTCGAAGTGCGCGCGCATTGATGGCGCGCGCGCATTTATGGTGCGCGCTCAGTCGCGGTGCGCGCGCATTGACGGTGCGTCCGCACTGACGATGCGCGCGCAGTCGCGGTGCACGCACATTTCGAAATGCGTGCTCTAGGTCCAGAAAGTTTGTAATGTTGGTGTCAAGGTCTGTTGAATTATACGATGTTGTTTGCTCCCTTCCTCCCCCTCTCCTTCTCTCCCTCCTCTCCTCTCTCCTTCTCTCCCTACTTTCCCCTCTCCTTCTCTCCCTCCCTCCCTCCCTCCCTCCCCTCTCTCCTTCTCTCCCTCCCCTCTCTCCTCTCCCTCCCTCCCTCCCCTCTCTCCTTCTCTCCCTCCTTTCCCCTCGCTCCTTCTCTCCCTCCTTTCCCCCTCTCCTTCTCTCCCTCCCTCCCTCTCCTCTCTTCCTCTCTCCTTCTCTCCCTCCTTTTCCCTCGCTCCTTCTCTCCCTCCTTTCACCCTCTCCTTCTCTCCCTCCCTCTTCTCTCTTCCTTTCTCCTTCTCTCCCAACTTTCCCCCTCTCCTTCTCTCCCTCCCTCCCTCTCCTTCTCTCCCTCCTTTCCCCTCGCTCCTTCTCTCCCTCCTTTCCCCCTCTCCTTCTCTCCCTCCCTCCCTCTCCTCTCTTCCTCTCTCCTTCTCTCCCTCCTTTCCCCTCGCTCCTTCTCTCCCTCCTTTCCCCCTCTCATTCTCTCCCTCCCTCTCCTCTCTTCCTCTCTCCTTCTCTCCCAACTTTCCCCCTCTCCTTCTCTCCCTCCATCTCTAAACACAAAATAGAACACACACACACCAAAAACAAAATCTAGAGATTTATTCTCCTCCATTTCTTGCTTGAAAGTAGCATGTAATGTCCACGTGTAAATGAGATCTATTACAATAGAAAAGAGAGAGACAGACAGTCTGACTGTTAGAGTTAGAAGCCAGATTATCACTGCTGTGTGTGTCTGACTAGACACACACATAGAAGCAGTGATAATCTGGCTTCTAACTCTCTCACACACAAAAATAACACTTACAGCCACAAAATGCCACTTATTTTTATGTAGTCTGAAGTCTGAATTAATGTCCTTCGCCATTGGCAAGCTCTCCTTTGCTATGCAAAAAGTGACAGCGTTCGTGATACTTTGCCACTTTTTGTCCCCTCTCTGGTACAATGTTCTCCTCTTAAATAAAGCAGGAATTGTTTGAGCTGCACTGGCCCCACTACCTGTCGCTTTCTCCGAAGCGCTGGTTCGACTTCCTGCTGTTGTCGACAATGATTTCGCTCTGAGAGCAGCGTGCTGGGCGGGGTGGTGCTGCTTAATGTGTTGTCGCAGGTTGCTCGTGCTCGAATCAGATGTCTTAACCAAGACCTTGCAAACTGTACATCTATACACACCATTACTGACCGCATTGTTTTCAAAGTAGTCCCATACGGGGCTTCTTTTCCCCATGATGAGAAAGGTAAATTTTCAAAGTACAATTTTCAGCGATGCGACTTTGTTAAGACGCCACGACTCACGTCGAGTATACACAGTAAAGTGTGCGCGCGCATCGGATGTGCGCGCCCGTTAATTGTGCGCGCGCACCGAATGTACGCGCATTCCATGCTCTAGGTCTAGGAGGTTGCAATGCCGGCGACAAGGTAAGCTGGAAAAGATCGCATTACACTGATAATACCAACAATATCGATATATTGCCAGGAACGATATTAAAAATATAACGATGTATATTTTTTAAATCGAATCTCTCGATATAACGTTTTTTTTAGAATCACCATATCGGCATACCGATCTGAAAATCATATCGGGTTTAATCGAAAAACCGATACATCGCCGTTCCCTACTTTATACTTAATGTTTTTGTAAAATTCAGTCCTGTACTTAGCTTTAGCTTTCTAGCCACCAGAGACTTTCTCAGAAATGTTATATATAGGTTAGTGTTTGTTTGTAAATAAACCTACATTGCTTTCACAATAATAATAATAGTCAGAAGTGCACAAGTGGAGTCCCGTAGTTCAGTGGTTAGAGCATTCGCCTTACGATCGAGAGAGCTGGGTCGAATTCCCGGCAGGACAAAACCCGGGGCAAGTTTCCTTACTCCATATGCCTAATAATAATAACTCCAAAAAAATGTGGTCATTTCAATCCACGACTGTCTGCGGGACAATCATGCTGTGCATGATTGATTGCCGTGTTTCACCCACAAATATACAGTCAATTCACTTTACAGTATACTCTGTGAAGCGCTTTAAGACGTCTAGAAGACGTGAAGAGCTCTATATCAAATGCAGGGATTATTATTATTATTATTATAACAGTGCCACTTTGGTGTTTCAACCTCTGACTGAGAGGCAAGAGTGCTACCAACTGAGCCAAGCTGAGACCGTAACTTGAACAACACGAGATAAGAACTCTTAAATGTTTAGTAATTGCTTGCTATCCTTTACTTACTATCCTTTCAGGTTTTGGCTTTTTGATTTGATATTAATGTATGTCTTAGAGAAATCACAGCATAAATCAAATATATTGGTGTAATTATATGCAAATATGTTTACTTTACAGATATAGAATGTCCGTACAATATGATCCACAAAGAAAGGGGCTCTCCTTGCATGGACACCTGCTCTCATCTTGACACCAGTAGCTTGTGTGACAATCACTATGTGGATGGATGCTTCTGCCCACCAGGTATGTACATGCTTTCAAACAACTGTAAAACATTTATTGGATTTTCGCAAGACCGTAAGAGAGATGAGGGTGAAGAAGGCCCTTCGGTCAATTTGATCCCATCCTCAACTTTTTTTTTTAAATCACACTGTTGGGTTGCAGTTTCTGGCTTGATAATGATTACAGATGACACTGTAAAATGTATTCCAATTGCCTGTATTAACATGGCTCGTCTTGAGGACAAATAATTTACACAAACGTTCCCATAAAATATTATAACTTCCAACCACTAACAACACTTGTATTTTATTATTTCAGGAACGGTGTTTGATGATTATTCTAAAAATGGTTGTATCCCAGTGCATGAATGCAAATGTACAATGAAAGGCAAACATTACAATCCAGGTTCCCTGGTCTCATCGGAATGCGAGGAATGGTAGGATCCATATTAACTATGATTTAATAAACCCTACTGCATCTTATATTATTAGCGATACCTGCAGTCCTAGCATTCATTGACTTGTCGATCTGTTTTGTGATTAAAGCGTCTGCAATGGAGGTAAATGGCTGTGCAAAAATCTTCCTTGTCCCGGAGTTTGCTCATTAGAGGGGGGTGCACATTTCTCAACTTTTGACGGCATGAAATATACATTCCATGGTGCCTGTTTTTACACTCTCTCCAAGGTATGAAAATCTTCTATCTTCTTTTTCCAATAGTTATATCTGTTGTTGCTTGTTATTTTCAAAACATTTGTGTTTGGGCCTGATTATGGGAGGATTATCTGTAGGATTTTGTAATATAAACATAAGGGAAAGATATGAAATGCAAATTACTACAGATGCTGGAAATCTATGACAAAAATGGAAGTCGGCAGATCAAGCAGCATCTATGGAGAAAGGAAAGTGAGTCAACCCAAAACGTTGACTGACTTTCCTTTCTCCATAGATGCTGCCTGACCTACTGAGTGTTCCAAGATCATTCTGTTTGTTTCAGAGAAAGACATGAGCCTGTCTTCTACCCAGCTACCCTGCCTTATTATCTAAGAGACAAGGCCTATGCCTGACCAGCTATATATGCATCTTTTATTTAAAATTAAATGAACTGACTATTTTTGCTGAGAATGCTTACCACAGTTCTGCTTCTGTGTAAAAAAAAATCAGCTTCTTTAGTTTCAATTTGAACAGTTTTTTAATGCGATAACAATTCTCCATTTTTTTTGAATGACAGGACTGTGAGACCCACCTCTACACTGTGCTGGCGGAGATTATTCAGTGTGGACGGTTGGAGACAGAAACCTGTTTAAATTCAGTGGTGTTATTAAGCGAAAATAAACATAGTGTAAGTAGCTCTAAAATTTTCTTAGATATGGCGAACTGCCCTTCCTTTATGCAGAATATGAGCTTTAAAGATTTTTAATGATTTTTTTCATTTTCAGGTGCTGGTTATTTATGCTGATGGCAGCATTTTTGTTGATGGAATAGAAGTTAAGTTGCCACTGTTAACAGGTAAGAACCAGTCATTGATATAATAGGATTTTATCATTGATTGTCCGTGAGATAGTAGGACATTCTAAGGATTTTTGTTAGGTCAACGTGCCCATAAGAGCCTCCATTTTAAAGCAAATCTAAAAATATTGTGTAAGGATATAAAAACTGAAATAAATTGTCTCTTTTTCCAGCAAATTATACCATTTTTAGACCATCGACATTCCACATCCTGTTGGAGACCCGGTTTGGTTTGCAGCTGCAGGTTCAGCTGGTTCCTCTGATGCAAGTGTACGTGACACTGGACCAATCACATAAGGATAAGACCTGCGGTAGGCATTATATACCTTATTTGATCACCTGCACGGAAATGTCATTTGTATAGCAGCAAATATCTTTTGTAAAGAAATCCGTCATTCCTAAATTATTCCTATATCTTCATGCTGCACGCTGGTTTCATTTTCTTGGCACTTGTTTGACAATCTTGTCTTTCAACTCATGACAGTTTGTGGAGCATTGCTGTGTGCAAATTGGCTTCCATGTTCACCAACAAAATATAGTTAATACATTTTATAGGAAATACTGTGAAGTGCTTTGCGATATCCTCTCTGACATGAAGGATACTGTATCCAATGCAATTATATAGCTATTGCATTGGTGTATGCATTTCCATTTTATCTCATGTTCATTTATCATCTTAGACTTTTTTTTAAAAATGCTTCAAAGAACTATTCTAACTATTTATTTTGTTGACCTAGGTTTGTGTGGGAACTATAATGATGTTCTGTACGATGATTACAAGGCAGCCAATGGCCTGATTGAGGGAACAGCCGTGGGCTTTGCAAACACATGGAAAGCCCAAACAAAATGTCCAGACAAATCTGACCTTCTGGAAGACCCCTGCACTTCCAGTATTGAAAACAGTAAGTATTAAAGGGAATGTCAGGGGAGGTAAACAAGGGAATTAGTTGAATAGTTGAAGATAGATTTCAACAGAATATTAAATTCTTGAATTTCCTGACCATTCTTCGAATAAATCTAATGGAAGATTTGTATTGCAACTCAATTACTATGTTTAAAAGTTTCAATTATCTATTTCAGGCTGCTGCATATGTAAATAACCTAGATATCAGAATCGCCGAATTACACAGATGCTGATCAATTAAGTCCAATTACCGTGAAATTCAGGAAATAGCTTAAATCACACAGGATTCTATCCCATAAACCTAGAATTGGGGTTCTGATTTGAGTGATGTTTGCTTCTAAAAGTGCACCATATTTCTGGACATTTACTGTAATTCTGTGCTTTCCCACAAAATCCAGTCAATATACTGATGCAGGTACAAACTTATTTTCCAGAACAATATGCTGATTTCATGTGCTCTCATCTAACAAACCCAACTGGAAATTTTGCCCCATGCCATTCCACTATTCACCCAGATGAGTACTTTAAGGTAAATCTATGTCACCACAGTCCTCCTGCTGCATATTTTATTTCTATATTTTCGATCAGGACAGGTTTCTTGGGACAATGGTCAATTCTTGTCGCAAAAATTGTTACATTCATTTTCATGAGGTACAGAAAAAACTGTGTTTCCTAGTTAGGTAAAGAAGAATGGACAGAATCAGAAAAGATTTATGATCCACCTGGTCCCAATTTTTGAAGAGTATACAATGATAATTGTTTGAGGGAAATATTTGATTGTGGTCGTAAGAAAGTGAAACAAAAGAATCACAGAGCAGGAAAGGAAACAAAATGTTGATGGGAGCTTTTGATGACTACGCAACCAACGAACAACAACAACAAAATTACATTTATAGAGCGCCTTTCACATCGAGAGGATGTCCCAAGCTCATCAGTATGACTTGGAAGGGCAGACCAGTCACTGAGAGCAGGGATTCTTTCCTCTCAGCTCTGTTAATCCTGTAAAACAAAGCCCTAACGAGTAGAATGGTCCTAGCTGGACAAGTATCAGAAAGCTTGACATACAGTACTTTCAATGTCAGGGTTTGTATCCAAGCTGGGGGTTGGAGCCAAGAGGACAAGGTGCGTGGAGGTTGGAACAGTCAAAGAGAAAGGACTAATGAATATTTTGGAAATTTACATGTGTCGTAGATAGATAGGATGCGTGGAACTCTCAATTTGGATTAGATAATCTTAAAAATGGTAATCCAGGTGTCCGCATGTGTCAAGACACCTAGGTAACTAAAAAAAAATGTTGGTGACTGAAGGACTAATCCGTTAATGAAGAAGAATACATCTGACAGGACTTTTCCTCCCTACTCCAATGGCTCAAACTGATTGAATTGTTTTATTCTTTACCTCTAACACCATTAAATTGTTTGTCCTTTTTTTGCTTTTTAAAGAAATGTACATATGACACCTGCAACTGTGAAAACAACAAGGACTGCATGTGCGCTGCCCTCTACTCATATGTTCGAGTTTGCGCAAGCAAAGGCATCATGTTAACTGGCTGGCATGGAGAGATCTGCAGTGAGTAATATTTCTAATTCATTAAGTAGCATAACAATTTGGTGAACCAGAGACAACTGTTACAAAAGCAAAGCTCTTAACTCAGCAGTTACTTGGAGAGTAGAAAGATTTGGAGAAATTGTACCAGGATGCCAATGGTGAAAGGGGTTCTCAAATGTACTCTTTGGCACTCATGTTTTAACAAGTGACTGCTAACTGTGTCAATACTTTGAGTCATTCCGCCCAATGCAAAAGAGAGAAAAATATATCAATGTAAATTGTTGATGTTATTGTGTTTAACCTACTCTGCACAATAAAGGTAGGAGAAACTGTATTGTTAAGCTCCATTGTGTGTGTGTAGGCATGTTTGTAACTTCTGTTTAGATGAGTGGGGTTCAGAGTAATGTTTCTCACATTAAGGATCATAGCACAGGGGCTAACTAGATACAGTTGATGTTTGGCAATAATTATCATCTTGAAATAGCAGTCATCCATAGTTCGCCTAATAATCCTCTTATTTATATATTGTCTGCTCCCAGATTCTTACATACAAACGTGCCCTGAGACACTTTCCTACAGTTATGATATGAAAAGCTGTGGACGAAGCTGTCTTTCTCTGAGCGAGAAGGACCCTGTATGCGGAATTAATCATGTACCTGTGGATGGGTGTGGCTGTGCTGAGGGACTATACATGAACAAAAATGGGAGATGTGTGCCTTCGAAGGAATGTCCGTGTCGCTACCATGGCACCTACCTGAAACCCGGGGAGAAAATTCTACAAGACAATATTAAATGGTAAATTAATATAGCCTACACTGAATCTGCAAGTCTAAATTAATAAAGTATGTGTGTGATCTGATACCCTTTCTAATTATCTGTTTCAGTGTGTGTAAAAATGGGAAAATCAACTGCCCTTCTTTAGTTTCGAAATTGAAGAGGAAATTCTGTAAGTCCTGGAAATTTAAGATATATTTGCATGTAAATATCTATTTGATAATTTAAACATTTTTATCTAAATGCAAGACCTGACTTGATTTTACAAACATTCCGTGTATTGCAGACTGCATTCCACCAATGATCTATCATGACTGTGGTGCTGCAATAGATACAACAGGGATAAATTGTCCCAGGACCTGCGGAAACATTCAAAGGGATTGTGTAGGTATCCTTTAAATCGAATAATTAGAAATGATTTAGCATAAAGAAGGGCGTGCAAGGTGATGGCTGGCTACTTTCTGAGGTTGCTCTTCCCTTTCTCCGTTGTGGTATGACATATTCATCCAATGCCTTTCCTCGACTGACCAACTGGCTGATATCAGGCACTCATTCTTTTTGTGTTCACATTCTGATGCTGAGTCATTATCTAGAGGACATGAATTTTAAATGATTACCAAAGAAAATTATTTGATGGTAAGTTTTTTTTTCCAAAGAGGACTAGCCTACCAAAACTGGTTGAAGTAGAATAGCTTTCACAAAGGAAATGACATTAATGTGTAGAAAGATAAAAAAGAAAAATATGAATGGTAAAAGTTCAGAGATCCCACACAGGCTGGATGGACCAAATAGACACCTACTGTGCTGTAAAATTCTGTGATCCTACCTGATGGGGGAATCTTACTATTCACTATGTTGCCAATTATGATGAAAGAATCTGCCTTAAGCTTTCAAAGACATCTGGCATTGCAATACATGTGAAGGAGGGTAGGGGGAACTGAGGACAGATAAGAATATCTGAGGAAAGGACAGACAAATTCAAAGAAACATTCCTCACTTTAAATGACTATTGCAGATCTGTGGAGCTGTTTATTTTTTCTTAACTATCTTGAGTGAGACTTTCACAGTTGCTGTACTTCTACCCGTAGGTGTTGCTGTGTTTAAAGCTAAAGGCAAAAGCTTCTTGAGCCTCACATGTCCAAGGAGCATACTGGGAAGCATAAACAAGCAATACATTTGCTCAATTCAGATCCAAATTCTAACCTGGTTGTTAAAATTATAATAAGTCTGGTTCTGGACATGGTATAAACAACAAAATTGGGGACACTTCAGGCAAAAGTGGCTATTCACTCATGTATCCCATATAAAGATCATATTCTACAGGTTTGAATATATATACAACTTTGATTTATGTTGCGCCCTCCAAGCTGGACGGCATCTCAGAGCATATTAATTAAATATACTAAAATATACCACAATATATTAAATATACATTATTTGTATATAAATACATATTTATATATATATATATATGTGTATATTTACACATACAGGAATCAGAACCTATTTAAAAGAGATTTAAATAGGGAGTTAAAAATGCATAATCTCAATTAAACTGGAATTTTTTTTTCTTCTGTTTAATTTGCTTCTTATTTGACTTTCAGCACCTTGGGATGTCCTCCCAACGTGAAAGGCGCTCTATAAATGTAATTTTGTTGTTGTTGGTTTCAACAGTATAATGAGGAATGCAGTCCTGGCTGTATATGCCCCGACAACCTGTTCAAAAATGAAGCTGGCAAATGTGTCACAGAGGACCAGTGTTACTGTTCACACAATGGTACTTCTTATTCACCTGGATCCAGAATTAAGACTGATCGCAAAATTAGGTAACTTACCACCCACAGTACAACTAAACAGTTAATATAATGTTTTCTAACAAACTGGAAATATCTATTAAAATTTGTAGAAATCTAGTATTATTCATAACCCATTACATCACATTTCACACACAACCACATAATTTTCTTGCTGCAAAATCAAAACTATGTGAGGGAATAATACAATTTATAATGATCTAGGGTTACAAATACAATGTAGATTTACTCTATCAACGTAACATTTGAGAATGTGCAGATTCGGTAAATTGCTGAATTCAGTTTTAAGTTTGAAATGGAATGAGATGGAAAAATGAAAACTTCTGTAAACTGTACTCTGAAATACTCTACTATGTTAATAGACAAACTGGAATCTAGACACAAGGTGGAACTTTATCCCACTGATGCATATAGTAAAAGGAGCAGTTCATTCAGCTTCTGATATCACACCATCATATGGTTTGACATTTTTTGTGTATTCCTTCAAACCTTTTGTTTCTATACAGCACATGTCAGAGAGGTATTTGGGGGGACTCGATAGCCATTCCCTTCATTGGAAAATGCACAGCATACGGGAATGGCCATTACATTACATTTGATGGTATACGATATAATTTTGATGGGGATTGTGCTTACGTCCTGGTGCAGGTAAGCTTTTATTTCCCATTTCTATGTTAGTACTCTCAAATTCAAAACCTTGGGCAACTCTTAAGGCGAAACCTTGGGCAGGTTTCCTTACTCCACACGCCTAATAATAATCCCTCCAAAAATATCACAATAATAAAATTGGTCATTTCAATCCACGACTGTTTGTGGGACACTGCTGTGCGCAGTTGGCTGCCGCGTTTGCCCACAAATATATACACAGTCAATTCACTTTACAGTATATTCTGTGAAGCGCTTTGAGACGTTGATAAGATGTGGAAAGCGCCATATCAAATGCAAGGATTATTATATTATTAAATTACCACCCCATCTCCAACCTCTGTTTCCTCTCCAAGTTCCTGGAATGTGTCGTTGCTTTCCAACTTCACTCCTTTCTCTCCCGCCACTCCCTTCATGAATCCCTTCATGCTGCTTCCGTCAGCACCTCCACACCTCAAGCACAAGATCCCCCATTCAAGGATACACACTCCACCTCACTAGCCTGGCCAAAATCTTGGTGTCTTCTTTGATTCCCTCAACTGCCATTTCTACCCCACATCCATGCCATGAGCAGCTCTGCCTTTACTCCCCATCTCCATCACAACCTTACACCTCAGGCTGCCGAAACACTCATACATGCATTCGTCACATCTAGGCTCGACTACGCCAATTCCCTACTTGATGGCCTTCCCAACTCTTCTCTCTACAAGCTGCAGAACCCCACGATTAGTGTCCTCTCTCACACCAGGTTCCATGACCCTATCACCCCCACCCTCACCCTGCTCCACTGGCTCCCCATCCCCCCCTGTGGATAGGGTTCAAAATTCTCACTGACAAGGCCCTCCCTGCCCGTCCCTACCTCTGTAACCTGCTGACCCCATATCAACCTGTCCGCTCCTTCCACTCAGCAGCCTCCGGTCTGCTCCACATTCCCCACCTGGCCCATCAAGCCTTCAGCCTTTCTGCCCCCACCCTATGGAACTGCATTCAACATTTCCTTGACCTCACTCCCTCCTTTCTTGCCTCATTCAAAGAACATCTCAAAACCCTCCTTTTCAACCGAACAAGCCTTCAGCCACCCTCCTGTGCTCCCTGATCCTGACTACGAGCTTGGGTCCAAATCCCTGGCTGTCTAGCACCTTGAGATATTTACCCGACATGAAAGGCACCATAGAAATTTACTTTGTATTGTAGTAAAATCCCTCAATTTAAAATGAAATAGGATTTGGAAATAGTAATTTACTCCCCAACTGTTGTGATGCACTGCAGTGATAAACTGCTTGAGTACAGCTAGAATGAGTCACTTCTGTGTAAGAAAACACTGGTCTTCGTTTGGCTGTCCTTTACAACGTTATGCATAAAATCAGGACCTCAATGATATAGTAATCCAAACAATTGATATCGCGCCTTTCATGCCAGAAAGAGGTCTAAAAGCACTTTACAGGATTGAGTGTAAGTATAGAGACTGTATTTTTGTAGACAAAAATGGCAGCAAATTTTCACACAGCAATGTCCCATAAAAAGCCATGAATTGAATATAAAAAAATTATTTGTGGCATTCTTGACTCAGAGAGCAACTCAGTTTAACAAACAACAACACCTGCAATAGCAGCCCTCTCCCTATACCACACTGGTGGGTCAGCCTAGACTAGATAGTTTTTTGCGGAGAACAGGTTTACATGACTGTGGGGAGAGTGGGATTGATCTGGGCAGCATGATGGGCCGAATGGTCTTCTTCTGTTCCGTATAATTCTATGATTCAATAATGAGTTCAAAGTCCTAACATGGGGGCTTCAAACTTTGACTCACAGACAAGACGGCTACCAACTGAACCAGCCTGACCAACCTATGGAAGATCCCAGACATGAATCCATATCTCACTGTTCAGAACACAGCGATGAAAGACCCAACTAACTGTTCCTATATGTCATTTCTAAATGAATTACATGTCAAAGTAATGACTTGATTCTTCAATCTGAATTTCCAGGATTACTGTGGAGACCAATCCAGCAACGGCACTTTCAGCGTTATTATAGAAAACATTCCTTGTGGGACTACCAAAACAACATGCTATAAGTCGATCAAGTTTTTCTTGAATGTAATGTATAAGTTTTCCACATATCTATTTCAAATCTGTTATTTGAAATAATGATGTTTACATTTGTTTTTAGCTGAAACCTAATTACTGTACCTGTATTTCCTTTTTCAGAATTTTGAACTGGTTTTAGGTGAAGACAAACACAAAGTAATAAGTCCAAATGAAAATGAACCAATCCCTTTTATGGTCCGTACTCTTGGCCTTTTTGTGGTGGTAGAAGCTAACAACGGATTGACTTTACTATGGGATAAAAAGACAAGCATCTTTATAGAGCTGACATCTTCTTACAAGGTACAAGTAGAAAATAGCTACAATCTGAATATCTGTTTACCTCAAACACTTATAAAGTATCAACAGACACATATCTGATCTTTTTAGAAAGTTACAATGAGGCTATTGTACATCATTCTCAATAAATGCACAATGAATGATTTCCTAAAATTTGCAAACAACATATAGATTTGTCACCATTTATGGATTTATTTGGAGACAATGGTTCATTGACACTTTCCTTTTAAAACACCAGGGAGAAGTATGTGGATTATGTGGTAATTTCGATGGAAACTCCAACGAATTCACAACAAGGGGCCGGGATACCGTCGCAGACGTTTATGAGTTTGCAAACAGCTGGAAAGTATCGCCTTTGTGTCAAGATGCTGTACATGGCAAAGATCCTTGCATCCAGCAACCAGTTCGACACGTATGGGCAATTTCAATATGCCAGATAATTACGAGTGAAGTCTTTAAAACGTGTCACGAAAAGGTTTGCGTAATTCTTTTCAATTTCTTAAACGTGTTACTCATTATATTTCAAATTTGTATATGAAATTATCAAATGCAGGGATTATTATTAATTAATCATTTGGTTACAGGTTGATCCAGCTCCATATTTTGATGCATGTGTTCACGATTCCTGCGCGTGTGACACTGGTGGAGATTGTATGTGTTTCTGCACTTCTGTAGCTGCCTACGCTTTTGCCTGCAAAGAAGCTGGGGCGTGCGTTGACTGGAGGACCCCTGATATCTGCCGTATGTATGCTCATGTGCAAAGTGTTAATGAAATTTGGAAAAAGCATGTGTTTTTTCCTGGTTGATGGATGGAAAGTTTCTGCTCAGCAGTTAGAATTTTTCCAGGTGAAACAAATTTAGTTCCCATGGCATAAAACTGCAGAGTTTGGCAGTAACCTTGTCAATCTCCCTCAAAAGTATTTGTGATGTAATAGAAATGTCATCATAGTTCAAGAGATGTCGTTTGAAATTCACACTAAAGTATAATGTTGGGGGGAGGGAGCTTTATTAGTTCAAATCCATGATATCATGACCTGATGAGAAAGGCTGATGCTGACATCAAGATTCATAAAATTACAATTCCCTACAACAGTTCTTTCGAAACCTATACTACCCGAATAAAGGTAAGATATATGTATAATTCAAATGATCAACTCTCATAAATCACAGTATGTTAGGACAGAGTGAATACAAAAACTTGGAGTTTATCAGATAGTGAATTATTTTGCCATTTTGGTTACTGAATTCCCATGTGCTGAATACCATCAACAACAGAATTTATTTGTGTAGCGCCTTTCACATCGGGAGGACTTCCCTTTTTAGGAGATAATCTGTATTACTGAGGTAAATGGGTGGTTAGTGCCAACTCTCTGCTTACCAGATGGCTGGACTCTTCCCTTCACAAGCTGCACTGTCAAGAACTCTGCAACTCATGTATTTTCCTGCACTAGGCTTTGCAAGCCTATCACATTCATCCTCATCTGGTTCCACCAGCTTCCCATTCCCAGCCAATCAAGTTTTAAATCATCATCCTAATCTTTTAAGTCCCTACTTGGTTTTGCCCAACCCTACCTCTGCAGTCTCCTCAAACCATACAAGCACAGCCACTTCCTCTGGCAGCAAGCACATCTGCTCAGTACATGTCCCTTGAAATCACCTCCCCCACCACCCTTCACCGCTATCACTTTCAGCAAAACCGGCCCCACTCTCTGGAGCCTCATCCAATGGTCTCTTCAACTTCCTCTTTCCCTCGCCTACTTCAGAGTCCGCTTCCTCTTTAACCGTGCCTTCCGTCATCTTTTCCCCCACCACCACCTTCACTCTCCCAGTCCCCGCCCCACGCTCAGATGCAAACCTTAAAACGTCTATGGCCTTGGGATGTCTCCCAGTGAGAATTCTGTTATATAAATGTAAATATGTATTGTATTATATTTTTGATAATTTAATACAGACATGAACTGACATTGCACTTGCCTCTGAAGCGAGAGACCTGGGTTAAATTCCCTGGCAGGGCGAAATCTTGGGCAGGTTTCCTTACTCCACATGCCGATGTTTACTTCGCACTAAGTAGGAACCTGGTTGTTAGTCGAATGGTTGGATTGCATTTCCGGGGGAATAATTCCTTAAAACAAATTGGTTACTTCAATCCACGACTGTTTGTGGGCCGTGCTGTGTGCAATTGGCTGCTCGTATTACCCCAAAAATATGTGAAGTGCTTTAAGATGTCATGAAGAGATGATAAGGCACTACATCAAATGTAAGGATTATTATTATCACTGTGCAGTACACTAACTGGCCGCCAGGTGGCAGTATCAATGCCTCACCCGAGGTCTAATGTTCTTCACAACACTTCTGTTAAAGTCCTGGAGCTCAAACTGTAAAGAGTTTAGCAGTAAAACTGATTCTGATATAAATAATAATCATAATCCTTACATTTGATATATTTCCTTACAGGTCGTGATTTGCACGCTTCAATGTCCTACAAATAGCCACAATGTGAATGAACAATTTTATCTGGGGGGTGTTGCCCAGGAAAATGGGAGAAACTCCATTCTCTCTTTGAATAGCACTGTGGGATCTTTAACATCTATCTGTACAGAAAGGATCTTAAAGTAACTGTGGGAAACATAGTAATCAATGTCCCACAAACAACCTTATATTGAATGATCAATTTTATCTGGGGGATAGTTGGCCAGGACACCGGGGGAAACTCTCAATGTAGGGTAACACCTTTACACCAACCTCAGAATAAGCCTTAGCAACCTGAGCATGTTGTGCTACCATTGGGGCCTTAACACACTTGAGACATCTAGTTGTGAAAAGCGCTATATGAAATGCAAGGATTGATTACTATAATAATCCTTGCATTTGATAAAGCGCTTTTCACATCTTCAAGACTTCTCAAAGTGCTTTACAGTGTGTAAAGTGAATTGACTGTATATTTATCTTAGAAAGAAGCATGAAACACTGTGTCCAACCAGGTCAATTGAAGAAAACACAGCTCATTAGCTCTAGTGATAATTTTATAACATCTCTATACATTTATAACATCTCTATACATTTATAACATCTCTATACATTTATAACATCACTATACATTTATAACATCTCTATACATTTATAACATCTCTATACATTTATAACATCTCTATACATTTATAACATCACTATACATTTATAACATCACTATACATTTATAACATCACTATACATTTATAACATCACTATACATTTATAACATCTCTATACATTTATAACATCACTATACATTTATAACATCTCTATACATTTATAACATCACTATAAATTTCCCTCATAGATGTTGGGTTAGTAGGAAGTTGTTGTTTATGAAAAATACCAAGACTTGCTGCTATAATTTATTCTGCTACGACAAGAAGGATGAAAAATCAACAACAGCTTTGATTTATAAAGCGCCCTCCACGCCGGATGGCGTCTCAGAACGCTTCACAAAACATCTGGGATAGAGAAATTAGGGGGATAGATATCAGGAATATAAAACTGAAAAAGAAAACTATTGCAAACTATTGAAATAGCCTCTTAGTATTTAACATTGATTTCCTTTTCTTTTAGCGATGTACTGTGAATACTACAACCCTTCCTTGGAAGTTTGTGATTGGCGTTATTACCCGTGTGGAGTCAGCAATTTAAAAAGCTGCCTGAATCCAGAAGGATTTAATGTAACTCTTCAGCTGGAAGGTAATTTACATTTTTGCATTTTTGTATAGTATTTAACTATATAACTTGTATTTAACTTGTATAGTAGTTAACCTTTGGGAAAGAACATGAGTTGAGCTGGCTCCAAGCTGGCTCCAATGCATGGCAACAGAATGTAAAAATTGGTTCAATCCTCTGTGGTAGGCTGGCTCAGTTGGTAGCACTCTTGGCACTTGGTCAGAAGGTTGTGGGTTTAAGCCCCACATCAGAACTTCAAACTGATACAGACTGGGCTGACACTCCAATGCAGTTCTGAGAGTGTCCTGCATTGTTAAAAGTGCCAGCCTTTGAATGAGATGTTAAATTGTTAATCTGTGTCTATTGAGGTAGACAGAATAATCCCAAACACTATCCAAAAAGAGTGGGGGCTTCTGATGTCGTGGCCACCAATCCCCAAAATAAAATTTGTCATTCATTCCATGTTTCGGACACTGTTGCGCACAAATTGGTGTTTTTGTCTACAAAATACCGTCACTCCAGTATGTCCTGTAAAGCGCTTTTAGACGTCTTGATGACAAAATAACAACTTGCACTTATTTAGCTGCTTTTCTTCGGGTGGACGTTCCAAGGTACTGGACAATGAAAGTTTGTACCCGAAAAGGGGCTGGGGGGGTGGAGTCAAGAAGGGTGGAGAGCAAGGAGGGTTAAGGTGCAAAGATGACCGAAAGGGAAGGTTTTAAGATGGGCCTTGACGGAGACACTTCAAACAAATATTTAATGGAAAAGTACAAATTGAACTAGGATCGCGCAACATTAGTTTCAGAACACATGGATCCAATATAAACAGGACAGAATTCTGTGAGCGTGAATCGGTTTAGCCATCTAAATTATCAATGTCGATTAGGTTTTGCCTCTAAAAAAAATATGATATACTTCTTGCTTTATTTTCTCTTAGGCTGCTATCCAAAGTGTCCACCAGACAAGCCAATCTATGATGAAATTAAAAAAGAGTGTGTCGAGGACTGTCCCTGTTATGATGAAGATATGAACCGTTATGAATATAATGAGACCGTGCCTACCACCAATAACTGTGAGATATGGTAAGGAGATTTTTTTGCAATAAATAGCCGACTCATTGTGAAATACTGTTGAGTTAATTTCTCAACAACTCGCGCAGGTTTGCTAAGAAAACAAATGCCCTGTTAACCTGTGACGAGTTTGCTGCACATGCGTGTTGTGTCAGTGCACAGTCAAACTTTTTGGTTAGGTATTGTGCAGCATATGTCTGCACGCATGCACAACACACAGAAGTGATGCTGACGTCCAAACATCGTCCACAGAAACCAATTCATTTTCTGTACCCGCATGGAGCAATCATGTGATCAATGGTCACGATGTGAAAGTGGTCAAGCCTCTTTAAAGTGTGGGTTGACATTTATTGGACTCTTAACTACCACATTATAATGTGGCTGCAGTGGATCATGTCAAACTCTGTAAAAACAAACTCTGCAATTTTTAACAAATTGACACATTGTAAATTTGCTTTTAGCTGGTGTACATCAAATGGCATCATATGTTGGAATGACAGCAGCGGTGAGTACAAAAGGACTGAATTGTAAATTAAACGCAATCCTATTTCCAAATAACCAATTTCAGACCTTATAAGTTTCCCATGTTGTTTCGTTACAGCTTGTGTCTGTATATACAATGGCACAGTATACCAACCAGATGAAGTCATTTATAACATAACAGATGGTTTGGGAGATTGCATTATAGCAATTTGCGCGGCCAATGGAACAATTAACAGGACTATAGAGGACTGCAGCACACCTACTCCACCTACAAGTGTATCACCGATTACATCCCCCTCTTCTATCATGTCTTCAACAAGTAAGATAACAGATATTTATATTGATATTTTAAGTAGAAAATGTTCATTGACCTTTCCTCAACTTGAAAATTTGCCTCAATATTGAGTTTTTGCTTCTCACAGGAAAGTTTATCAGGCTTTCTACTTCACATATCACGATCATAATTCTGATACATAATTAACTGAAATTGAGGTACAAGTTGTGGCTATTTCGTATTTGTCGTTCTGATGGTGCCCGATCAAACAATATACTGTAGATAATATTCCTTAATTTGATATAGCTCCTTTCACGTTGGGAGGACGTCTCAAATTGTCTCAAACCTGACCCCCGATTATTCGCCACTTCCCCAAGGAGTGATGTGCTGATTAAATTCACTTTGCGGAATAAATAAATGTATACCACTTCAGATGACAGTTGCTATACATTCACTCTGCATATTTCAAGTTCTACATTATTGTTTCACAAACTGAAAAATTGTTTCTTAACTTTATCTGATTTTTGTTTGTTCTTGTTTGAGCACCACGTTTGCCCATGCCATTCCTCTTTGAAACAGCAGACAGGCAGCAAGCAGTGGTCTTGCACTAACTGTCATAAAAGGCACACAATACAATATGTGTTTTGTTCAGACATTCTGATACCACTATACCTCATTTATCCTCAACAAACTATTCAGGATTTCACCACATTGTGTCTCAGAACTCAATCTGGTGAGTGTGAGAGGTCTTTCCGAGGTCAAGTTTCAGTTTTTATGAAAGTGATAACCAAATTCTCAACATAATTTCAGATGTTGATCCTCATACTGTGCATTGCTAGACTTTTCTGCTTCAGTTCTACAGGAATAATGGGCGTTAGACCCATAGTTCTTAAAGTATTTCAGGTTTGGATCTCAATAAACCCAATGGTCGGAGTACGACAATTTATTTTAATAACAGTCATAATGTATACATACAACCAAGAATATGTAACTTGTTACAATAGAACAGTGTTACCAGGGTAAAGGGTAGAACACAGTTACTAGGAGTGTCTCTACTATATAAACTCTCATTTACAATAGAACAGAGTTACCAAGTGTACCTCCTACTATATAACTCTCGCTTATACTATAACAACATTATAGTATAACAACATTGCTGGGAGTGCCTCCTACTATTGTATATAACTCTCGTTTACAATAAAACAGAGTTACCAGGAGTTACCTTCACTATATAACTTGTTAAGTCTTGTTAGATCCGCTACCGTTGTTTGCACCAACAGTTGGATCGTGTTTGTAAAATAAGGTTCAATCTCAATATACCATTCCGGTCAGGAATTGAAACTTTATTCAATAATGTAATAACCAAATAATAAATGCATATACAAACAATAGTATTTGTATATACCGATAATAACAAAACAATAATTGCATATACAGATAATAGTAATTGTATAAACCGATAATAACAAAACAATAATACCAAATGGACCTTTTCTCTTGTCTACCCTCGGGCCAGTTCTGGAGGAGCATCTAACTAACTTTTTTTCTAAATTCCCTTCTCTAACTGACCCTTCTCTGCCTGTAAAACAAAAGCAACTGGAACAGTATCCGAGGTTGTCTTAGCGCAGGGGAATGCGCACCTGGTGTTTTGTGTAGACAAGTTGTTTCTCTCCCTTTTGCTCTTGCTGACCATACCTGTGTTGTGGATAGATTCTTTTAATTGGTGCCTGATTGGAACTAACTATAATTCATTTTTTAATACCTCCATATCCCAACATAGGTTTCCATTCTTCTATTCATATATGTCTACACTGTAACACGTTGGGATTTTGAAACTGTTTTGACAATGATAATGTTGAAAAAGGTGCTTATTTTTGAGACGTTTATTTTTTCAGCAATTCTACCACCACCCTCAACGACCATGACAACGCCCAAAACAGCTACAAGTAAGCAAACTTAAATGTTACTCATTTCAGAAAATTATCTATAACTAATAGCATTTATAAAATAGCCCCTCATGCAAGGGCACTTAGTTTTCAGAGTTGGAATATGTAAAAGTTGTTTTGGGCAAAATAATGCCAAGCAATAGTCCTAGTTGGAAGAGTTGTTTTTAAAATTACTGAACATTCACCGAATCAGTGCGCAATCTAGATGCCTGTTTCAACCCCCAACTGTACTTCCTCTCCCACATCTAGGCTGTGACCCACCTCTGCCACATTGCCCTCCTCCGAGCATACCTTACCACAAATGCAGCCAAAACCCTTGTGGATGCATTTGTCACTTTCTGCCTGGATTACTCAGACACACTCCTCACCTCTCCAGTCTCCCCAGCTCCACTATTCAAAAGATATGGCTGATTCAGAACTCTGCCACCCACCTACTGACCCAGACCAATCTCTGTACGCGCATCTCACCAGATCTGGCCAAACTCCACTGGCTCCCCATCACCAAACGGATCAACTTCAGGATCCTCACACTCATGTTCAAATCCCTTCACTCACCAGCAGCTCCCTACATCTCCTACCTACTCACTCCCCAATTCAGCACCTGGTACCTCTGCTTGACTGACACTGGTCTCCTGCTCGGGCCCTCCGTCCCACCATCAGAGGTCACATTTTCAGCCACTGTGTCTATTTCAATCCACGACTGTGTGTGGCACACTGCCGTGTGCAATTCCCACAAAATATAGTCAATTCACTTTACAGTTTATTCTGTGAAGCGTTTTGAGACGTCTAGAAGACACGAAAAGCGCTATATCAAATGCAAGGATTATTATTACTCTCAAGGGACTTATTACCCTCCAGGGATTGAATCCCTCTGCCTTGCTGCCTCTCTCCCCTTTGTCAGGTCCTGCCTGAAACCTTCCTCTTCAACCATGCTAACTGCCACCTCCCCTCCCCAACCCCCCCAATTGCAGTCAGACTCCACCACTGTTGAACGCTCTGAAATGCTACCCTGTGCGGAGGGCACTATATAAGTGCAAGTTATTGTTGTTCTTAAGCAGCAAAAAAGGAACTGTTGCGTTTTTCGGTGTAAATTACAGGCCACCAACTAGTGGGAAGGAGATAGAGGAGGAAACCTGCAAGCAAATTTCTGAACGATGTAAAACCAATAGAGTAGTGACAATGGGGGAACTTCGATTAGCCCAACGTAGACTAACAAAATAACACTGTAAAGGGTGCAGAGAGAGAAGAATTCCTGAAATGTGTGCAGGAAAAGTTTTTTGATCAGCCCAATGAGGATGGAAGCAGTGCTGGAGAATTGCAGCCAATACCACAGTATCGGACGAAAGGGTGGAGAAATTGGATAGGATAAAAATAAACAGAGGAGGTAAATGTTGATGGCGCTCAAGGTAGATATGTCCTAGGACAGATCCTAGGTTACTGAGGAAAGTAAGGGTGGAAGTAGCAGAGGCTCTGGCCGCAATCTTGCAATCCTCCCTTGATACCAGAGTAGTGCCAGAGGATGTAGCGGTGTACTCCGCTGTACAAAAAGGGAGAGATGGATAAACCCATGAACAATAGGTCAGTCAACCTATCGTCAGTAGTTGGAAATTTCTAAAGATGATAATCCAGGACAAAATAAAATTCCACTAAGAAAAATATCTGTTAATAAAAGACAGCCAACACAGATCCGTTAAAGGCAAATCATATTAATACACCTGATAGAGCTTCTTGATGAAGTAACGGAGAGAGTGGATGAAGGTAGTGCAGTTGATGTAGTATAAGTGGGTACTATACTTTAGGAAGGCTGTCAAGGCCTTAGAGATGCTGCAAAGGAGATTAACAACAACAACAAATATAGCGCCCTCCATGCCGGATCTGAGTGCTTCACAATAACGGATCCCAGGCCCAAGCCATAAGCAGGGGAAAAAAGCTGACCAAAGGCGCGGTCGAAAAGAAAGGTCAAAAGAACGATTAACCAGGATGATACCAGTTGTAAGGTACTTCAGATGTGAGGAGAGGCTAGAGAAGAGAGGATTATTCAATCTGAAGCAGAGAAGATTAAGGGGAGATTTCATAGAGGTGTTTAGAAACATGAGGACTTGATTCAAGAGGTAAGGAGAAAATTATTCACATAGACAGTTGTTCAGATCAGCCTGAAAGTGGGGTGGAAGCCGATTCAATCAAAACTTTCAAGAGAGTAGTAGACAGATATTTGGGGAGTAAATGTTTGCAGGGCTATGAGGAGAGAGAGTGGAATTGGGATTAATTTAGACAGCTTTTTCTCTGATAAACCGAATGTGCTTCTTCTGTGCTGTATAATTCTATGATTCTCTGCCCCCAGCCTCTGAAACTATGCCACAGACCCTTCGCCTTGCCCCTTCCCTTCCCATCTTCAAGACCTGTTTCAAGAACCTTCTCTTTGACTGTACCTTTGATCACACTTCCACCCATACTCTCCCCGCCCCCCAAACCTAACCACCAGCTCTGATACAGATCCCTGACCGTTCAGTGCCTTCGGACATCCACCTGAAATGACAAGCAGCATACAAATGTAATTTGTTGTTTGTTATTTTTGCATTACAGCAACCTGTGTGATAGTGCAGCAATGTAACTGGACAGACTGGATCAGTGTAAGTACTCCACAATTTGGACCTGGAGAAGGAGATTTTGAAACCTATGACAAAATCAAGCAGCAAGGACAGGAAATATGCGACCCGCCCAGTGAGATTAAGTGCAGATTAATTCACGCTCCAAATGTCCCCTTGGAGAGCACAGGACAAATTGTTTATTGCAACATTTCCTTTGGACTCATCTGCAAAAATGAGGAACAACCTGATCTGGCAATGTGCTACAATTATGAAATAAGCCTCTGCTGTCCATATTATATTTGTCAACCTGACACGACTACACCTGCAAACACAATATCAACCACAGGTTACGAATCAAGTACTCAAACAACTACAATGGTCGCTACAATATCAACTGTGACAACACCAACAAAACCTACAATCACAGAGACACCAATACCATTGTCAACCACGCTAGGATCAACGCTGACAAACACTGTTACACCATCAAAAACACCTGTTGGCTCCACACCAAATCCAGGCATATCAACATCAGCTAGCACAGAGGAAACAACCACAATCTGCACATCCGAAGCCACAGAAACAACAGAAGGTACACCTTCCACAACTTCAACACACACACCAACAACAACCATAGGTGTTCCAACAACTCCAACAGAAGCAACAAGCAGCACAACAACCACTCCTTCCACTTCAACCCCATTGAGCACAACCGGGACACCCAGAATTACACCATCCAAAACACCCACAACAACAAGCACCGCAGGCCCGCCAACAACATCATCTAGCACAGAGGAAACAACCACAATCTCCACATCCAAAACCACAGAAACACCAGAAGTTCCACCCCCCAGCTCGACCACCACAAAATCAACAGCAACACCCACAGGCATTCCAACAACTCCAACAGAAGGAACAAGTAGGACAACAACCACTCCTACCACTTCGACCCCAACCACAACAATTGGAAATCCATCCACTACACCAACTGAAGGAGCAAGCAGCAAGAGCACGTTTTCTCCATCTACGTTATCAACCACTCAAACACCAACATTGTCAACTTCAACTCAATCAACGTCTGTTAGTACAGGGACGCCGTTTTCACCATCAACATCATTGAGCACGCCTGGGACACCCACAGTTACACCATCCAAAACACCCAAAACAACAAGCACCCCTGGCCGGCCAACCACATCAGCTAGCACAGAGGAAACAACCACAATCTGTACATCTGAAGCCACGGAAACAACAGAAGGTACGCCCCCCACAACTTCAACACAAACACCCACAACAACAAGTTCCATTGGCCCACCACCATCATCAGCTGGCACAGAGAAAACAACCATTCACTCCATAACAACACCATCTATTGGAGAAATACAGACTGGTACACCAGAGGAAGGAACATTTTCTACATCAACACCATTCGTCACTGAAATAACTAAGCCAACTCCTACCAGATCCACAGGTACTCCTTCGTCTCCAACGCCCAAGAGCACACCTGGAACTCCACCAACTATTCCAAACGCCACTGCAGAAACAAGCACCAAGATCAATATTACTCCACATACATCTTCCACCACTGTAATTATTAACCCAACGACTCCAACTGTATCTATTGGTACTCCTTCTACAGCAACCCCCACGTCCACAACTAGTACTGGACTAACTCCTCCTAGCCCTACTGAAGCAACAAGCAGCACAACAACCACTCCTTCCACTTCGACCCCAACTATAACAATTGGAACTCCATCCACTACACCTACTGAAGGAACCAGCAGCAAGAGCACGATTTCTCCATCTACCTTGTCAACCACTCAAACACCAACATTGTCAACTTCAACTCAATCAACATCTGTTAGTACAGGGACGCCGTTTCCACCATCAACATTATTGAGCACGACTGGGACACCCACAGTTACACCATCCAAAACACCCAAAACAACGAGCACCCCTGCCCCACCAACAACATCAGCTAGCACAGAGGAAACAACCACAATCTGTACATCCGAACCCACAGAAACGACAGAGGGTACGACCACTACAACTTCAACACCACCAACAACCACAAGTGTTTCAACAACTCCAACAGAAGCAACAAGCAGCACAACAACAACTACTACAACTTCGACCCCAACCACAACAATTGGAACTCCATCCACAACACCAACTGAAGGAACAAGCAGCAAGAGCACGTTTTCTCCATCTACGTTATCAACCACTCAAACACCAACATTGTCAACTTCAACTCAATCAACGTCTGTTAGTACAGGGACGCCGTTTTCACCATCAACATCGTTGAGCACGACTGGGACACCCACAGTTACACCATCCAAAACACCCAAAACAACAAGCACCCCTGGCCCGCCAACCACATCAGCTAGCACAGAGGAAACAACCACAATCTGTACATCCGAACCCACAGAAACGACAGAGGGTACGACCACTACAACTTCAACACCAACAACAACCACAAGTGTTTCAACAACTCCAACAGAAGCAACAAGCAGCACAACAACAACTCCGACCACTTCGACCCCAACCACAACAACTGGAACTCCATCCACTACACCAACTGAAGTAACAAGCAGCAAGAGCACATTTGCTCCATCTACCTTATCGAGCACTGAAACACCAACAGCCTCAACTTCAACTCAATCCACATCTGTTAGCACAGGGACGCCAATTCCACCATCAACATCATTGAGCACGACTGGGACACCCACAGTTACACCATCCAAAACACCCAAAACAACGAGCACCCCTGCCCCACCAACAACATCAGCTAGCACAGAGGAAACAACCACAATCTGTACATCCGAACCCACAGAAACGACAGAGGGTACGACCACTACAACTTCAACACCACCAACAACCACAAGTGTTTCAACAACTCCAACAGAAGCAACAAGCAGCACAACAACAACTCCGACCACTTCGACCCCAACCACAACAACTGGAACTCCATCCACTACACCAACTGAAGTAACAAGCAGCAAGAGCACATTTGCTCCATCTACCTTATCGAGCACTGAAACACCAACAGCCTCAACTTCAACTCAATCCACATCTGTTAGCACAGGGACGCCAATTCCACCATCAACATCATTGAGCACGACTGGGACACCCACAGTTACACCATCCAAAACAACGAGCACCCATGCCCCACCAACAACATCGAGCACAATCACAATCTCTACGTCCAAAGCCACAGAAACAACAGAAGGTCCACCCCCCAGCTCGACCACTACAACTTCACCACCAACAACAACCACACTCGTTTCAACAACTCCAACAGAAGCAACAAGCAGCACAACAACAACTACTACCACTTCGACCCCAACCACAACAATTGGAACTCCATCCACCACACCAACTGAAGGAACAAGCAGCAAGAGCACGTTTTCTCCATCTACGTTATCAACCACTCAAACACCAACATTGTCAACTTCAACTCAATCAACGTCTGTTAGTACAGGGACTCCGATTTCACCATCAACATCGTTGAGCACGCCTGGGACACCCACAGTTACACCATCCAAAACACCCAAAACAACAAGCACCCCTGGCCCGCCAACCACGTCAGCTAGCACAGAGGAAACAACCACAATCTGTACATCTGAAGCCACAGAAACAACAGAAGTTCCACCCCCAACCTCGACCACTACAACTTCACCACCAACAACAACCACGCTTGTTTCAACAACTCCAACAGAAGCAACAAGCAGCACAACAACAACTACTACCACTTCGACCCCAACCACAACAACTGGAACTCCATCCACTACACCAACTGAAGGAACAAGCAACAAGAGCACATTTTCTCCATCTACCTTATCGAGCACTGAAACACCAACATTGTCAACTTCAACTCAATCAACGTCAGTTAGTACAGAGACGCCAATTCCACCATCAACATCATTGAGCACGACTGGGACACCCACAGTTACACCATACAAAACAACGAGCCCCCATGCCCCAACAACAACATCATCTAGCACAATCACAATCTCTACATCCAAAGCCACAGAAACAACAGAAGGTCCACCCCCCAGCTCGACCACTACAACTTCACCACCAACAACAACCACACTTGTTTCAACAACTCCAACAGAAGCAACAAGCAGCACAACAACAACTACTACCACTTCGACCCCAACCACAACAATTGGAACTCCATCCACTACACCAACTGAAGGAACAAGCAGCAAGAGCACGTTTTCTCCATCTACGTTATCAACCACTCAAACACCAACATTGTCAACTTCAACTCAATCAACGTCTGTTAGTACAGGGACGCCGTTTTCACCATCAACATCGATGAGCACGCCTGGGACACCCACAGTTACACCATCCAAAACACCCAAAACAACAAGCACCCCTGGCCCGCCAACCACATCAGCTAGCACAGAGGAAACAACCACAATCTGTACATCCGAACCCACAGAAACGACAGAAGGTACGACCACTACAACTTCAACACCAACAACAACCACAAGTGTTTCAACAACTCCAACAGAAGCAACAAGCAGCACAACAACAACTACTACCACTTCGACCCCAACCACAACAACTGGAACTCCATCCACTACACCAACTGAAGTAACAAGCAGCAAGAGCACATTTGCTCCATCTACCTTATCGAGCACTGAAACACCAACAGCCTCAACTTCAACTCAATCCACATCTGTTAGCACAGGGACGCCAATTCCACCATCAACATCATTGAGCACGACTGGGACACCCACAGTTACACCATCCAAAACAACGAGCACCCATGCCCCACCAACAACATCGAGCACAATCACAATCTCTACGTCCAAAGCCACAGAAACAACAGAAGGTCCACCCCCCAGCTCGACCACTACAACTTCACCACCAACAACAACCACACTCGTTTCAACAACTCCAACAGAAGCAACAAGCAGCACAACAACAACTACTACCACTTCGACCCCAACCACAACAATTGGAACTCCATCCACCACACCAACTGAAGGAACAAGCAGCAAGAGCACGTTTTCTCCATCTACGTTATCAACCACTCAAACACCAACATTGTCAACTTCAACTCAATCAACGTCTGTTAGTACAGGGACTCCGATTTCACCATCAACATCGTTGAGCACGCCTGGGACACCCACAGTTACACCATCCAAAACACCCAAAACAACAAGCACCCCTGGCCCGCCAACCACGTCAGCTAGCACAGAGGAAACAACCACAATCTGTACATCTGAAGCCACAGAAACAACAGAAGTTCCACCCCCAACCTCGACCACTACAACTTCACCACCAACAACAACCACGCTTGTTTCAACAACTCCAACAGAAGCAACAAGCAGCACAACAACAACTACTACCACTTCGACCCCAACCACAACAACTGGAACTCCATCCACTACACCAACTGAAGGAACAAGCAACAAGAGCACATTTTCTCCATCTACCTTATCGAGCACTGAAACACCAACATTGTCAACTTCAACTCAATCAACGTCAGTTAGTACAGAGACGCTAATTCCACCATCAACATCATTGAGCACGACTGGGACACCCACAGTTACACCATACAAAACAACGAGCCCCCATGCCCCAACAACAACATCATCTAGCACAATCACAATCTCTACATCCAAAGCCACAGAAACAACAGAAGGTCCACCCCCCAGCTCGACCACTACAACTTCACCACCAACAACAACCACACTTGTTTCAACAACTCCAACAGAAGCAACAAGCAGCACAACAACAACTACTACCACTTCGACCCCAACCACAACAATTGGAACTCCATCCACTACACCAACTGAAGGAACAAGCAGCAAGAGCACGTTTTCTCCATCTACGTTATCAACCACTCAAACACCAACATTGTCAACTTCAACTCAATCAACGTCTGTTAGTACAGGGACGCCGTTTTCACCATCAACATCGATGAGCACGCCTGGGACACCCACAGTTACACCATCCAAAACACCCAAAACAACAAGCACCCCTGGCCCGCCAACCACATCAGCTAGCACAGAGGAAACAACCACAATCTGTACATCCGAACCCACAGAAACGACAGAAGGTACGACCACTACAACTTCAACACCAACAACAACCACAAGTGTTTCAACAACTCCAACAGAAGCAACAAGCAGCACAACAACAACTACTACCACTTCGACCCCAACCACAACAACTGGAACTCCATCCACTACACCAACTGAAGTAACAAGCAGCAAGAGCACATTTGCTCCATCTACCTTATCGAGCACTGAAACACCAACAGCCTCAACTTCAACTCAATCCACATCTGTTAGCACAGGGACGCCAATTCCACCATCAACATCATTGAGCACGACTGGGACACCCACAGTTACACCATCCAAAACAACGAGCACCCATGCCCCACCAACAACATCGAGCACAATCACAATCTCTACGTCCAAAGCCACAGAAACAACAGAAGGTCCACCCCCCAGCTCGACCACTACAACTTCACCACCAACAACAACCACACTCGTTTCAACAACTCCAACAGAAGCAACAAGCAGCACAACAACAACTACTACCACTTCGACCCCAACCACAACAATTGGAACTCCATCCACCACACCAACTGAAGGAACAAGCAGCAAGAGCACGTTTTCTCCATCTACGTTATCAACCACTCAAACACCAACATTGTCAACTTCAACTCAATCAACGTCTGTTAGTACAGGGACTCCGATTTCACCATCAACATCGTTGAGCACGCCTGGGACACCCACAGTTACACCATCCAAAACACCCAAAACAACAAGCACCCCTGGCCCGCCAACCACGTCAGCTAGCACAGAGGAAACAACCACAATCTGTACATCTGAAGCCACAGAAACAACAGAAGTTCCACCCCCAAGCTCGACCACTACAACTTCACCACCAACAACAACCACGCTTGTTTCAACAACTCCAACAGAAGCAACAAGCAGCACAACAACAATTACTACCACTTCGACCCCAACCACAACAACTGGAACTCCATCCACTACACCAACTGAAGGAACAAGCAACAAGAGCACATTTTCTCCATCTACCTTATCGAGCACTGAAACACCAACATTGTCAACTTCAACTCAATCAACGTCAGTTAGTACAGAGACGCCAATTCCACCATCAACATCATTGAGCACGACTGGGACACCCACAGTTACACCATACAAAACAACGAGCCCCCATGCCCCAACAACAACATCATCTAGCACAATCACAATCTCTACATCCAAAGCCACAGAAACAACAGAAGGTCCACCCCCCAGCTCGACCACTACAACTTCACCACCAACAACAACCACACTTGTTTCAACAACTCCAACAGAAGCAACAAGCAGCACAACAACAACTACTACCACTTCGACCCCAACCACAACAATTGGAACTCCATCTACTACACCAACTGAAGGAACAAGCAGCAAGAGCACGTTTTCTCCATCTACGTTATCAACCACTCAAACACCAACATTGTCAACTTCAACTCAATCAACGTCTGTTAGTACAGGGACTCCGATTTCACCATCAACATCGTTGAGCACGCCTGGGACACCCACAGTTACACCATCCAAAACACCCAAAACAACAAGCACCCCTGGCCCGCCAACCACGTCAGCTAGCACAGAGGAAACAACCACAATCTGTACATCTGAAGCCACAGAAACAACAGAAGTTCCACCCCCAAGCTCGACCACTACAACTTCACCACCAACAACAACCACGCTTGTTTCAACAACTCCAACAGAAGCAACAAGCAGCACAACAACAATTACTACCACTTCGACCCCAACCACAACAACTGGAACTCCATCCACTACACCAACTGAAGGAACAAGCAACAAGAGCACATTTTCTCCATCTACCTTATCGAGCACTGAAACACCAACATTGTCAACTTCAACTCAATCAACGTCAGTTAGTACAGAGACGCCAATTCCACCATCAACATCATTGAGCACGACTGGGACACCCACAGTTACACCATACAAAACAACGAGCCCCCATGCCCCAACAACAACATCATCTAGCACAATCACAATCTCTACATCCAAAGCCACAGAAACAACAGAAGGTCCACCCCCCAGCTCGACCACTACAACTTCACCACCAACAACAACCACACTTGTTTCAACAACTCCAACAGAAGCAACAAGCAGCACAACAACAACTACTACCACTTCGACCCCAACCACAACAATTGGAACTCCATCCACTACACCAACTGAAGGAACAAGCAGCAAGAGCACGTTTTCTCCATCTACGTTATCAACCACTCAAACACCAACATTGTCAACTTCAACTCAATCAACGTCTGTTAGTACAGGGACGCCGTTTTCACCATCAACATCGTTGAGCACGACTGGGACACCCACAGTTACACCATCCAAAACACCCAAAACAACAAGCACCCCTGGCCCGCCAACCACATCAGCTAGCACAGAGGAAACAACCACAATCTGTACATCCGAACCCACAGAAACGACAGAAGGTACGACCACTACAACTTCAACACCAACAACAACCACAAGTGTTTCAACAACTCCAACAGAAGCAACAAGCAGCACAACAACAACTACTACCACTTCGACCCCAACCACAACAACTGGAACTCCATCCACTACACCAACTGAAGTAACAAGCAGCAAGAGCACATTTGCTCCATCTACCTTATCGAGCACTGAAACACCAACAGCCTCAACTTCAACTCAATCCACATCTGTTAGCACAGGGACGCCAATTCCACCATCAATATCATTGAGCACGACTGGGACACCCACAGTTACACCACCCAAAACACCCAAAACAACGAGCACTCCTGCCCCACCAACAACATCATCTCGCACAGAGGAAACAACCACAATCTGTACATCCGAACCCACAGAAACAACAGAGGGTCCGACCACTACAACACACACACCAACAACAACCATAGGTGTTCCAACAACTCCAACAGAAGCAACAAGCAGCACATCAACCACTCCTTCTACTTTGACCCAAACCACAACTGGGACACCCACAGTTACACCATCCAAAACACCCACAACAACAAGCACCGCTGGTCCACCAACAACATCATCTAGCACAGAGGAAACAACCACAATCTCTACATCGAAAACCACAGAAACGACAGAGAGTCCGACCACTACAACTTCAACACACACACCAACAACAACCATAGGTGTTCCAACAACTCCAACAGAAGCAACAAGCAGCACATCAACCACTCCTTCTACTTCGACCCCAACCACAACTGGGACATCCACAGTTACACCATCCAAAACACCCACAACAACAAGCACCGCTAGTCCACCAACAACATCATCTAGCACAGAGGAAACAACCACAATCTCTACATCCAAAACCACAGAAACGACAGAGAGTCCGACCACTACAACTTCAACACACACACCAACAACACCCACAGGCATTCCAACAACTCCAACAGAAGGAACAAGTAGGACAACAACCACTCCTACCACTTCAACCCCAACCACAACAATTGGAACTCCATCCACTGCACCAATCGAAGGAACAAGCAGCAAGAGCACGTTTTCTCCATCTACCTTATCAACCACTCAAACACCAACATTGTCAACTTCAACTCAATCAACATCTGTTAGCACAGGGACGCCGTTTCCACCATCAACATCATTGAGCACGACTGGGACACCCACAGTTACACCATCCAAAACAACGAGCACCCCTGGCCCGCCAACAACATCAGCTAGCACAGAGGAAACAACCACAATCTGTACATCCGAACCCACAGAAACGACAGAGAGTCCGACACACACACCAACAACAAACACACCAACAACAACCATAGGTATTCCAACAACTCCAACAGAAGGAACAAGCAGCACATCAACCACTCCTTCTACTTCGACCCCAACCACAACTGGGACACCCACAGTTACACCACCCAAAACACCCACAACAACAAGCACCGCTGGCCCACCAACAACATCATCTAGCACAGAGGAAACAACCACAATCTCTACATCCAAAACCACAGAAACACCAAAGGTTCCACCCCCCAGCTCGACCACTACAATATCAACAGCAACACCCACAGGCATTCCAACAACTCCAACAGAAGGAACAAGTAGGACAACAACCACTCCTACCACTTCGACGCCAACCACAACAATTGGAACTCCATCCACTACACCAACTGAAGGAACAAGCAGCAAGAGCACATTTTCTCCATCTACCTTATCAACCACTCAAACACCAATATTGTCAACTTCAACTCCATCAACATCTGTTAGTACAGGGACGCCGTTTCCACCATCAACATCATTGAGCACGACTGGGACACCCACAGTTACACCATCCAAAACACCCAAAACAACGAGCACCCCTGGCCCGCCAACAACATCAGCTAGCACAGAGGAAACAACCACAATCTGTACATCCGAACCCACAGAAACAACAGAGGGTCCGACCACTACAACACACACACCAACAACAACCATAGGTGTTCCAACAACTCCAACAGAAGCAACAAGCAGCACATCAACCACTCCTTCTACTTTGACCCAAACCACAACTGGGACACCCACAGTTACACCATCCAAAACACCCACAACAACAAGCACCGCTGGTCCACCAACAACATCATCTAGCACAGAGGAAACAACCACAATCTCTACATCGAAAACCACAGAAACGACAGAGAGTCCGACCACTACAACTTCAACACACACACCAACAACAACCATAGGTGTTCCAACAACTCCAACAGAAGCAACAAGCAGCACATCAACCACTCCTTCTACTTCGACCCCAACCACAACTGGGACATCCACAGTTACACCATCCAAAACACCCACAACAACAAGCACCGCTAGTCCACCAACAACATCATCTAGCACAGAGGAAACAACCACAATCTCTACATCCAAAACCACAGAAACGACAGAGAGTCCGACCACTACAACTTCAACACACACACCAACAACACCCACAGGCATTCCAACAACTCCAACAGAAGGAACAAGTAGGACAACAACCACTCCTACCACTTCAACCCCAACCACAACAATTGGAACTCCATCCACTGCACCAATCGAAGGAACAAGCAGCAAGAGCACGTTTTCTCCATCTACCTTATCAACCACTCAAACACCAACATTGTCAACTTCAACTCAATCAACATCTGTTAGCACAGGGACGCCGTTTCCACCATCAACATCATTGAGCACGACTGGGACACCCACAGTTACACCATCCAAAACAACGAGCACCCCTGGCCCGCCAACAACATCAGCTAGCACAGAGGAAACAACCACAATCTGTACATCCGAACCCACAGAAACGACAGAGAGTCCGACACACACACCAACAACAAACACACCAACAACAACCATAGGTATTCCAACAACTCCAACAGAAGGAACAAGCAGCACATCAACCACTCCTTCTACTTCGACCCCAACCACAACTGGGACACCCACAGTTACACCACCCAAAACACCCACAACAACAAGCACCGCTGGCCCACCAACAACATCATCTAGCACAGAGGAAACAACCACAATCTCTACATCCAAAACCACAGAAACACCAAAGGTTCCACCCCCCAGCTCGACCACTACAATATCAACAGCAACACCCACAGGCATTCCAACAACTCCAACAGAAGGAACAAGTAGGACAACAACCACTCCTACCACTTCGACGCCAACCACAACAATTGGAACTCCATCCACTACACCAACTGAAGGAACAAGCAGCAAGAGCACATTTTCTCCATCTACCTTATCAACCACTCAAACACCAATATTGTCAACTTCAACTCCATCAACATCTGTTAGTACAGGGACGCCGTTTCCACCATCAACATCATTGAGCACGACTGGGACACCCACAGTTACACCATCCAAAACACCCAAAACAACGAGCACCCCTGGCCCGCCAACAACATCAGCTAGCACAGAGGAAACAACCACAATCTGTACATCCGAACCCACAGAAACGACAGAGAGTCCGACCACTACAACACACACACCAACAACAACCATAGGTTTTCCAACAACGCCAACAGAAGGAACAAGCAGCACATCAACCACTCCTTCTACTTCGACCCCAACCACAACTGGGACACCCACAGTTACACCATCCAAAACACCCACAACAACAAGCACCGCTAGTCCGCCAACAACATCATCTAGCACAGAGGAAACAACCACAATCTCTACATCCAAAACCACAGAAACGACAGAGAGTCCGACCACTACAACTTCAACACACACACCAACAACACCCACAGGCATTCCAACAACTCCAACAGAAGGAACAAGTAGGACAACAACCACTCCTACCACTTCAACCCCAACCACAACAATTGGAACTCCATCCACTGCACCAATCGAAGGAACAAGCAGCAAGAGCACGTTTTCTCCATCTACCTTATCAACCACTCAAACACCAACATTGTCAACTTCAACTCAATCAACATCTGTTAGCACAGGGACGCCGTTTCCACCATCAACATCATTGAGCACGACTGGGACACCCACAGTTACACCATCCAAAACAACGAGCACCCCTGGCCCGCCAACAACATCAGCTAGCACAGAGGAAACAACCACAATCTGTACATCCGAACCCACAGAAACGACAGAGAGTCCGACACACACACCAACAACACACACACCAACAACAACCATAGGTATTCCAACAACTCCAACAGAAGGAACAAGCAGCACATCAACCACTCCTTCTACTTCGACCCCAACCACAACTGGGACACCCACAGTTACACCACCCAAAACACCAACAACAACAAGCACCGCTGGCCCACCAACAACATCATCTAGCACAGAGGAAACAACCACAATCTCTACATCCAAAACCACAGAAACACCAAAGGTTCCACCCCCCAGCTCGACCACTACAATATCAACAGCAACACCCACAGGCATTCCAACAACTCCAACAGAAGGAACAAGTAGGACAACAACCACTCCTACCACTTCGACGCCAACCACAACAATTGGAACTCCATCCACTACACCAACTGAAGGAACAAGCAGCAAGAGCACGTTTTCTCCATCTACCTTATCAACCACTCAAACACCAACATTGTCAACTTCAACTGAATCAACAGCTGTTAGCACAGGGACGCCGTTTCCACCATCAACATCATTGAGCACGACTGGGACACCCACAGTTACACCATCCAAAACACCCAAAACAATGAGCACCCCTGGCCCGCCAACAACATCAGCTAGCACAGAGGAAACAACCACAATCTGTACATCCGAACCCACAGAAACGACAGAGAGTCCGACACACACACCAACAACACACACACCAACAACAACCATAGGTATTCCAACAACTCCAACAGAAGGAACAAGCAGCACATCAACCACTCCTTCTACTTCGACCCCAACCACAACTGGGACACCCACAGTTACACCACCCAAAACACCCACAACAACAAGCACCGCTGGCCCACCAACAACATCATCTAGCACAGAGGAAACAACCACAATCTCTACATCCAAAACCACAGAAACATCAAAGGTTCCACCCCCCAGCTCGACCACTACAATATCAACAGCAACACCCACAGGCATTCCAACAACTCCAACAGAAGGAACAAGTAGGACAACAACCACTCCTACCACTTCGACGCCAACCACAACAATTGGAACTCCATCCACTACACCAACTGAAGGAACAAGCAGCAAGAGCACATTTTCTCCATCTACCTTATCAACCACTCAAACACCAATATTGTCAACTTCAACTCCATCAACATCTGTTAGCACAGGGACGCCGTTTCCACCATCAACATCATTGAGCACGACTGGGACACCCACAGTTACACCATCCAAAACACCCAAAACAACGAGCACCCCTGGCCCGCCAACAACATCAGCTAGCACAGAGGAAACAACCACAATCTGTACATCCGAACCCACAGAAACGACAGAGAGTCCGACCACTACAACACACACACCAACAACAACCATAGGTTTTCCAACAACGCCAACAGAAGGAACAAGCAGCACATCAACCACTCCTTCTACTTCGACCCCAACCACAACTGGGACACCCACAGTTACACCATCCAAAACACCCACAACAACAAGCACCGCTAGTCCACCAACAACATCATCTAGCACAGAGGAAACAACCACAATCTCTACATCCAAAACCACAGAAACGACAGAGAGTCCGACCACTACAACTTCAACACACACACCAACAACACCCACAGGCATTCCAACAACTCCAACAGAAGGAACAAGTAGGACAACAACCACTCCTACCACTTCAACCCCAACCACAACAATTGGAACTCCATCCACTGCACCAATCGAAGGAACAAGCAGCAAGAGCACGTTTTCTCCATCTACCTTATCAACCACTCAAACACCAACATTGTCAACTTCAACTCAATCAACATCTGTTAGCACAGGGACGCCGTTTCCACCATCAACATCATTGAGCACGACTGGGACACCCACAGTTACACCATCCAAAACAACGAGCACCCCTGGCCCGCCAACAACATCAGCTAGCACAGAGGAAACAACCACAATCTGTACATCCGAACCCACAGAAACGACAGAGAGTCCGACACACACACCAACAACACACACACCAACAACAACCATAGGTATTCCAACAACTCCAACAGAAGGAACAAGCAGCACATCAACCACTCCTTCTACTTCGACCCCAACCACAACTGGGACACCCACAGTTACACCACCCAAAACACCCACAACAACAAGCACCGCTGGCCCACCAACAACATCATCTAGCACAGAGGAAACAACCACAATCTCTACATCCAAAACCACAGAAACACCAAAGGTTCCACCCCCCAGCTCGACCACTACAATATCAACAGCAACACCCACAGGCATTCCAACAACTCCAACAGAAGGAACAAGTAGGACAACAACCACTCCTACCACTTCGACGCCAACCACAACAATTGGAACTCCATCCACTACACCAACTGAAGGAACAAGCAGCAAGAGCACATTTTCTCCATCTACCTTATCAACCACTCAAACACCAATATTGTCAACTTCAACTCCATCAACATCTGTTAGTACAGGGACGCCGTTTCCACCATCAACATCATTGAGCACGACTGGGACACCCACAGTTACACCATCCAAAACACCCAAAACAACGAGCACCCCTGGCCCGCCAACAACATCAGCTAGCACAGAGGAAACAACCACAATCTGTACATCCGAACCCACAGAAACGACAGAGAGTCCGACCACTACAACACACACACCAACAACAACCATAGGTTTTCCAACAACGCCAACAGAAGGAACAAGCAGCACATCAACCACTCCTTCTACTTCGACCCCAACCACAACTGGGACACCCACAGTTACACCATCCAAAACACCCACAACAACAAGCACCGCGAGTCCACCAACAACATCATCTAGCACAGAGGAAACAACCACAATCTCTACATCCAAAACCACAGAAACGACAGAGAGTCCGACCACTACAACTTCAACACACACACCAACAACACCCACAGGCATTCCAACAACTCCAACAGAAGGAACAAGTAGGACAACAACCACTCCTACCACTTCAACCCCAACCACAACAATTGGAACTCCATCCACTGCACCAATCGAAGGAACAAGCAGCAAGAGCACGTTTTCTCCATCTACCTTATCAACCACTCAAACACCAACATTGTCAACTTCAACTCAATCAACATCTGTTAGCACAGGGACGCCGTTTCCACCATCAACATCATTGAGCACGACTGGGACACCCACAGTTACACCATCCAAAACAACGAGCACCCCTGGCCCGCCAACAACATCAGCTAGCACAGAGGAAACAACCACAATCTGTACATCCGAACCCACAGAAACGACAGAGAGTCCGACACACACACCAACAACACACACACCAACAACAACCATAGGTATTCCAACAACTCCAACAGAAGGAACAAGCAGCACATCAACCACTCCTTCTACTTCGACCCCAACCACAACTGGGACACCCACAGTTACACCACCCAAAACACCCACAACAACAAGCACCGCTGGCCCACCAACAACATCATCTAGCACAGAGGAAACAACCACAATCTCTACATCCAAAACCACAGAAACACCAAAGGTTCCACCCCCCAGCTCGACCACTACAATATCAACAGCAACACCCACAGGCATTCCAACAACTCCAACAGAAGGAACAAGTAGGACAACAACCACTCCTACCACTTCGACGCCAACCACAACAATTGGAACTCCATCCACTACACCAACTGAAGGAACAAGCAGCAAGAGCACATTTTCTCCATCTACCTTATCAACCACTCAAACACCAATATTGTCAACTTCAACTCCATCAACATCTGTTAGCACAGGGACGCCGTTTCCACCATCAACATCATTGAGCACGACTGGGACACCCACAGTTACACCATCCAAAACACCCAAAACAACGAGCACCCCTGGCCCGCCAACAACATCAGCTAGCACAGAGGAAACAACCACAATCTGTACATCCGAACCCACAGAAACGACAGAGAGTCTGACCACTACAACACACACACCAACAACAACCATAGGTTTTCCAACAACGCCAACAGAAGGAACAAGCAGCACATCAACCACTCCTTCTACTTCGACCCCAACCACAACTGGGACACCCACAGTTACACCATCCAAAACACCCACAACAACAAGCACCGCTAGTCCACCAACAACATCATCTAGCACAGAGGAAACAACCACAATCTCTACATCCAAAACCACAGAAACGACAGAGAGTCCGACCACTACAACTTCAACACACACACCAACAACACCCACAGGCATTCCAACAACTCCAACAGAAGGAACAAGTAGGACAACAACCACTCCTACCACTTCAACCCCAACCACAACAATTGGAACTCCATCCACTGCACCAATCGAAGGAACAAGCAGCAAGAGCACGTTTTCTCCATCTACCTTATCAACCACTCAAACACCAACATTGTCAACTTCAACTCAATCAACATCTGTTAGCACAGGGACGCCGTTTCCACCATCAACATCATTGAGCACGACTGGGACACCCACAGTTACACCATCCAAAACAACGAGCACCCCTGGCCCGCCAACAACATCAGCTAGCACAGAGGAAACAACCACAATCTGTACATCCGAACCCACAGAAACGACAGAGAGTCCGACACACACACCAACAACACACACAAAAACAACAACCATAGGTATTCCAACAACTCCAACAGAAGGAACAAGCAGCACATCAACCACTCCTTCTACTTCGACCCCAACCACAACTGGGACACCCACAGTTACACCACCCAAAACACCCACAACAACAAGCACCGCTGGCCCACCAACAACATCATCTAGCACAGAGGAAACAACCACAATCTCTACATCCAAAACCACAGAAACACCAAAGGTTCCACCCCCCAGCTCGACCACTACAATATCAACAGCAACACCCACAGGCATTCCAACAACTCCAACAGAAGGAACAAGTAGGACAACAACCACTCCTACCACTTCGACGCCAACCACAACAATTGGAACTCCATCCACTACACCAACTGAAGGAACAAGCAGCAAGAGCACATTTTCTCCATCTACCTTATCAACCACTCAAACACCAATATTGTCAACTTCAACTCCATCAACATCTGTTAGTACAGGGACGCCGTTTCCACCATCAACATCATTGAGCACGACTGGGACACCCACAGTTACACCATCCAAAACACCCAAAACAACGAGCACCCCTGGCCCGCCAACAACATCAGCTAGCACAGAGGAAACAACCACAATCTGTACATCCGAACCCACAGAAACGACAGAGAGTCCGACCACTACAACACACACACCAACAACAACCATAGGTTTTCCAACAACGCCAACAGAAGGAACAAGCAGCACATCAACCACTCCTTCTACTTCGACCCCAACCACAACTGGGACACCCACAGTTACACCATCCAAAACACCCACAACAACAAGCACCGCTAGTCCACCAACAACATCATCTAGCACAGAGGAAACAACCACAATCTCTACATCCAAAACCACAGAAACGACAGAGAGTCCGACCACTACAACTTCAACACACACACCAACAACACCCACAGGCATTCCAACAACTCCAACAGAAGGAACAAGTAGGACAACAACCACTCCTACCACTTCAACCCCAACCACAACAATTGGAACTCCATCCACTGCACCAATCGAAGGAACAAGCAGCAAGAGCACGTTTTCTCCATCTACCTTATCAACCACTCAAACACCAACATTGTCAACTTCAACTCAATCAACATCTGTTAGCACAGGGACGCCGTTTCCACCATCAACATCATTGAGCACGACTGGGACACCCACAGTTACACCATCCAAAACAACGAGCACCCCTGGCCCGCCAACAACATCAGCTAGCACAGAGGAAACAACCACAATCTGTACATCCGAACCCACAGAAACGACAGAGAGTCCGACACACACACCAACAACAAACACACCAACAACAACCATAGGTATTCCAACAACTCCAACAGAAGGAACAAGCAGCACATCAACCACTCCTTCTACTTCGACCCCAACCACAACTGGGACACCCACAGTTACACCACCCAAAACACCCACAACAACAAGCACCGCTGGCCCACCAACAACATCATCTAGCACAGAGGAAACAACCACAATCTCTACATCCAAAACCACAGAAACACCAAAGGTTCCACCCCCCAGCTCGACCACTACAATATCAACAGCAACACCCACAGGCATTCCAACAACTCCAACAGAAGGAACAAGTAGGACAACAACCACTCCTACCACTTCGACGCCAACCACAACAATTGGAACTCCATCCACTACACCAACTGAAGGAACAAGCAGCAAGAGCACATTTTCTCCATCTACCTTATCAACCACTCAAACACCAATATTGTCAACTTCAACTCCATCAACATCTGTTAGTACAGGGACGCCGTTTCCACCATCAACATCATTGAGCACGACTGGGACACCCACAGTTACACCATCCAAAACACCCAAAACAACGAGCACCCCTGGCCCGCCAACAACATCAGCTAGCACAGAGGAAACAACCACAATCTGTACATCCGAACCCACAGAAACGACAGAGAGTCCGACCACTACAACACACACACCAACAACAACCATAGGTTTTCCAACAACGCCAACAGAAGGAACAAGCAGCACATCAACCACTCCTTCTACTTCGACCCCAACCACAACTGGGACACCCACAGTTACACCATCCAAAACACCCACAACAACAAGCACCGCTAGTCCACCAACAACATCATCTAGCACAGAGGAAACAACCACAATCTCTACATCCAAAACCACAGAAACGACAGAGAGTCCGACCACTACAACTTCAACACACACACCAACAACACCCACAGGCATTCCAACAACTCCAACAGAAGGAACAAGTAGGACAACAACCACTCCTACCACTTCAACCCCAACCACAACAATTGGAACTCCATCCACTGCACCAATCGAAGGAACAAGCAGCAAGAGCACGTTTTCTCCATCTACCTTATCAACCACTCAAACACCAACATTGTCAACTTCAACTCAATCAACATCTGTTAGCACAGGGACGCCGTTTCCACCATCAACATCATTGAGCACGACTGGGACACCCACAGTTACACCATCCAAAACAACGAGCACCCCTGGCCCGCCAACAACATCAGCTAGCACAGAGGAAACAACCACAATCTGTACATCCGAACCCACAGAAACGACAGAGAGTCCGACACACACACCAACAACACACACAAAAACAACAACCATAGGTATTCCAACAACTCCAACAGAAGGAACAAGCAGCACATCAACCACTCCTTCTACTTCGACCCCAACCACAACTGGGACACCCACAGTTACACCACCCAAAACACCCACAACAACAAGCACCGCTGGCCCACCAACAACATCATCTAGCACAGAGGAAACAACCACAATCTCTACATCCAAAACCACAGAAACACCAAAGGTTCCACCCCCCAGCTCGACCACTACAATATCAACAGCAACACCCACAGGCATTCCAACAACTCCAACAGAAGGAACAAGTAGGACAACAACCACTCCTACCACTTCGACGCCAACCACAACAATTGGAACTCCATCCACTACACCAACTGAAGGAACAAGCAGCAAGAGCACATTTTCTCCATCTACCTTTTCAACCACTCAAACACCAATATTGTCAACTTCAACTCCATCAACATCTGTTAGTACAGGGACGCCGTTTCCACCATCAACATCATTGAGCACGACTGGGACACCCACAGTTACACCATCCAAAACACCCAAAACAACGAGCACCCCTGGCCCGCCAACAACATCAGCTAGCACAGAGGAAACAACCACAATCTGTACATCCGAACCCACAGAAACGACAGAGAGTCCGACACACACACCAACAACACACACACCAACAACAACCATAGGTGTTCCAACAACTCCAACAGAAGCAACAAGCAGCACATCAACCACTCCTTCCACTTCGACCCCAACCACAACTGGGACACCCACAGTTACACCATCCGAAACACCCACAACAACAAGCACCGCTGGCCCACCAACAACATCATCTAGCACACAGAAAACAACCATTCACTCCATAACAACACCACCTATTGGAGAAATACAGACTGGTACACCAGAGGAAGGAACATTTTCTACATCAACACCATTCATCACTGAAATAACTGAGCCATCTCCTACCAGATCCACAGGTACTCCGTCGTCTCCAACGCCCAAGAGCACACCTGGAACTCCACCAACTTTTCCAAACGCCACTGCAGAAACAAGCACCAAGACCAATATTTCTCCACATACATCTTCCACCACTGTAATTATTAACCCAACGACTCCAACTGTATCCATTGGTACTCCTTCTTCTGCAACCCCCACGTCCACAACTAGTACTGGACCCACTCCTCCTAGCCCTACTGAAGAAACAAGCAAGAGCTCCTTTTCTACGTCTGCACTATCCACAACTAAAGTCATTGAAACAACAACTTCTTCAGGCACGACTTCTGTAATGACAGAGACACCAATTCTATCATCAACCTCACCAGGATCAAAAACACCTGAGACAATCAGCACTGCTGGCTCCACACCAACTGCTGGAACTCCATCAACAACTCCAAGTGCAAGTGTTCCAACAGCTTCACCAACAACAAGCACCCCCATGGTCTCCAAAACATTTCCTCCAGTCAAAACAGAAGCAACGTACACAACTGTTTCTCAGTCATCTACGTTCACAACAGAATCACCCACAGAAATAACTTCAATTCCTTCATCACCTGTAAGCCATGTTACTCCATCTATACCGTCTACAACAACCAGCACTTCTGTCTCGACAGCAACTCCTGCAACATCATCACCAACTGCTTACACAGAGACAACTACAATTTGTACAACAGAAATGTCAGAAACAACTGATGTTGCAGAGACCACAGAACTGACAAGCACTACGTCCGAAAAATCTCTTCAGACAACATTGTCTCCAGAATCACCAGCTTCCTTCACAACTCCATCTCAATCGCCTTCTATTTCAGTTACATCTAGCAGTGTGACTACAAGGAACGTATCATCTAGCACCTCCACTGTATGGACGACAATTGCCACTATTACTGTTGCAGTAACCCCATCCACACTCACACCAACAACTTCCTTAACTGGAACTACTATCAAGTTTCCTTCAAGTAGTTCTGCATTTACCTCTAGTTCGGTATTATTTTCTTCCTCCACTTCACCGAGTACAAGATATTTGCCTTCTACTACAGAATGCTTCTGTATCTTGAATGGCACAGTCTATCCACAAGGTAAATTATGTTTTATTCATGTTTTAAATTTTTTATTTCACTTCTTCGCCTCTCTTTGCCAAAACATCAAATAGTGAGGAAGTTAGGAACTCTAGCACAATTCGCAAAATAGGTAAACCCTGTCCTGTATTTAATTTTGAGATCTTGAAATTGAACATTTCAGAGTAAAAACATATCTGTGTTCCCCTGTGCAGATCATAGTATAATACTTTTAATGTGTTCCAGAAAATTCAAACCAATAACTATTACAAACTAAGCATTATATTATTGCTATATTTAATAACATTAAAGTTATTAATTCTAATCATAATCCTTGCATTTGACAAGGTGACTTATCATTTTTTTATCTGGTGGATTGTTGTTGGAGAAAACCTGCCTTCACTTTTTCAAATAGTATGATAGTACCTTTAATATCCATCTAAACAAGTAAATGTAAACTTGATTTCAACATATTATCGGAAGATCGGTACCTCCAACATTACAACCCTCCTCCAACACTAAATGTGCGTGTCATCATCAACTGAGCTCACACTTCCAACATGAAGCTTGAACTCATACTTTTCTGGCTCAGATGCACGAATACTACTAATTGAGTCAGGCTGACATCTATATTGAATTACTTAAAAGTTACAATAAGGAAATGCGCCATGGAACCACAGATATTTGCAGCACAGAAGAATAGCATTCAGACCATTCTGTTGGTGTTGGTTCTTATAAGACAAATCATAGAATGTTACGGCACAAAAGGAGGCCATTTGACCCATCGAGTCTGTGCTGGCCCTTTGAAAAGAGCAATTCAAATCTCTTCAATTTAATTTATCCGCCCTTACCCCCAAATCTATGTATCTTACTCCATATCAGATATTTATCTAGTTCCCTTTTGAAAGCTAATATGGATTCTACATCAAACACTACTCACAGCATTTAATCTTCTCATTTGCTCAATTGTTGCATTCAAGTCACAACTAATGGTGCAAACAATTTCTACCTATTGACTCCATGAAAACCCTTCATAATTTTAAAAACCTCAAATAACAACAAACCCTCTGTTGACTGTGAAAACTTTTCAGAGTTTTAAATACCCCCAAACTTCAATCAACCAAATCTCTCAACCTTTTTTGTTCAAATGGAAAAAAATCCCAGTTGCTCCAGTTTAATGGGAAGTTTGATGAAAAGGTGGTAGAGAGAGAATCCTGAAAGTATAATAATGAGAAGACGTGAAAAGTGCTACATCAAATGCAAGGATTACCTTGCATTTGATGTAGCACTTTTCACGTCTTCTAGACATCTCAAAGCGGTTCACGTAGTATACTGTAAAGTGAATTGACTGTATGTGTAAGCAAAACGCGACACCCAATTGCACACAAATAGACATGGATTGAAATGACCAATTCGTTATTGTTTTTTTTGAGGGATTATTAGTAGGCGTGTGGAGTAAGGAAACTTGCCTAAGGTTCCGCCTTGCCTGGAATCGAACCTCTTCCTTGCAAGACAAGTGCTCTAACCACTGAGCTACAGGTCTCCACAAAGACATTAAATCTATAATCTCTTTCAAAAACTTAGTTATCATATCCTGGAAATACATTTTGTCTGTTATAACCTTTTTTTTCTTAAGAATTCAACTTCCTTTTTGAACATCTTAATTAAAATTATGCTTTGAAACATCCATTAGGTGTAAAATATTCATTTTATTGTAGACACAGTGTGTTTACAATTGTTTAGGTTAATGTTTTCTGTGATAATAACTAAATAAGTTTGAACTATTTCTACTATGAAACATCATCTTTTGTGTACATTTTAGGTGCAATTTTGTACAACTACACTGATAAAACAGGGTACTGTATTTGGGCATTCTGTAATGAAACATGCATTATCGAAAAACATATTGAACCTTGTGTCAGCATAACAACTCAACCAACTACAAGCTCCAAGACTGAAACATCAACCGAATCTATGACTACTGCTGAACAAACAACAGTTGAATCCACAATAACCACAACACCAGATTGTCCTGATTTTGATCCGCCAAGACTGGTAAGTATTTCACATTTCAGGTGTGTCTCCCAGCTAGGCACCTCCTCTATATCAGTCTCAGAGGTTAACCAGTTATTGAGGTCCTAGAAAAGAATAGGTTAATGCAATTAATTTTGATTTTAACACAATAAGAAATACAGAAATAATGTTTAGGATGGTGTTTTTGGAGAGGAAAATATGACTGAACAATAATCCACAAACTACCTGATATAAAAAAAATGCGAATGAGCAAGAACCAACATAGTAGCTATAAAATAAGTGCAACTTACATGTGTATTATTGTACATATCCTAATTGTCGGAGATTTAGATAACTGATTGAACAATGCATTTATGGTTGTCAAGACTTACTAACTGATAACAAATGTTTGATATTTTGTAAGTGAATTTATCAAGGTCCTTTTAACTTCTGTACTTTTCTTTAATTTAGCATAATGAGACCTGGCATATCTGTGACTGTCTCATGGCAACATGCATCATAAATAATGTAGTAGCTATAACACCTATAGTATGTCCCCCTGTTGAAAATATCATCTGTGCCAATGGCTATTCACCTGCCCAAGTTTATGATGAGTACCACTGCTGTCTCCAATCTGAATGTAGCTGTAAGTATTTTCAAATTGCATGGAATCCTTTCTAAAAGCACATTTTTCCAAATATTTTCCATTTCATGTAATCATTTGCTTATTATGTACATTTGAATAATGATATATGATGGAAATATTTTGTTTATATAATGTTTTGTTATGTTTGAATGTTATCCCATGAGAATATTTTACACCAATACTTAACTTAATTCCCCTTACTTACTTTGGGTGCCAAAAAATGTCTGCCAGACATCTTCTGGTTTTGCTTTGTATACATACTTTTAAAAACCTTAAGATTTGAGAGGGTGAACTTTACATAAAAGCACTGTAGTACATATAATTGAATATCAATATTATTATCATAAGAAAAATGAATAAGTTTGTCAAAGTAGACTCCATTCCAACACAGCACATCAACTTGAAGCCAGCTAAGCTGGTGATTTGACATCCAACAAGAAAAGGTTTGAACCCTCTCTAGGAAAACAGGCACCAGGAAACTCCCTGCAAGCTTTTTGTTGATGAGCATGATCAGCATTAAATGAAGGAAAACATTCCCAGCATACTTGTGTCCTGACTGTCCTCCTGACGTGAAAGGCGCTCTATAAATGTAATTTTGTTGTTGTTGTGCAGCTTAGACACACATCTAGGTGGGGCATCTTTGGAGCTGAACTGGCTCCAAATGTGCTTGCTAACAGAATTTTAGAATTAATTTCTGTGCCAGTCTCAATGGCACTGCTGATTACAGATAAGTACACCAAGCGCATTCGCAGACCTTGGTGTGGCAGGAATTCTTCCCACTCAGCTCCTGTGAACCTTGTAAGCCAAAGTGTGATAGGTAGAGTGCATTAAGAAAGGTATTTCAGAAAATACCTGAACAACAGCAAGAGTCAGCACCATCAATTGAGGAGAATGATTATCTGAAAATGAAGCGAATTCTAAAATGGGAGTTATTTTCCACTTCTCAGGGAATATAATTACTTTAGGAAGAAATGCTTAGAATGAGAAACCCCACTGTAAGGGCCTGTCCCTGCATGAACATAACGTTTCCGACAAATACAAAATAAGCTTTTAATGTCTTTTTTTGAGTGAGGCAATGTTACATTGTTACTGAGATTAAATGAATATTAACCAAACATAATGTTCACACAGGCCATTGCAGCGGATGGGGTGGCTCACATTATGTTACATTTGATGGGCAACAGTACAATTATGAAGGAAGTTGTACTTATGTTCTCGTAGAGGAAATCAATGCAGTACATAACTTTGGAGTTTACATCGACAATTATGAATGCAATGCACAGGAAGGATCATCCTGTCCACGTACCATGATTGTTAAATTCAACAAAGTAGAAATACAAATAAAAAACAATAGTACGAATGGAGGTCAATTTCTGGTAACTATCATTTTTACATCTATTCTTCCATAGGAATATTTTACCGTATGTGTTACTAGACTACAGCCATGTGCTAATTAAACATAATTTTTTGATTCTTTATTCTATCACCAGGTGACTGTAAAAGGAACTAATGTTTCACTGCCATACTCAAATTATGGAGTGAGCATCTTCAGTTTAACCACTCATGTAACAGTAGAAATTCCTGAAATAGAGGCACAGATTATCTTCAATGGCATGGGTTTCTCAGTCAAACTCCCAAACAAATTTTTTGGAAACAATACACAGGGACAGTGTGGTAAGAATGCTCTTTGTTTTCTTATTCATTAAAAAGGGCACTTAAGAGCTTTGACTTATAAAAGAAAAAAATGTTGGTGATATATATATATATAGCAAAGCCATAATCAAAGAGTGGTGGAAGCCGATTTGGTAACAACTTTTAAGAGAGAGGTAGAAAATTATTTGGGAAGGACAGGTTTGCAAGGCTATGGGAAGAGCATGGGGAAGTGAGATTGATTAGGATAGCTTTATTCAAAGAGCCAGCACAGACAAGTTGGGCCAAATGGCCTCCTTCTGTGCTGTATAATTCTACGATTCTATGATCAGATCAAGATCACTTATGGGTTTGTTCATCCAACTTTCATATGAAATGTAATAATCCTTCTACTTAATCTTTTTACGTCATCAAAGAGTCTCAATGCACTTCACAGGATATACTGTAAAATTATAGTGTGTGTTGTGTGGGTGAAATACAAAGTAGGATAAGTGCAATTCACAAACGATTAAGTGTAATATCCATTAAAGAATATTTTGAATACATCTATATAAATATAATTGACATGCTCTCATATCATGTCTTCACAGGAACATGCACTAATGACCAAAGTGATGACTGTATGCTACCAAATGGAAATCAGGCATCCTCCTGCTCTGAAATGGCTGCTCACTGGCAAATCAACGATCCCAACAAGCCAAACTGTAATGCTCCACCCTCACCACCTGCAACTCCACGACCCCAAGTGACACCCAATGACCAAATAACACAACATCCTTGCAGCTCAAATTCTGTCTGCAACCTGTTTAAAAGCAAGTAAGGGATTGGACTGTGCCAAATATTTAAACTTTTCTAAACATTGAAGGTCATTTTGACTGATTACTTTCAATACAGTAGTTCTATGGGATCTTTAACACCATCTCGAAAGAGGAACTTGGTTTTAACATCTTTTCTGAAGGACAACAGCTCCAACAATGCAGCCCACCCCAGGATTGCATTGTAGTGTCAGCACAGATTATATGATTTTAAAGGTCCTGACATCAGACTTGAGACTATCATTTCCTCAGTCAGAAATAAGTGGTTTCAATTCAGAAGGGCTGACACCTTAAGATACCATGGAATTGTAGAAAATTATTTAATTAAAGTCTAATTCCAAAAGCCATTGTAAAGCTGTAAGTACTATAATTGATTTTCTTCTGTGAGTAGCCCTCGATACAGTTGAGGATGCTTCTCTGCATCTAACAAATACAATACATGATATGAAGGTTTTAATGGGACATAGGGGCAATGCTGTAAAGTCCGCTAGACATGCTTGATAAAAAAAATGGCCAAAGTCAAATGGAAAAGCTATAAATCTACCATTGTGGAATTTCTACTGGATCTAGTAAACAGATTTATTTCAGAAAATTGTTTACATTTAATAAAACTCCACTTTAATTAATTAAATAAATAAATAATTTAATGAATGAACAAACTCTTGGAGGAGGAAACAGAATGTTTCGTTTATATCAATAATGTGTTGAACAATAATTCATCTGGAAGCCTAATGAATGATGCTTAATGCTTTCAGATTGTTTGAATTGTGCGACCATGGCTTTTCATCAAACTTTTACTACGATGCTTGCGTCATTGATGGATGTGTAAACCAAGATACCCAAAAGGCATGCAGTAGTTTGCAAATGTATGCAGCTGAGTGCATGTCAAAGAAACAACTCTGCATTGACTGGAGAAATTACACCGGAGGACAATGCTGTAAGTAAAACAAAATACATGACTTATTTAATTATTCTGTACCTTAGGAACAACAACTTTACAAGTGCCTTACAAAATGGAAGGATATTCTAAGCTGCTGGATAATTATGGGTTTGCACCTGAGCTGGGGGATGGAATCAAGATGAATGAAGGGTAGAGGGTGGCCGAAAGCATGGTCAAAGAAGAAGTTGTTGAGACAGGCCTTGAAGAAGGCAAGTGAGAGGATGAGCCAGAGGAATTCACGATGGAGTACCAGGGGGTGGGTGTAGAAAAGCTGAAATCAATGATGGGCAGGCAGTGTGGAGGACAAGAAACAGGCCAGTGCCCACCAAGTAAAGGGACTGGACAGGTTGGTACAGTGTTAAAAAGGAGGTGTAAGACCATAGGGAACTTTAAAAGTGAAAAGGAGGATTTTAAACTCAATCCTTTGAGGGATTGGGAGCCAATGGAGCCCGGCAAGCTTGATTTAAGACAGGACAATTTGCAATAATCTGCGGCTTGTGGAGGAAAGAATTAGGAAGTCCAGTGAGCAGGGAGTTAGCATTGTCAAGCCTGGACATAATGATTGCATGAATGAGGGTCTCAGCAGCATGAGGGAAAAGATATTAGCACAAAAGATCAAGCTCGGACTAACTCAATAAAACCACGGGAAATCGCTCTTTAGTCGCCACAAAATAAGAACGGAAATATATCAGGTATCACACTGAATCTATTTCCAATTAACAAATAAGCTTTCAATTCCAAATGTATCTGAATCTTACAGATTTAGATACATAACTACATACACCATAGTGGTCCAACTTGCCAACCGTGGGCCGCATCCAGTCTAGGGGATGATTTAATCTAGTCTGAGAACCATTTCCAACTTCGGGCTGCCACTCCCTGCCTCCTCAACAACTGTCCTCTCATGGCAGCGGCAAGAACCACAGTTGGGTGGATGCAGCGCAGAGAGGATGCTGTGTGTTAAGATGTCCCTCTGGAGCTGAGGAGAAGGAAAAGCAGGTCCCCTTATCAACCATATCCTCCAACTGTAGTTTTGCAACACACTTATTCATTATTCTGAGTTAATGTTTTCTTTCTTATTCTTCAATACAGCCTTCAAATGTCCAGCAAACAAGATTTACAAAACATGTGAGAGTTCTAAGGAACAAACTTGCACTTCAAGGTTAGTTACAATACCAAAAACTAACACATTGGTAAAGTTGGAATATGATTTGTTTAAACAATTATTATTAACAGTATTTTTTTTTAAAAGCAATGAAAATGTTCTACAGCCAGAAGGATGCTTCTGTCCAGGCAATACCATCAATTTCAGCCCCGGGAGTGATATATGTGTAGACAAATGGGGTAAATATTCTAAATAATTCTCATTTTTTTCTATTTTTTAGATGTGATTTCAAATGTTACTTATGTACAGTCAGAAAAGTTTTAGTCTAAGCGGAAGTATGTTTGTTTCTGTCTACAGAAGGATGCATGGGACCTGATGGAGTACACAGAGAGGTATACATTCTGATCAAAATCCTTGTTTGTAATACCATGTTCTACTATTAGAATTAACAAAGCTATTAACAATATTTATGTTGATTCCATTGATTCTACATCGATAAATACACTATACAATCAATATTATTAACATGATGAAAATTAAATAGTCACCACCTCCTCAAACTACCCTTAATCTTTCCAAACTCATCCCATAGTCAACCTACCCTTGCTATTTCAAAGCCTTGGAACGTGTTGTTGCCACGCAATTCCATTCCCATCTTTCCCTCCACTCCCTCAGAAATTCTAGTCTAGCTTCCACCATGCCTCTCTAATAATCTTTGCATTTGATATAGCGCTTTTCACATCTTATCAACGTCCCAAAACGCTTCACAGAATATACTGTAAAGTGAATTGACTGTATATTTGTGGGCGAATCGCGGCAGCCAATTGCGCACAGCAGTGTCCCACCAACAGTCATGGAGTGAATGACCAATTTTATTTATTGTGGGTTTTTTTGGACAGATTATTATTAGGCATGTGGTGTAAGGAAACTTGCCCAAGGTTTTGCCCTGACCTGCCTGGATTCGAACACAGGTTTCCCCAGCTCGGTCTCCCCAGCTTGCAAGACAAGTGCTCTAACCACTAAGCCACAGGAGCTCCACTCCTCTGTCACTTCACTGCTGATCACTCAGTGAAGTAATTGTAATCACTCGGTGATTACAATCACCTAGCCTCATCCACCTCCATGGGACGTCACTCTCCTAGTTTTAATCCTATTTAACCCACTAACTTCACTTCATCTCCTCCAACCTTTCTCGTCTCATCCTCTCACCTGTGGAGTACCTTAGGTCTCTATTCTCGGCCTGCTGCTCTTCCTCATCTACATACTCCTTCTTAGTGACATCATCCGTTTATCACTGATATTTTGTCCACTTGCCTGGCACACATGAAGGCATCAATGAGCCAAGATTTCCTGCAACTAAATATGGACAAGACATACAGTAAAACTATAATAAATTGGTCATTTCAATCCACAACTGTTTGTGGGACACTGCTGTGCTGTGGGACACTGTGGCCCACAAATGTACAGTCAATTCACTTTACAGTATATTCTGTGAAGCACTTTTAGACATGTAGAAGACTTGAAAAGCGTTAGATCAAAAGCAAGAATTACTATTATTATCATCTGAGCATTTAAGCCCTGAGATGCCACACTGCATGGAGGGCACTATATAAGTGCAAGTTGTTGAGCTGTTGTTATCCTCCGTCCACCACTTCTGGCTCTGACCTCCTCAAGCTCCCTGACCTCTCAAACAAACTAACTAAACTCTTTCAAGTGTGCATCCTTGTACTTAGTTTAAACTTCAGCTTTCCTTTTTCCCCTCACATCCGTTCTCTAACCAAAACTGCTTTGCTTCACCTCCACTACATCCACCGCCTCTGCTCCTATCACCCTACTAAATGCACCCAAACCATTATACCTGTCTTCACCAACTCCTTGCTGGAGTTTTCTGATCCATTCCAAAAGGAGAACGTTATTCTCCCTAGTGATTGGGGGGAAAAAAACATTGATTTATATCATTGCTGTTTCTAGAACATTACTTGTGCAAATTAGGGTTCCCACTTACAATTGTGTCACAGCTACTCAAAATAAAAATAGAACATTCAGCAGGCCATACAGCAGCTATGGAGAGAGGCAAGTGAGTTAACATTTCAGGTCGATGATCTTTCATCAGAACTCACTTCAAAGTGATTGTGTAAAGCATTTTACATGTAGAGTGATAAGATATTATATGAACTATCATTATGTTTATTGAGTCTGTGGAACCTGGAATTAAATCCAGCCCAAACTGGTGGGATGAAACTCCTATCCATGTCCCTCTTCCATTTATAAAGGTTATCTGAAATACTGTTATCCTATTGTTGATGATATCAGCAACACAGCTTGTAATTTTCTGCAAATTTCTAAAGCACTATGAGAATCCATTGTTTTACTCTTAGTACTTTTTTCCAACAGTTTGGAGAAAGCTTTGAATTTCAATGTCAAGATTGCATCTGTGATAACGTTACACAACAAGTTATCTGTCAGCCACACGAATGTGCATCTTCCCCGACGATAACCTGTGACGGAGATGGATTTGTTATGGCTACAGTGACAAACCCAGAGGATCATTGTTGCTTGGAAACAGAGTGCAGTAAGTTGCTTATTGAAATGTTACACAATAAGATTACTATTATAAAACATTTGGACAATGGATTTTTCAAATCTGCGATCGGTACATTTCTACAATACGTCTTGGAAGAAACAATTCATGTGAGAGCTCAAAAATGACAATCCCACCCCCACCATGATTTTAGCATTCTGTCCAGTCTTACTAACTAACGTGCAGGGTATAATACTGTCTGTAGTTCAGCACATAGTATCCAAATCTCTCTCAGCGAGTGTCTGTTGTGGAAGTAAAATGTCATGCTGTACACAATTTGCAAGTACTTTAAACTCTGGATAATGGTTGCTTCAAGGACAAAGTGCTTGAGTTGCAAGTTAGTCGTATGTACAAATACTTAAATTAATATGGCCAGAATGTTGACAGTATCGAGTCCTGTAGATCAGTGGTTAGAGCACTCGCTTTGCAAGTGAGAAACCTGGGTTCAATTCCCATCAGGGGAAAAGTTTTCTTACCCCACACGCCTGATAATAATCCGAAGAAAAACATCAATAATAAATTGGTTATGTCAATCCTAGACTGTTTATGGGACACTGCTGTGCGCAAATGGCCGTCGCATTTCGTCATCAAATATACAGACACTGTATATTCCTTGAAGCGCTTTGAGACATCTAGAAGATGTCAAAAGTATTATGTCAAATGCAAAGATTATTACTATTATTGACGAGTGAAGCCGGGTCAAGTTCTCAGGGTTTTATTGTATTTGATAGGAGAATTTATCGGAAATTTCATTCTGCACAAATCATGCTATAACTGACTAAGTGTTAGACAAGCTATTTGTTTCCAAAATTGGAAGTGTTCCAGTCTCCAGGGCTCAGTCACACATTGTGATCAACTTATCTAATTTGATTTCATGGGGTAAAAGCAAAATTAATTTGGGAGAAATTTGCAGCAATTTCATTTGCCTAACATATGCACTGTGGTTTACCTAGAGTGCATCATCAGCCTTTGCAATTCAACGGAAATTAAATGTGACCTTGGATTTAACATTGTAACAAAAACCCCAGATGGAAAGTGCTGTCCAGTTTCTACATGTGGTAAGTTAAAGAAGTATTTTGTTTTTCTGAACACATAGAGAAACCTTGGCAAAAGTGTGCGGAATTGGTTGCCACATTTCGCCCAAAATATAGTAAATTCACTGTATATCCTGTGAAATGCTATGAGATGTCTCAATATTTGAGACTACACCAAATGCCAGGATTATTATGATAAAAGTACTAGATATTCAACATAAAGAAAACAGAAATCGCTGGGAACACTCAGCAGATCAGAGAGCATCTATGGAGAAAGGAAAGTGAGTCAACATTTCGGATCCACAATCCTTTGTCAGAACTCCAGATATTTAACTTAGTTGTGTAAGAACTGAATTTGGGATATTTTGGGATGAATAAAATTCTTCCAATAATACATGGCTGAAAGTGATTTTCAGCCAATAATGTGAACTACAATTTTCATAAATGTAAATTGTATTTTATTTGTCAAGTGCTTTGAGACATTGTTTTATTTGAAAAGCACTTTTAAAATGCAAATTAATATTAGTATAAGTTACCTATCAGTGTTTTATATCAACAACAAGAAAATTGTATTTGTATAGTAACTTTCAACAACAAAATTGCATTTATAGAGCGCCTTTCAGTGTTCAATATGGAATTCTTTTGGCCATGAAATAATACTATTATTCTGTAGGATTAATTTGGTACTTGAATTAAATTATTTTACTGAATGTATTGTTTGATTTGTGCATTGCAGAGCCAATGGGTGTTTGTGTAAATGAAGGGGCCGAGTATCGTGTAAGTTGATTTTCTTTTTATCAGTTAACATTTGTAACCGTCTGAAATCTTACCAACCTGTTCCACTTTGCAATTTTAAGAAATGTTATTTACTTAGTTGAATTTAAGTAAAAATATAGCAATTGATTAACCTGTTCTCTCTCCTGTGTACAGCCCGGAGCAGATATTCCTTTGAGCAAATGTCTAAAGTGTACATGTACCAATGAAACCAACCCAGAAACTCAGCTGAACAAAATTAGTTGCCAAAATGTTGAATGTAACAAGGAGTGTGAACAAGTAAGAATTCATATATTTGATACTTATTCAAATATTTTTTTGTAGTGAATATATGGGGGGAGAACGCTGGAACTACAACCACAATTTTACATATTTATAGCACCTTTCATATCAGGATGTTGTCTCATAGTCGCTTTACAGAGCTGACTAGGAGCCAACAACAACAAAATTACATTTTTAGAGCGCCTTTCACGTCGGGAGGATGTCCCTAGGTGCTGAACAATCAGGTGGGGACCGGAGTAGGATGCAAGCTTAATGGTCAATCCAAACGAACCTCAGAGCAGATTGTCCATGAATGGCATGTGCCCTAATATAGACAAGAGAAAACTAGGATTAAGAAAAACTCTTAACAACCCCAAAAAGATTAATGCTGGATATGTATGGGACAAAATTGTAAAATCTGATGAAAAAAAATTATGGAAAGCTATTATCATTCCAAACTTTTTAATGGAAGTATCTCATTATTTTGCAACAGGGTTTTGAATATCAAGAAATGACAGATGCATGTTGTGGTACATGTGTCCAAGTTAAATGCTTGGTAGATCTTGGCGACCAATCTGTCATTCTACTGCCGGTTTGTATAATTTTACTTTTTTTTAAATTAGATAATAAATAAAGAGATTCATTACGATTTATCCTTAGAACCAATCGTATTATTTTAGTTAGTCTTATGGCTACTTTTTACATCTCATTTCTATCTTTATTTCCATAACATTCTAGCCTGGGGATGAGTTGCCGTCACCTTACAACAACTGTACGGTTTTTGGATGCACGCAAATCCACAACATTATTTTACTTAATGTTTCCAACGTAATTTGCCCTGATTTTGATGAAGATGACTGTGAGCCAGTAAGTGTGCACAAATTCTAAGTAACTGCTTGATTGTAGTTTTACGTGAATTTTAAATTAAACATGTTTGTTTAGATTTAAGACAGAAGAAGAGGTGGGTGGCGGGTGGGGGACATCTAGTCAATTGAGGCAGGAAATCTTCTCACTCAGTTCTGCACATGATAGCCCTAAATTTCCCATGTGGCATACATAGTGAAACTCTGCTCAATATGGAGATACGTAAATACAGTGATGGGTTTCTATGTGTGTTAGGCAACAACAACAACTTCGATTTATATAGCGGACAGTGTCTCAGAGCGCTTCACAACAACGAATCCTGGGACCGAGCCAGGGGCAGGGGTAGAAAGGTGACCAAAGGCACGGTTGAAGAGAAAGTTCTTTAGCTGGGACCTGAAACTGAGAAGAGAGGGGGAGAGGCGAAGGGAGTGAGGAAGGGAGTCCAGTCACCCGGCTGACCGAAATAAAAATTGGAATTGGAAAATTATTTCTCTTGTTATAAAGAATATAAATTTGAGCATTCTTCCTGCCATCAGGTTGGCAGTTTCATTTTAGGAAATATAATTAAATGTAACAGATTTTAATGACATTATTTTGCAAAGAACATTGTGGTTTCTGTTACAGGGAACAATTACTACAAGTGAAAATGGCTGCTGTAAAATATGTGAGTGCTGAATATTTATAATCTTTTATGTTTTCTATATGATCAATGTAAGGCTGTTTTATAAATTGCTAACTATTTGCATCATCAAATCATGAAATTGTATGAAATATTGCTACATTTCGTGAAACTTATCTACCCAAAACTATTAGAGATTTGCCTTACAAGTTTGAGGACTTGTGTACATCTACAAGTCTTAATGAACACAACAACAACAAAAAAAAAAACATTGCGCTTATATAGGGTCTTTCACGTCGGGAGGACGTCCCAAAGCGCTGAACAGTCTGGTCGGAGCGGGGATGGGGGGGGCAGGGGGGGTGGGGGGAGGGTCGAAGTTCGGGGAAGGAGAGTGGGAGAGGGGGAAGAGTTAGTGGGGCAGGCAAAGGCGCGGTCGAAGAGGAAGGTCTTGAGACCGGCCTTGAAGGAGGAAAGGGAGGAGGAGAGGCTACAGGATGGACTCCATTGTGGAAACATTCTTGAACATCCTTTTTTGAACATTCTTTTTTCAGGCTGAAAAGTAATGTTTTTGTCATCTATAATTTACATAACTACCATTCCACAATAAGTCCAATATGGTATTCTAAATTGACACATTTAACTCATAACTATAGGTCATCAGAAGGAGAATTGTAAGCGTCTAAAACAAAAGACCCAGATTAAGTACCAAGGCTGTGTGGCTCCAGAGGTGGTGGAAACCGCATCATGTGAAGGGACGTGTGATGCTTACTCCATGTAAGTATCAAGCTTTTCATTAGGAATATCTGCCACCAGTTTAGTCGTTTCATTTGCCTAAAAGTGTCCCATATTCCATATTTCATCCTCTTATGTCATCTCTCATCATCAATAGGTATTCTACAGAAGCAAATTCAATGGACCACAAGTGCACTTGCTGTCGAGAGACAAAGACCCATGACAAGGAAATTCTCTTGATGTGCCCTGATGGAAGCTTTATTCAACACCATTACATCTATGTTGATGAATGTAATTGTGTAAAACTGGACTGTGAGGAAATAACAAACATAACCAGTCAAAGCAGGATGTCTTCAGAAAAATCAAGCTCAGGTACAAGCAGCCTGGTTGTTGAAAAATCTACCTTGAATAATTCAAAAGCAAACAAACATAACCTATCATTGAGTAAAGGTGGTACATCATCCAATAACAGTAACAAAAATAAATCAGAAAGCCTCAAAAATGGGTCTCAAGACTACAAACCAGAGGAAAGAAAGCGAAGACGTGTTCAGCGAGCAAATATGAAGAGGCAGTTAAAGCATGCATAAATTAAACCAAAGATCTTAAACAAAAGATCCTCAACTAAGATAAAACAGAAAATTAAATTAATTTTGTTAGCAAAATTTGGCAACTTTGCAGTTTCAAAGCTTACACTATTACTGTTTATTATTCATTCTTCTTTTATTCTGCTTAGTGAATAGTCTCTTTCTAGTGTTACAATTTTACTTTTAACACCAAATGAACTTTTATTTATTACTTTAGATGATAAATAAATATTCTTATTCTCTGTGCAAAAAATGTGTATCCACTGCTAATATTTCTAATAAATAAATCAACCATATACTTTTAATAAGCCATATTTGGGTGTCCTTAAAGGATTTTTTTTGTAGCAATAGTTTCTTCAAGTCTCAAGCACCATCCACCATGTCCTTTTATCTGCTGACATTTATAACCTTTCAATCATCTTTGGTCTCAAATGACAGTATAGTCCTATCTTCTCAACCAAGTTTGGTTTTCTATTGCAAATGTAATTTTGTTACTGTGGTTTATAAACATTTCTCTTCCTCTCAATAATTCTTACATCTCTATATACCCTAAGTCTGCAGAAGGATTATGTACGGTTTCTAACTACAGTATGAGAAAAATCTTCAATAGCACATTCACAATTCTGGACACAATACATGAAACACCTTGTGATGTCCTGCTGACGTAAAATACACTATATGAATGTAAATTGTATTGTATTACCTGAGAGAGACAATTTGTTAAAAAGAGGGGGGTTAGATCTTGCAAAACCAATTACTTTCACTCTATATTTCACGTTTTGCCCACAAAATACAGTCGATTCACTTAACAATATATTCTGTGAAGGACTTTGATATGTCTTAAAGACATGATGAGGTGCTACATCAAATGCAAGAATTATTATTATTATTAAAGTCAAAAATGAAAAGTCAGACATCTGGAGTGTCTAGGTTTGCATTCCGTTTGCATGCTCTTTGAAAAGAGCAACTCAATCTCACTCCCCAGCTCTCTCCCAATATGTGAACAAACCTGTTAAGCTGTTATCGAATCGGCCTCCACCACCTTTTCAGGCAATGCATTCCAGATTCGAACAATTCGTTGAGTGAAAAAACTTCTCCTCATCTCCCCTCTGCTTCTTTTAGAAACTATTTTAAATCTGTGACCTCGGGTCATTGACACACCCACCAATAGAAATAGTTTTTCCCTATTTACCCTATCGAATCCCCTCATGATCTTGAAAACCTCTATTAAGCCTTCTCATAACCTTCTCTGTTCCAATGAGAATAAACCTAGCCTCTCTAGCCTTTCCTCATCACTGAAGTCCCTCATTCTTGGTACAGTTTATCCAGCACTCTCCGGGGGTCGACTAAGTGACTGTGTCGGATAATCGGGCAGCAAGTTGCCGAAAATCCAACACAAAAAAGTTTACTTATTTTAAAACATACCATATTAATAATATACTAATGGATACTTACCAATAAGCATTCCAGCACACTCTGTAAAATATTCAGTAAAAAAGCATTTTTTGCTAATCGGTAAAAACCCAGAGTTCGTAAGTTTAATAAGTGCGCATGCGCACACATCGCGCTCATGCGCAAAGTGCGCATACTCGCGATTGCTGGAATGCCTCAGGAGGGGATAGCGCAATCCGGTTGATCGGGTCAAGGATAATCGGGCTTTACCATCCTCGTAAATCTCTCCTTTCCAATGCCTTAACATCCTTCCTAAAGTGTGGTGACCAGAATTAAACACAGCTGAGGCCTAAGTTTTATAGAGGTTAGTCAGAACTTCCTGGCTTTTCCATTCTACTTTCTTTCTACTCTATGCCCCTATTTATAAAGCTTACTACCCCGTATGCTTTTTTAATAGCCTTATCTACCTGTCCTGCCACCTTCAAAGATTCACTTACACAAACCCCCAGGTCTGTCTGTTCCTTCACACTACTTAAAATTGTACTATCTAGCCTATCCTCTTCTCATTCCTCCTCCCAAAATGCATCACCTCACATTTCTCCACATTAAACTTCATCTGCCATGTGTCCGCCCATTTTAGCATTCTGTCTATATATTCTTGCAGATGGGTTACTATCCTCACTATTTACTATTTTTTCTAACTTTGTGTCATCTGCAAACTTTGAAATTGTACTCCCTATACCCAAGTCCAGATCATTAATATCAATTAAAAAGAGCAGTGGTCCCAATAACGATCCCTGGGGGACTCCACTGTACACTTCCCTCCAGTCAGCAAAACAGCCGTTCACCACAACTCTCTGGTTTCTGTCTCCCAGCCAGTTCTGGACCCATGCTGCCACTGTCTAGGCTGATGCTTGAACACTATGCTGGGGAGTCTCTAGCGCATTGTTGGAAATCGGATCCTTCAGATAGGACATTAAACCGAGGTGTTGTCTGCCATTTCAGATGGATATTAAAGACTTCCTTGGCACTTTTAGAAAAAAGAAGGAAGTTTCTCTCTCCTGCTGTCCTTGCCAAGAATTCCTCATTTAGGAATTCGGCATTTATGTCATGGCATTGCTGTGGTCAAATTCATTGCAACATTCATCTACAAAATCAATCACTACACCTTACAGCAGTGGTTTCCAAACTGTAGGGTGTGCATGCCTTGAGGGCGCATACTGTTGGCTGGGGGGGCACGGAGCTATAGCGTCTTGAGCCCCTGAGTGCATGTGGAGCCAAGGCATAGCCAAGGACCCGAGAGAAGCCGAGGAGGAGCTGAGGACCAGAGTGTGTGGATCTAAATGTGAAGGAGAGAGGTCGCTGCTATTCAAAGTTTGGAAGTCATTTTCGGTGATCCAGTCACCGGTGAAGCCCCCGGCTTCCCGACCCGGCGGGCAGGGGTGGAGCCGAGGACCTGACTGTGTGGAGATGAGTGTGCAGAAGTGGGGAGTGCAACAGAAATGTTGCTGGGTTGTGGGGGGGGCGCTACTATTCAAAGTTTGGAAGCCACTGCCTTACAGTGTATCCCATTTAGCATCTTTAGATATACTCGTAACATGATGTATTTACACCACCTGAAATTTGATTATTTATTATTATTTCTCTGACCATTAATCTAAGTTCCAGGTGATGTTTTCAGGCAACCTGACACCCTCAAAGAACATTCTAGATGTCCAATATCTTCTCTGTCTGTGATGCAGGATGCTCACTGATGCCAGGGCAATGTCAAGGGTACGGCACTTTACAAAGTTGGCTTCGGCTTTTATACCTGGGGTTGATTGTCTACCCTGGTTCCAAATAATACTGACTCTCAGCTGGCTCCTGACCTTTCTCCAAATATGGAGAACTCTAAGAAACCACAGGACAGGTGGCCGCTTCACTTGACGGTTCCCGTTCTATTTTACTTAAACAACTCCGTTTGGGGACCAGGAGTGGGCTGGGCCAGCCGGCTCGGGTGAGGGCGGTCTTGGGGCAATTTACCTCATGAACGAATCTCCTGACGCTGACTGTTCCTGCCTAACTGCACAGCTGCAGCTCGCGCCGCGACCGTTGGAGCTCCCACTGCTTCAGGACCTCTCAGAGAAAGTTATAGGTTTGGAAATGACAACAGCAGCATGAGGAGGGAATGGGTGGGCAAAGGTTTGGAGTCTGGCAAAAGGAAAGCGATACAAATAAATGTCTCACTCCAACATGGTCAACACAAAGGAGAACCAGTTGAGAAAGAAAAGGACAACCAAAGAGTGGGGGGAGCTACAGTGTTTGAGTAACAAACATCTCACAGTAAAAGTAATAGCCAGAGAAGGTAAGAAACTGAAAGAAATGCACTGAAGGAAATGTGCAAGATTGGGAATGGTTTCAAAAGTAGGAAGAGTGAGAACTTTTTCCTGGGGTACCTGAGAGATTAAAAATAAGAGACAAATACTTTTTTAAAAATCTATGTACACCAGAGACTGGAAAGCTTAATATTGACGGCTGTTTCTGAATATCAACAACAACAAATTGCATTTGTATAGTGCCTTTATAGGGCGGGTTGGAATGGTTTTAGAAGATCATACAACTATGGTGGGAAAAGACTGCAGAGGGATTTAGTAGTGAGAACTTGATCCTCTGGGGTATGGGGAGGCAGTTGATCCGGACACATACTTAAAGGCTTGTGGCACCTTGTGTGGGAGAGGAAATGAGTAGCAGACTTCAGATCAGGCTACAGCTTGGGGAGAGAAGTGATGGGATGCCCTGCGAGCAAGTATTGGCCTGGAGATAAAAGCTGAGATAAAAGCAATCTCAACAACCCGGGGAAGCTAGTGATGGAGACAACAACAACAGCAAAATTACACTTGTATAGCGCCTTTCACATCAGGAGGACATCACACGGCGCTGGACAATCATTGTTTCAGACCCGAGGTGGGGACACGGAGGATAGAGGGAAAGGGAGGGATTTGGAGTGGCTAATGGGGCTGTCGAAGAGTAATGTCTTGAAGCAGGACTTGAAGGAGGGACTGCGGAATGGATTTCCAGAGATTGGGGGCAGAATGTCTGAAGGATCGCCAGCCAATGGTGGGGCAGGTGAGTCGGAGGACATGGAGCAGGCCGGAGCCGGCTGAGCAGAGGAGGCAGACAGGTTGGTAGGGGGTTAGGAGGTCGCAGAGGGAGGGTGGGGCAAAGCCATGGAGGGCTTTAAAGGTGAGGACCAACCAGCATTTTGAATTGAATCATCTGAACGAAGGGGAGCCAATGGAGTCGGGCAAGAATACAATGGAACAGATGGGGTCCCGGAGCTTGGTGCGGGAGAAGACATTAGCTACCGAGGTCTGGGTGATCAAACCAGGATCAAACAAGACACCTGGGTTTCTGACTGAAGAGAAAGTGGAAGGGTCAAACCATGTATGTGGCACAATTTGAAATGAGAAGTGAGTTCCTTCTGATGTTGTGGCCAACAATCTCCTGGATCATTCGCATACGATGATACGATTCATATCTGTTGTGGGACATTATTGTACAATAGTAATTGTGTGATTGTGTTTGCCTAAAAAATACTGTAAGCTTTATAATAAATACTGCAAAATGCTTGTGAGTATGAACAAAGCTATTTCAAAAGAAAGGACTGGCTTGTCTCACCAACTTCAGAACTATATCCCTTCTGTTTGATGTAGCACATTTTCACATCGTTAAGATGCTTCAAAACAATTGATAGGGATTTTATTGTGAAGTGTAGTGATTTTGCAATTGTAGGCAAACACAGCAGGCAGTTTGCGCACAGCAATGTTCCAGGATTCTGAAAAATGACACAAATATCTTATGTCAATTATTTTGTGGAACACAGTTGACTTGTAACATGTAGGAGTAGTAAGTCTGAAACCGAAAGAATAACCTTAAGAAAGTTAACATAATTCTTTAAAAATCGATACCACAGTCTATACCACAGTTTCTTTCACCAGGTGGGGCTTTTATTTTTAGAATAAGTTATGTTCTTTTCAGTCAGTTTCAACATTGTACTTCTATAGTAACATTTCACAACAGGATCCTGTTCCTGGTTCAGCCCTGACCACCCACGTAATTTTGTATTGAGTCATTTGTTTCTAGTTGTGAAATAACCAAAATGCAAATAATGTAATCCTCTCTATGATATATCGCAAACAATCCAAAAAGAACTGATCAATCAGTACAGGTTCCAAAAGAAGGGGTAATAAAACGAGTTAAATGAATTAGAATTGAGATTAAAAACATTTTGCGAAACAATGGGTTGTGAGAATGTGATATCACAAAACCTGTAAAATCTATTGGTATGTTAAAAGACCAATAAGGATATTGAGGGATATGAAGAAAAGCAGGAAAACATGGATTTAAAAGATTTGTCATGATAGAATAATAATTATCATTGCATTTGGTAGACTAGTTTTCACATCAGGAGGATGTTTCAGAGCCCTTCACAGGAAAATTACTGTAAAGTGCAGTGACTGTGTATTTTTGAAGGCAAGTAAACTAGCAGAACAGGCTGAATGGCCTCCAGTTGTTCCTAGTTTTTGAATTGGTTAATTATTTAATACGTACATAATTCCTGTCTACCATGTTCAGTTACAATGATGGTCATATGCATAGGTGATTGACTATTTTGCCCATAACTTATACATTTATGTTCACAGAATATTGTTTAAAGCACTTGTAGATGTCTCGATGATGTGACAACTCGCTTTATCAAATGTATGGATTATTATTGCTTGCAAGACAAGTCTGGCCAATGCAAAAACAGATAAAGTTCTACCACCTAATGAGTTTCTAATGAATGCTCTTGTTTCTTTTGTGACAGATTGAACTTATGTAACCAATATTGAAAATTACCATCTTTTTCATTTACAAAGGAACATGTAATTGATGTTAATAGTAAAATTATGTAAACAACATAGCTAAATAGTAGTGTCTAATTTCTGGTTAAATTTTGGAAACAAAAATACAAAGAGTGATTAGGGTGTCCAACCTTTTGGATGCTAAATGCCAGATGCCATTTTAAGAAATATCCATGGGCCACAAAAGCAATATTTTTGTGTTTCTTTTCCAGAAACATTACCCACAAGAATCATATAGAAATCCTATGTTTTAGGTGGTGTAACTGTGTTACTTCATTTCATTTATATTTTAGATCCAGTACAAACTTGAAATAGGCAATGTAAAAAATCATGCAAATTTCATGCAAAAAATCACGAAAACAACAGCAATGAAAGTGAAATAAATAACGAATTAATTAAAATGCACATAATTTAATACTCCTAAAAATAATGATAATAGGGTACAAAATATTTCTCTTGAACCAGAGATCAAATTCCTCTATTTTCCACATCTACTTTGCATCGCTGACTGAGACTCATAGATCTGTAGATTCAGTTCTGGGTATCACACTTTAGGAAGGATGTCAAGGCTTGACAAGGATGTGAGGGTGCAAAGCAATTTACCAGGACGGTACGAGGATTCAGGAACTTCAGTTATGAGGAGAGGCTATAGAAGCTAGGATTATTCTCCTTGAAGCAAAGAAGGGTAAGAGAAGACTTAATAGAAGTTTTCAAAATTATGAAGGCATTCAAAAGGGTGAACAAGGTGGGACGGATGCCGTGATCAGGCCGGAGTTGGTAGGGGATTTAGGAGGTTGCAGAGGGGAGGATCAAGGCCACGGAGGGCTTTGAAGGTATCCTTGAACTGTATCCTCTGTGTAGCCAGTGGATTCGGGAAGCTAGTGGAGTCGGATGAGAATGGGGGTAATAGGGTCATGGAGCCTGATGTGGGCTGCAGAGCTCTAGATCATCTTTAGCCTATGGAGGGAGGAATTGGGGAGACCAATGAGCAGGGATTTTGCATGGTCGAGCCTAGATGTTATGAAAGGATGTGAGACAATTGTGGAGCCAGGTGATGTTCCCGAGGTGGGGAAGGCAAAGCCTGACTCCGTTGGCTCCCTATCAACCAGAGGATTCAATTAAAGATCCTGATCCTCACCTTCGAAGCCCTCTATGACCTCGCCCAACCCTACCTCTGTGACCTCCTAATCCCCTATCAACTTGCCCGGCCCTCCATTCAGCAGGCTCCATCCTGCTCGATGTCCCCCAACCCACTCGCCCCACCATTAGCGGGCAAGCCTTCAGCCACTCTGCACCCAACCTCTGGAACTCTATCACGCAGTTCCTCTGCCTTGCCCCATCCCTAGCTTTGTTCAAGTCCCACCTCAAAACCCTCCTTTTTGACTTGGTCACCCTCCTTTCCCTCGAACCTCCCCGTCACTGACCCCAGTTCAGATCTGAAACAATGACTGTCCAACACCTGGGGACGTCCTGACATGAAAGGCACTATACAAGCATCATTTTGTGGTTATTAAGGCACGGATGAAGAGGAGGATCTTGAAACATGCCTTGAAGGTGAAGGGTCAGTGGGATGGAGTTCCAAAGGTGAGGGCAGAGAGACTGGAGGCTTAAAAAGCGATGATGCCAATTATTACAATTAAGTAGCTGAGAGTTAACCAACAAAATACCCCAAATCACACCATTTCAATCCTCACTGATGCTTCGTTCCCACCAATACTTGAAACAGTAATCAAATATTAAAATAGACATTATTTTAAATGTTTGTGTTTGGTGAATTTTGAATGTTCAAAATTTTATGCTTGATGGCTTTCACAACTCTCCCCTCCACAAGCTGCTGATCATTCAGAACTCTACAGCTCGTGATTTCTCCTGCACCAGTCTCCATGACCCTATCAACCCCATACTCTCCCGGCTCCACTGGCTCCCTAACACCCAGAGATTGGAATTAAAAATCTTCATCCTTGCCTTCAAGGCCCCCCATTGCCGTGCTCCTTCCTACCTCTGTGACTTGCTAAACAGATATCAACCTGTCCAGCAGACTGCAGGAGGATGTTGACAGACTGGTAAAATGGGCAGATGACGTTTAATGCAGAGAAGTGTGAGGTGATGCATTTTGGAAGGAGAATGAGCAGATAATAATAATACATTTGATACAGCGCTTTTCACACCTTCTAGATGTCTCAAAGCACTTCACGGAAAATACTAAAGTGAATTGACTACATTTGTGTGCATAACACGGCAGCTAAATTGCGTACAGCAATGTCTCACGAACAATCGTGGATTGCAGTGACCAATTTATTTATTTTTGTGTGCGGCATTATTATCAGGCATGTGGAGTAAGGAAATTTGCCCGAGGTTTCGCCCTACAGTGAATTGAACCCAGGTCTCTCGCTTGTGAGGTGAATGCTCTGACCACTGAGCTACAAGACTCCCCAAGTTAACCTGTAATCAGCATTAATTGGTTCTACCAAAGATACTTGCTGGGAATATTCTGCTTCCACATCAGGACACCAGGCGCAATATATACAGTAAATAGTACAATTTTAAAAGGGGTTCAGAAGCAGGGAGATCTGGGGGTTCACAAAGACAGGTCTTTGAGGGTCGTAGGATAGGTTGTAGGAATGTAGAATTGTCTCAGTTTATTCAATAAGAGTTTAAACACACAAGATCATCAAAGTTTCGTAAGATTTATTCAAACATGCAACTTACATTCCATGCATGAACATTGATATTGTATTATCATGTTAGCATATAGGTTTAACAAGCACAGCAACACAAACCCATATTACCTGCCACTATACCCTGAAGTTGCTTCTGGTTGGAGAAAGGCATTCCTTCTATCCAGTCGTTGCTGCTCTTGGTATCAAGTCTTATTCTGCTTAACTCTCTCACCACGTCTTTTATCCCCGATCTGGAGTGTTGATTCTATACTCTATGTCCGTGTGCCACTCATCTTCTAATCACCCAGTTTGGATGGTACTTGCTTGACCGCCTTCCTGTGGGCCTCCCATTTCATACAGTTCTGCTCTTATCTCTTTATACATTATTTATTCTATTGTTAGTTTCACAGTGGGTTACTTCCCTTAATCTTAACCTTGCATTTAGAGCACTGCTACTTCCTTCTTATCACAAGTATTTTGAGAGGCCTTTCTTTGCTCAGGCGATCATCTGGTTCTTGGTTCATGACAGCTTTGTCTAATGCCTTCCTGTTTTTTCCAAGCTTCAAGCTATGCGCCTTGCACATATATTCCTTTCTTGATTAAAAAAAATTGGGATCCTTGGCTTTATAAATAGTCACAGAGTACAAAAGCAGGGACGTTCTTTCAAACCTTTATAAGTCACTGGTTAGGCTGCAGCTGGAGTATCGTGTCCAATGCTTGGCTTACATTTTAGGAAGGTCATCAATGCCTTATTATAGAATCATAGAATCTTACGGCACAAAAGGAGGCCATTCGGCCCATCACGTCTGTGCCGGCAATTTAAAAAGAGCAATTTAACCCCACTCTCCAGCTCTCTCCCCATAACCATGCAAACCTGTCCTCCCCAAATAAATGTCTACCTCTCCTTTAAAAGTTGCTTTCGAATCGGCCTCCACCACCTTTTCAGGCAATGCATTCCAGATTCGAACAACTCACTGGGTGAAAACATTTCTCCTCATCTTCCCTCTGCTTCTTTTTGAAACTATTTTAAATCTGTGACCACGAGTCACTGATACACCCACCAGTGGAAACAGTTTTTCCTTATCTACTCTGTCGAATCCCCTCATGATCTTAAAAATCTCTATTAGGTCTCCTCCTAACCTTCTCTGTTCCAATGAGAATAAACCTAGCCTCCCTAGCCTTTCCTCATAGCTGAAGTCCCTCATTCCTGGTACCATCCTGGTAAATCTCCTCTGCACCATTTCCAATGCCTTAACATCCTTCCTAAAGTGTGGTGACCAGAATTGTACACAATACTCTAGCCGTGGAGAACATGCAGAGGTTTACCAGAATGATACCATGGATGAGTGGCTTTAGTTATGTGGAGAGACTGGAGAAGATGGGATTGTTCTCCGTAGAGCAGAGAAGTTTAAGAGGAGATTTAATAGAGGTGTTCTCAATTAGGCATTTTGATAGAGCAGATAGAGAAACTGTTTTCATTCACAGATGGGTTGATAACAAGGGCACATGGATTCAAAATAATTGGCAAAAGAACCAGAGGGGAGATGTGGAGAATTTTTTTACCCAGAGAAATTTGTTAAGCTCTGTAATGTACTGCCTGAAAGGGTAATGGAAACAGATTCAATAACAAATTAGATAGGTACAGTACTTGGAAAGGAAAAACTTGTAAGGATGGTATTAGTTATAGTGAAATGCAATGCAGAAGTATGTGCTGGTGATTAAACATCTACTAATACCATAGTTAATGTCAACGCCTTGTATTGTTCAGAGCCGGTTGATGTTATTTAACATAAGAAATACAATATTGATTTTTTATAAATTTGCCCAATCACTTCATAAAGTAAAGGCAATGACGCTTTGATTTGAATCACTGTAGTTTCCCAATAAACTTTCTTTTTGTCGAGGAAATAAATTACAAAGTTCAAACTCCCATTTAGCAAACAATAGCTACCAAAGAATTTCAGAAATCAGACCCCTTGCAATGTCTTACTGTTTACAATTAGGGTACAACTAAGTGAAGCATTTGGGAGCTCCACCCTGAAGACTTTAGCAATCTGGGTACTGTGCCAGCTACTTTCTTGTATAAAAGACTGAGCCGCAGGTGACCTGCACCTTGCTGTGGCATCGCTAACTGTTCCCAAGCTTTGTCCAAGATGGGGACAAGCAGAGATGCATCGATAGGGATCCTTATACTGATTGTCTGCTCTTACAGCCCCATGGCTTCTCAACGTAAGAAGAGTTTTCCTATTTTAAAATAAAAAATACTTTGGTAGTTTCAAGTATCATGTGGTTTAGATACAGATACAGATTTATCAATGACTAATGTACAAATGTTCAGAAATTGTTAAAGCTAATTGTTTTGTTGGTTTGGACGTATTACTTTTTATATAATCTTGTAACGTTAATGTTATGATTAAGCAGTAACAGCAGTCTGAATAGCCTTAATCTGATGTCCCTAATGGGAGCATTTTGGCATCAGCACTAAATATAGATTCTATTAGAATGGTTTGCTGAATCTTTTTGAAAATTAATTGCACATTCTTATGAATTAATGCAAGTCATTAGAATTAATGTTATTCCAATTATACAAATTCAGTTTTATCTGTATTGATTTCTCTATGTAAATTCTGGTTTAAAAAATGTTTAATTGAATATTTCAGGCGCTTCGGAGTCTCATCTTGAAGAATTTATTACATTTATTAATGATCATTAACACCTTCATTTTTCTGCGATATGCTTATGCTTTATTAAAAATACATTATTCATTCAGTTACAATCTGATATCTGCTACTGCTAATAATAACCTTTGCATTTGATGTAGTTGCTTATACATGAGGAGGACATCTCAAAGTAATTCACAGGATATATTTTAAATCCTATGGATTTTGTTGTAGTAATAATAATCCTTGCATTTGATGTAGTGCCTCAGCAAGTCATTGCGACATCAAATCACTTCACAGGCTATACTAAAGTGGAGTGACTATTTATTTTGCGGGGCAAAATGTTGCAGCCAGTTGCACATTGCAATATCCCACAAACAGCCATGGAGTGAGTCACCAATTCTATTTGAGGATTGATGGCCAGGACACCCGACTATGACATACATCTAGCAAATATTGATGGTTACTAGGCTGTGATGTGAAGATTCAGACATCTCTGAATAATCAGAAATTATAATCAGAGATAATAATCCTTGCATATCAAATCCCAAGTATGCATGGATTATTGTACTAATATTAATATTATTGGTAGTAGCTAGCTATAATGGTCCAAACTGAACAAATATGATGAAACTTCACAGAACTTTCCACTGGTAAGCTGCACATTACTACATGAATTCAAAGTCATGCGTTATTGTTAAGCTGAGAAAACAAATAAGAGGTATTTAAGAAGGAGCTTGTGGCATTAGCTTAATGCTAATTAGTTCACACTGTATTTCATGTGATCATTTTATTCAGTCTTGGCATTGTACAACTCAAATATAAATTAGCCTGTTAGTGAAAATAGCCTTCAATTAAGATATACTTCACATTTAATATCCTGTTTTTCTTTAGATCTGGTAACGGAATTTTTTCCACCTGATACAACGATGACCATTCCAGGCATGACAACTTTTTCAAGTAAGTCATTCATTTAATAGAAGCATTTAGAATACATTCCTTTTCCCATTTAATTATACAAGTATATTCTACATTCAATCCTTAAAGTATGTTCCGACAGGATAGCCCGCCGACGTGTGTGTTTATTTGTCCTATTATACTTTTGTATTCTTAAAATATCTATTATGTTTGATTCCTAGGTCATAATCCTGCCCACAATGATCACGTGTGCAGCTCCTGGGGAAATTTCCACTTTAAGACCTTTGATGGGGATGTTTACAATTTCCCCGGACTCTGCAATTACGTCCTGGCTTCCGATTGTTTAAATACTTATGAGGAATTCAACATCCAGATAAAACGTGTTATTGTAGATGCTCATCCAAAAGTCAGTCAGATTGTCATGAAAATAGAAGGATTAGTTATTGCAATAATTAATTCAACCATTGCGGTGGATGGAACTATGTAAGTAGTTTGCATTTTACAAATGTTTTTCATTTTGTGTTTTAGAGTGGGAGTTGAGCACAATCCGAAGCAAGGTGTAGAAATTATGTGTGGGGGACATCTGCAGTCTATCACAATGAAACTATAGTAACAGTTAGGTTAGCCTCTGTGACATTGGACAAGAGGCTTGGCTCTTTGGTGAATAGGTATGGAGCTGCAGTGTCCATGGTGTGGCCTCGCAATCTCACTCCTGCCAGCAGTCATTCACTAGTGAATGTATGTGGGTCTAAATGAGGGTATTCAGCCCCATTCCCACAGACTGCAAAAATTTAACCAAGTAAAAACTGCAGAATTGCCATTCAACATCACCACTAGCTTATTCCCCTGTTAATAATAACAATCCTTGCATTTGATATAGCGCATCATTGAGATGTCTCAAAGTACTTCACAGAATATAATTGTGAAGTCGATTGACTGTGTATTTTGTGGGCAAAACATGACAACCAATTGCCTACAACAGTATCCCACAAACAGTCGTGGCTTCAGAGATCAAATCTAGGTAACCAGAGGTGTTTAGAGTGAGGAAATTTGCCTTAGGTTTTCATCATAGAATCTTGCAGTCAAAAGGAGGCCATTCGGCCCATCGAGTCTGTACCGGCTCTTTGAAAAGAGCAATTCAATCCCACTCCCCAGCTCTCTCCCCATAACCGCGCAAACCCATCCTCCCCCAAATAAACATCTACCTCTCGTTTAAAAGTTGTTATCGAATCGGCTTCCACCACCTTTTCAGGCAATACATTCCAGATTCGAACAACTCATTGAGTGAAAAAAAAATTCCTCACCACCCCGCTTCTTTCAGAAACTATTTTAAATCTGTGAACTTGGGTCACTAACACACCCACCAGTGGAAACCGTTTTCCCTGGTTTACCCTATCGAACCCCCTCAAGTCTCCTCGTAACCTTCTCTATTCCAATGAGAATAAACCTAGTCTCTCTAGCGTTTCCTCATAACTGAATAAAATATAAATCATTTCCGATATCATCCTGGTAAATCTCCTCTGCACCCTTTCCATTGCATTAACATCCTACCTAAAGTGTGGTGACCGGTTTTGTCCCACTCGGGAATCAAACCCAGGTCCTCTCACTTTTATACGTTTTATTCTCATTGAAAATCCGCGTATCTATTTCTCAATTGGGAGGAAAACCTTATGAATTCATGGAGTTCTGTAGCTCAGTAGTTAGGGCCTTACAAGTGAGAGACTGGGTTTGATTCCAGGAAGGGCAAAACCATGGGTAAGTTTCTTTACTCCACACGCCTGATAAACCCTCAAGGAAAACAATAATAAATTGATCACTTCAATCCACGACTGTTTGTGGGATACTGCTGAGTGCATGCTGTATGCAACTGGCTGCTGCATTTCACCCAGAAATAAACAGTCAATTTATAATCCTTGCATTTGATATAGCACTTTTCACACCTTATCGACGTCCCAAAGCGCTTCACAGAATATACTGTAAAGTGAATTGACTATGTATTTGTGGGTGAATCTCAGCAGCTAATTGTGCCTAGCAGTGTCACACAAACAGTCGTGGATTAAAATGACTAATTTTATTATTGTGGATTTATTTTGGAGGGATTATTATTAGGCGTGTGGAGCAAGGAATTTGCCCAAGGTTTTGCCCTGACCTGCCTGGATTCGAACACAGGTCTCCCCAGCTTGGTCTCCCCAGCTTTCAAGACAAGTGCTCTAACCACTGAGCCACAGGAGCTCCACAGTGTTCTCCTTCTTACCCAATCTTCAGCACCTTGGGACATCCTCCTGACATGAAAGGCTCTATACAAGTGTAATTTTGTTGTTGTTATTGTTCTTTACTCTAACGAAAGCAAATTAAATAGGAAATTCACTTTTTTTTAATAAATACCAGGTCAAAAAAGCAATGAATTTGAAAGTATGCATAAAAGTGAGGTTTAATGTTTTTTTTCACCAGAGTGACACTGCCCTACAGTCAATCTGGCGTCATGATAGAACAAATCAATATTTACATCCGTGTGACAGCAAAAATCGGTCTGACTTTCATGTGGAATGGAGACGATGCTATCATGGTACAAACATTTGGCATGGACAACTGTGTGAATGGATTTATGCAACAATCAATATTAAGCCACTAAGCATATTTGTTGGAAATTTTTACTTGAAAAGAAACTTGTAAAGATGAATGTTGTATTTCTTCTTCAATTTCCTCCCTCATTTGTTGGATAATGTTCTCCCTTTACAAAGCATACAGGCTTTGCCCCTAGCATTGTGCCTTTGCTGCTTTGAAGACAGTAACTGAGTTTGTGTGTGAGTGGTTTGGGCTGTCTCAGCCTCCATTGTACATAAGAACATCTATTTATCCTTCCACCATCCTGGCAGTCGATTGACATATTGTGTCCAAAATTATACACAGTTACTGTATCGTGAAATATTATACTCTAGCAGAAATCCACCTTTACTACTCAATCGCTGTCGTGAGGTTTCCACAGATTTGTTATGAATTGACCTTGCCTTCAATCACAGGCCATATTCTCTAGTTCTACTGTTAAGTACAAGATAAAACAGCGTATCATGGTCTACGTTATCTATTCCCTTCAGAATCTTAAAGATCATAATAATATGTCCCCTCAATCTTCTCTTCTCCAGTGTGAACTTGCCTGGTTTATCCAATTGGTATAGACTTTTTTTCCTGCAAATTTTTAATTTACAGCACTCCACATATAAACAATTCTTGGTATCTTAGCATTCTGTTGGACTCGAACTGCTTTCTGGAAAGATTCAAAATTTTGTAAAAATACTTATCTGGTGCCACGAGTGATGCACGCTGGAACTATCAAAATACTGCTCACGTTATCAAAAGTGTTGAGTATATTGTAAAGTGATATGATAGAGATGACTGACTGTAGGCTGCATTACTCATGCATAAAATTGTCATGGAGGCTGCATGTGGCCCTTGGGCTATCTCCAGTTTAGCTGATATTCCCCGTGACCTGCCTGCTCTGTTTGTCTCATCTGATTCTATAATCAACCTAATGAAGCTCCACTCTTCACAAGTGCTATCTGTCGAAATGATGCAGAGTACAGTAGATCATGGGGGGAGGCAGCCCAAATTGATTGGTGGGATGCAATAACAACACCACTCAAGATGAACGTGTCAGAAAAGGAACAAAAATTATGAAGGTTATTTTAGTTAATACAGTATTAACCATTGAACATTTCCACATGTTTACAGAAAAGGCTTCTTTTGCGGAGGCTTCTATTAAAATGTTACTCAAATGTATACCTCAAAGAAAGCAAATAGTAAAATAGTACATTTGTCAAAAAAAAATTGTATCTATAATGTATTTAAAAATTACTAGAGAGTGCTTTCTAATGAATATCTGTTTCTTTGAATTAGCTTGAACTGGACAAAAAGTATGAAAATACAACATGCGGCCTGTGTGGCGATTTCAATGGTATCCCTGGGGATGAGTTTGTTTCGAATGGTATGTGTAAGAAGCAGTAGCTCGTGATTTGAAAGCATTCAATGCAAGCCTGATGCTAGACACTCAATATTAATTACTCCTTATTACAGGTCATCCTCTGAAACCAGCCCAGTTTGGAAACCTGCAGAAGCTGAATGGTCCAATGGAACAATGCGAAGACATCCTCTCTGCGGATTCGGACATAACATGTTCACGTTTTGTAAGTGAATGATTTACCATGGTAAAAGTATCTGGTTGCTTTATCTCCTTGTAAAATACTTTAAATGGGATAAGGAATGGAAATCACAGAAGTGGAAACAAGTTGCGTTGCTTAGCACTGGAAGCCTATATTTTCCTGTGTAAAAATGTTCACAAATGATACAATATAAACATTTATTTGAAAAGATAGTCATTATAACCTGGTAAAAAAAAATTGAAAATATCACTGAATCGTTTATTTTCCTCCTCCTCAGAGATCTAAGTGTGAAATCCTACTCACGGGCAAAGCCTTTTCCAACTGCAACACTCTGATAGATATAGCACCTTTTATTGAGAGTTGCATGGAAGACATGTGTCTCTGTTCTGAGGCAGATGATTCATCATTCTGCCTGTGCAATACCATGTCGGAATTTGCGAGGCAGTGCGCTCATGCTGGTGGCAAACCTGGCAACTGGAGGACAAATGGATTCTGTGGCAAGTATTTTTTAACTAATGATGCTTGAGGTCTTGCAAACTAAAACCTAAATGTTGCTTGAAATTTTCAAAGTGCTGAAAACTCGATGCTCTTTCTTTACTTTTCTTTTAGGAAAGGCGTGCCTATTTAATATGACTTATGAGGAGTGTGGTACGCCATGTTCAGACACATGCTTAAACCCTGACAGGAGCCAGATGTGTGAGGATCACTGCATTGATGGCTGCTTCTGTCCTCCTGGTAAGTTAAAGTACCTCAGAAAAACAACGTACAGGTGTATATAGTGCCTTCACACAAAGTAGTATCTCTGAGTGCTTGAATCCTATATATACTGTATATATAGGTAGAATGCAAATACCGTAACTTCTATTCCAAAATGCATGTTTCAAATAATACATTTGTTCTTATTTCTTTAGATGTCTTTGCAATGCTTATTCTGAAGAGTGTCTAATTCATAGTTTCTCTGATATTAAGGAATTTATAATACTGAATTTTGACTTAAAAAAGAACGTGAATCAGATGAGGGTCTGTGATGCAAAGGATTGTTAATATTGTTTCTCTTTCAGAGGTCAACCATTAGAAATGACTGCATAATAATAATCCTTGCATTTGATATAGCGCTTTTCATGTATTCTAGATGGCTCAAAGTGCTTCACAGAATATACTGTAAAGTGAATTGACTGTATATTTGTGGGTGAAAATCCGACAACCATTTGCGCACAGCGGTGTCCCACAAAAATTGAAATTGTGGATTGAAATTACCAATTTATTATTGTATTTTTCAAGGGATTATTATCGGGCATGTGGAGTAAGGAAACTTGCTCAAGGTTTCGCCCTACCTGCAACTGAACCTAGGGTCCTCACTTGTAAGGCGAGTGCTCTAACCACTGAGCTACAGGACTCAGCACTGCGTATAAGAGTTACAGTGATGAATGTGTTACTTACGAGTTTTTCAAAGATGGGTGTATTATACAAGCATTACAGAGAGGGGTTTGTTACACTAACACTACAGTCATACAGTTGCATTATGATTATATGAAACCATATTGTATCAACAAAATCAACCATTTGGTAAATAAGTGTTTGTAACGTAATAACACCCAGAACAATCTGCATGTAAAGAGACTGATGAACATCTAAGCTACTTATTTCACATTTCAGGAACTGTTTTTGATGATATTTCCAACAAGGGATGCATCCCAGTTGAACACTGTTCCTGTATCTATAATGGACTCGCTTTTGCTTCTGGAGAACAATATTCCACCAAATGCAGCAACTGGTAACTAATAAACACTATCACTACATCTGACTAAAAATGTCTAATTGTTATGTACTGTTTTTGAGAGAATGATCAGCCAACTACTCAATGTATGAAGGTGATTTTTACCCATTTACCAGAGGTTGGGTAGATTTGGGTTTAATTCCTTAGAGTTGAGGTAATTAAATGATAATTTGATTGAGTAGTTTAAAATAATCAAGGGATGTGATAAGCTAGTGAGAGGGCAATTCATGAATGTCTTAGAAGAACTCCAAAAGGCTATAATCTTAACATAAGACTGGAACACTTATTGAGTTCAGAGAATGTTTCATCACCAGAAAATTGTGACCATGTGGAATGCCTTACGGGCAGAATAGGACTAAAAGATCTGTTCTGATATAATAAAATGGTGGAACAGGTTTGCTTTATGGACTGAATGGTCTCCTCCTGATTTTGTTCATATCTTCATCACATCCAGACTCAAACTTTCAGTCACCCTCTTTGCTGATCTTGCTAGCTCCACTATCCACACACTCCAACTCTTCCATACCCCAGCTGCCCACATGAAAGTTTTTATTCCCATCACCTCCATCTTCACCAGGCTCTATTGTCTCCATGCAGATTAATTTCAAGATCACTGGAAATCACTTAAAATCCCTCCATTCCCTTCCACTTTTGTGATGTTCGCCAGCTTCAATCTTGGGTTTCCTCTCCATTTGTCAAAATTGGGTTTGCTGTGCTTTCTCTGCCACTGTGCAATACTCAGCAGCTGTGCTCCCACTTCCTGGAACTTCTTCCCTCACCTCTCTCTATCTGTCCTCAAAAGCTTTCTAAATCTTATCTCTTTGATTGTGCCTCCTTGCTAACCCATTTCCCCTCCACCTCGCCCACACTCGCATTATGTGAAGGGCACTACATAAATGCGAGTTGTTGTACTGTTATCTATAATTTATCGTTTCATCAATATTTTAAAGTAACTAATTTCGAACATATTTCTTCCCTGTAACCTGACAGCATTTGCACAGGAGGACAGTGGTCTTGCACTGATTTATCATGCCCTGGGACTTGTTCTATCGAGGGAGGTTCTCACATTAATACATTTGATGGGAGTCACTACACATTCCATGGAAGGTGCTATTATGTGCTTTCTAAGGTAAGGTTCTCAAAATGTAGTAACCTGGAGAATACCAACATTAACTTTAGTCTCTTGGTGCTGATTTTAGGCTGAGCTCTCACTTAAAGTGATTCTTGAAAGAGGTTCTTGGAGCATTGATTTGTTGTTACATTATTCCATCTTCCTTACTGTTGAAATCCTTCCATATTAACACTAATTTAAATGAAGCAGAACATCAAGAGCAACTTCCACACACCACTGATCAAGTGGAGACTATAGTATATGCTTGAGTACCTCTCAAGCACTTAATGAACATTTTACTGAGTCAGTCCTGTCTGAGTTTCAGCATGTGTTTTAGGCACATTAACACAGTCATCTCCTTTATAAATCACTCCTTTCTAGTAATCCTTTCTATATGCTTGAGTACCTCTCAAGCACTTAATGAACATTTTACTGAGTCAGTCCTGTCTGAGTTTCAGCATGTGTTTTAGGCACATTAACACAGTCATCTCCTTTATAAATCACTCCTTTCTAGTAATCCTTTCTAATTCATTACTTTCTTTTGTACTCAGTGCAATAGAAGTTTGCCATTGGGCTTTCAGATAACCCATAATCAATCATGAGGTGCTGATATTAATCAGAATAGGATGCTCAGCATAGCATGACCAAGTAGAAGCATAACAGCATTTGGCTACAAACCAAGGTCAAAGTGTCACTAATATTCTCCTCCCAACTCTACGGACCAAAAATCAATCTGCACACTCATTACTTCGTCTTTACCAACCTTCATTAGCTTTTTACCTTAATAAATTGATCTTAAGATCCTTCTCCTGGGCTTCAAATCACTCAATAGTCTCGTCCCAATTTAATTCTTCAATCTAAAAGGTCTTGTTGTACTCATTCTTCCCTCCAGGATTGTGAGAACAGCATGTTTACTATCCTCGGAGAACTGCAGCCATGTGGCATCACAGACTCTGAGACATGCTTAAAGGCGGTAACACTCACTGTCCATGGAGCTCAAACTGTAAGGATTTTTAATCTAATTTATATAAAATATTATTTAAACATACAGTTTGATAAACAATTGCAAATAAATATTTGAATTAATCAGTTGTAATTAACCTTTTTGTTTACAGATCATCACTGTTAAACCCAATGGCAATGTCTTTCTCAATGGAATTTTAGCCCAGTTACCATTCAGCAGAGGTAAATTCAGTAGAATCACTTTTATGCAATTTCGATTTCCCTTCCCTTCTTGACAACTATCCCATCGTTGAGAATGTTATTGGGTCTGCCCAGATTGGAGAAGGAATTGGTTAATTATTCCAGGGAACATAATATTAAAAGATGTAAGAAAATGTAATTGAATAAGGTGAGCCTGTGTATATGCTTTGAGCTGCCTTCGCCTCATTCCATGCTGTAACCAATCTAGAATTCATGGAGAATTATAGAGTTGGAGAATTATAGAGTTGGAGAATTGTGAGTCTATTGTCTATCCTCTGCTGGACAGTTCCCAGTCCCTGTTGCATTCTATTTTGTGTTTTCTATAAATTCCTCTGATTCTCTAAACAAGCAAGTAGACTGTATAGATTCTGCTTAGCATACATTTAGATAATGTGTAAAGTTCTTTGAAGGGCAGAATAGAGCTTTACAAGATTTTTTCACTGATAATAACCAATTAATTCCCACATTGTTGTTTTCCCAAATAATTTACTTATGGCATTTTGTTTAAGTAGATTATATCATTACCTTTTTTTGTGTGTCCACTCTTCACAGACAATGTGACAATATTCAGACCCTCCACCTTCCACATCATCCTCCAGGCAAACTTTGGGCTGCAGCTCCAGGTACAACTGGTACCTCTGATGCAGCTCTTCATAACTCTAGATCCATCCTTTGAGAGCCGGATGTGTGGTACGGTTCAACTTGTTTGCCTATATCGTTAACCACTGGATTCACAGCTGCCTCATTATTTTATGGTACCTTAAATATTATCACAAAAAATGTTGCTTTTACTTCTTTTAGGTCTTTGTGGAAACTTCAACAATGTTCTAAATGATGAGTTCAAAACAGTCAGTGGCCTCATAGAAGGAACAGCTTCTGCTTTCGCAAACACATGGAAGACCAAAGCCAGCTGTCCAGACAAACAAGATGTGCACGAGAATCCATGTTCTCTCAGTGTTGAAAATGGTAGGACAATGACAGTTAACTCTAAAATATCAGTCTGAAAATTACAATGTAATGTAATGTGAAAGATACATTAGTGGGGTAAGTATATAGCAGAGTTGTTATATTAAAAAGGTATTATTGGATGTAACATTCCATTACACAGGAGTGTTATCCCCCAGTATCACACAATATACTGTACACAATAGAACATCACCTACAGCATATATTGACTGGAGCTTGTTTCTCTCAGGCTGAATGAAATATCTAAAGAGATGGTGTGGAGAAGGTTGTGTTGATGCTGCAACATAATTTATAACCAGTTCCCAAACATTCCCTCTAAATGCTCCTTTTCTTGTTCTTTTGTAACAGAACAGTATGCAAAGCATTGGTGCTCCCTGCTTCTTGATAGTGATTCCCCATTTGCTGTGTGCCATTCTTGGATCAATCCCAATCTCTACTTCGAGGTATGTACAAATAAATTACCCAACAATTGCATACTTTGTGTTGATTTCTGTACAGTCTGGTGTGTTGGCAATATTACTCTAAAAGAGCCATTTGTCTTATTTCCATCTATTAGCAAAAAAACGAAGATCTTATAATACATGTAATAATCCTTGCATTGGATATAACAGCATATCAACGTTGTAGATTTCTAAAAGTGCTTCACAAGATTCTACTGTGAAGTGTGTATTTGTAGGCAAACATAGCAGCCAATTTGTGCGCAGCAACATTCCACAAACTGCCATGATGTGAATGGCCAATTTTGTATTTGGGGCATTGTTGGCCGGAACACCCGGAGAAACTTACTTTCCTTCTTTAATAGTGTCAAGGGATATTTAACTTCCACCTTAATAGGGACATGAGGCCTTGGTTTAAAATGATATTTTGCTAAAGAATGGCACCTTGGGAATTTCATGGGAGTTTTTCACTGCATGGGAGTTTCAGCCTAACTGTATACTTGAACTTTGAGGTTTGAAATCACAACTTTCTGATTCAAAAGCAAGAGACCTAACAACTGAGCCTTGCTGAGACTTTTTTGGTCAGCTGTGTGTCTGATGTATGCGGAAAAACACCACTATGCTTAAGAATATCCAAATCAGACTGAGAGTTCCTTGTATGCCACTTACACATGGATATTCTCAGGTCTATAATGGAATGTCCACACCCTGCTAACCTAATTCCAGACAGTATTAGGCACAGGGTGGCAAGAGCCAAGACGTGGGGGCTGCAGAGTGTGCTTTGGGGTATTGCTGGACTGTAACCAGCTAAAACTGCATAGATTGGAATCTGGCACATAAGGTCATTAAAATTGCACAAAATTCTAACTCAATGACCAGTTCTCTGACATGTGTCTTCCTCATGTTTGTACCTAAAATATTTTGTCTCAGTTGTTATCCTTTTTCCACCTTGAGTGCCAATAACAAAGAAAGCTTTAATTTTGCAGCAATGTATGTATGACAGCTGTAACTGTGAGAAAAGTGAAGACTGCATGTGCGCTGCCCTCTCCTCATATGCTTGGACTTGTGCAGCAAAAGGAATCACCATTTCCAACTGGAGAACAAATGTGTGCTGTAAGTATAATCTATTTCTACACTCAGTGCAACTTCTGTTGGATGTCCTCTCGACATGAAATGTGCTATAAAAATGCATTTTTAAGGAAATAACCAAAATTTCCACTTTGTGTTCACAACATCTAGTGGTTTCAGCTTGATGCAAGCTGGTCAACCAGTAGAGGGTTTACCAGTCACTCTTCTCAATGTCAAGTTACTGTACCTAGTTTTAGCTGGATAAATTCCAGTAGTATTACAACCTACCTTCTGGAGTCCCCAAGACTTAGTTCTTGTCAAATTGCCACCTAACTATCTAGCATTAGGTGAAAAGAGGTTAGGTCAACAAATGCAGTTACAATACTTTACTTGCATTGAGTTGTCCATCTGACAACTGTGAATGGCAATATATTAAATGCAAGGATTATTTTAGAAGGTGTCTCTCTCCAGGGAAAGAGTGTGCACTCCATTTCCAGACAACAGAAATTTCCATGAGTAAGGTTAGGATACACTTAATGTGCGTCAGACACCTAGCTTACCAAAAAAAAAGCAAAACATTCCCTGTAAATATCTTTGGTGGAACCAATTAATGCTGGTTACAGGTTAACTTGGGGAGTCCTGCAGCTCAGTGGTTAGAGAACTCGCCTTGCAAGCAAGAAACCTGGGTTTGATTTCCAGCAGGGTGAAACTTTGGGCAAGTTTCCTTACTCCATACACCTGATAATAATCCCTCAAGAAAAGAACAATAATAATTTGGTCATTCAACCCACAACTTCTGTGGGTTGAATGACCAATCCACAGTGTTTGTGGAACACTAATGTGTGCAATTGGCTGCTGCATTTTGCCTACAAATATACAGTTAATTCACTTTACAGCACATTCGGTGAAGTGCTTTAAGATGTCCGGAAGATGTGAAAAGTGCTATGTCAAATGCAAGAATTATTATTATTTTATTTATAGCTTCTCATGGTAATAACCAGAAGAGTGTAACATTAGTTCACAGTCAGCAGCACAGGGTGTTAGAGATAGATCCTCTATAATGCAGTAACTAGTGACTAACCCTCAGTAGTGCAGCATGCAGTGACTGACGCAGCAATTTAGAGTGCTCCAAAATTTTACCCTATATGAATGCAAATTGTTGTTTTAAGAATTACAGAAAAATCTCAGAAACCACATTATTTTTCAGAAAAGCATTTTGTTTTTAATATTCTACGGTCTATAAATTCTTAAATATTTCTTGATTATTTTTACTGCAGCCAAATACACCAACTGCCCCAAGACTCTAGTCTACAGCTATGACATGAAGAGCTGCCACCGCACATGTTGGTCCCTCAGTGTTCCAGATAGCACGTGTGCAGTTGATTTTGTGCCTGTGGACGGCTGTGGTTGTGCTGATGGAATGTACATGGATGACACCGGTATATGCGTGCCACCCGCCAACTGTCAATGTTACCACAAGAGGACAATCATTCCTGCTGGAGAGGTCATTCATGAGGATGATGCCATGTGGTAAGCTTCTGAAACAACTGAATAATTTCATGGACCAGCAATGCCTGTCTAATGCCTAACTAACTTGAGCAACTAATGTGATATTTCAATGTTTTGTTCTAGTACCTGCAATCACGGAAAGTTAGAGTGTATTGGAAATGAGGAAACATCTCAAGGTAACAACCATGAAACATAATATGCATTTTCAAGAATAAAATGAGTTTGTGTACCTGACTTCAGTAATTGGGTGTGTTTTGCAGAATGTGCTGCTCCCATGGTATACTTTGATTGCAACAATGCTCCAGCTGATAGCATTGGTACCGAGTGTCAGAAGAGTTGCCAGACCCTAGACATGGAATGTGTAAGTACCAGTGTACAATATTCATGAATCGTGTTCCTTCTAACATTTTAGGTGCTAAAGAACAACAATGAGGAGCAAAGTTTGCCTGTAATAGCCACTGCCGTCCAATAATCTGGTGGCTTTCATTGTCAGAGCTCACACATGAACAATTGCCACTTAGCGAGTTACCTAAGAATTCCATATTCCGATGAAAGGAAAAAAAACCTGAGAAGACATTATGCCATGAGAAGTATTGGTGCAAGAAGAAGAGCAACTCTTCGTCTTTCTGTTTTGTTTCCAGTATCCCACAAACAGTCATGGATTTAGTGACCAAATTATTATTTCTTTTAAGGGATTATTAAAATGATCCATCAATCGACTTCAACCGGGTTCCAACTTCATATTTAGTGCTAGGTAAACAGGGGCATGTGGAGGAAGGAAATTTGTCCAACTCTTTGCCGTGTTAGAAGTAGAATCCAGGACTCTCGGTTGCAAGGCGAGTGCTCTAACCACTGAGCTACAGGACTTCGTATAATCTACAAACTAATTTAAACATCAATAAGATAAATCCTTGGCATTTCAAAAGGCAGTCTTTCAGCCAACTTCTGCTAAGATTTGTCAGGTCTCTACAGGATGAGTGCAGCTACTGGAATTAAGTGCATCTGTTCAAAAACTGAAGCACCATCTTATTTTGGAACTTATTGTTTTTTGTGTTTAGTACACCACAGGCTGCGTCTCTGGGTGTGTATGCCCTAAAGGATTAGTGTCGGATGGAAGCGGTGGCTGCATTGCTGTAAATCAGTGTCCTTGTCTCCATAATGGAGTCCGTTATCAGTCTGGGGACAGCATTCAAGTGGATTGCAACACATGGTACTATCAAACTACTACTGTATATTGTTCTCACATAAATGCACATAAATGATATTTTCACTTTTGTAATAGACTGCAAGGTGCGAATCAACCTTGGCTTTATTCTAACTCTTTTTTTTCTTAGTAAATGCAATGACAGACACTGGCAGTGCACCAACAACACATGCCATGGAACCTGTGTTATCTATGGAGATGGGCATTACATCACTTTTGATGGCCAACGCTATAATTTTAATGGAGATTGTGAATATACTGTTACACAGGTACTGAACAAATGTGGAGTGTGTCACTGGGCGCATTTACATTTTATACCCTACAAGTATTCAGTATGTCTTCAACTCAATAGTTGTGTTGCCATGACAAGTTGTAAACATTCATAATGGGAATGCAATAATCATTGCTGGGAATTTGAGTGGAATGAGGGATTACTGCGCTATTTGCTAGTTCACCAATCTAAGTTTGAATCTAGCCAGCAATGATGAGGTAAAAGCCTTCTCTCCCTGGTAAGTAAAAAAAATTGTTCAGCAAAGTCATAATCTAGTATTGAATCAAAGCAGAAATCCATGGGAGATCTACCAGCTTCTGAAAGAAAAAGCTAGGATGATGTTTCAGGACAGACAGAAATGCCGACTGAAAAACAGCAAAAGAAACCACAAAGCTGGCTGGCTGGTGAGATTTGTCAGTATAGTACCAGACTATTTTGAGATTGGATTACAACAACAACAAATAATAACAAAATTACATTTATAGAGCGCGTTTCACATCGGAAGGATGTCCCAAGGTACTGAATAGTCAGGTCGGGACCCGAGCAGGGGGGAAGAGTCGGGGTAGGGGCGGGGGAAGGAGAATAGGAAAGAGGGGAGAGTTAGGAGGGCAGCAGAAGGCACGATCGAAGAGGAAGGTCTTGAGGCCGGCCTTGAAGGAGGAAATGGAGGGAGTGAGGCGAAGGGATTGAGGGATGGAGTTCCAGAGTGTGGGAGCAGAGAGTCTATTGTTACCACAGCAGCCCACATGTGACCTGGAAAACAATGTTGATTCTCCAACACTGAGGCTTCACAGTTTGGTGAATAAAACATGTAGAAAGAATAACGGTAATGAATAATACATACCAAATCAGTCAATTTCCTACACTGCTATTCACGTTTCAATATTTTTAGAACCAATACGTATGGTTTTGTATTTCAGGTCTATCTGTGATCTCTAAATTGTGTTCTATGTGAAGATTTTGGTCTTTAATTCTGTCTTTGCTTTCAGGATCACTGTGGTAAAACTCCTTCCAATGGAACCTTTAGAGTGATGACTGAAAACATCCCTTGTGGGACTACTGGAACAACATGCTCCAAAGCAATCAAGATCTTCTTAGGGGTAAGTTAAATCCACGTGAGAGTCTGATATGTGTGAGTTCATAGTGGCTTTGAGCTTAATATTTTCTTTATTAGGAGGTGTATTAAATTATTTTTAAATATACATGTTTTAATAATATGAAATCTTTCTTTTAGTAAATAGAATGTTTATTAGCAACATAGTATGAAGATGTGGTCCCAATGACTTGTCTCATATCATATTCCCCTATTATAACTATTCAAACCCTTTCAGAGCACTGAACTGAAACTCTCAGAAGGAAAGTATGAGGTGGTGACATTTGGTAATGATGTACACATACCATACAAAGTGCGTCATCTTGGCATTTACCTTGTAATTGAAGCTGAGAACGGATTAGTGTTAATATGGGACAAGAAAACAAGCCTGATTGTGAAACTCAAGCCTTCCTTTAAGGTAAGTACTTATTACCAAGGATGTTATTTATCTAACATAAATATGTTTATGTTAGAGAGCAATGAGCAATTTGAGAGCAACATGGTGATTGTATTCCAGGGGACACCAATGTTCTCTACCACAAAGTGTTGGGATCATCAGCATTTCCTGTCTGTGGGGTCACGTCTACAACTGCTGAAAGCTATAAATCTCAACAGTAGAATCTGGGAAGGATCGCACTGCAATCCATAAAGAAGCACAAAAAGAAATTAAGAGAGTGACTCATTCTCACAAGCACTTCTAGTTGCTTGGTCAGGATGTAATGTTATGCTGAGAAGCCTGGGTGTGCATAGGACAACCGTTTGATAGAGGGATAGTGAGTTTTCAAAAAATAGAAAAATAAATAAATAAGCCATCAAAATGTATTCATTTTGAATTGCAGAATATGGTAAATTATCTTATCTTCCTGAAATTATTATTGCTGCTGCTTTGAGGAATTTGCAGGGTCAGTTTGGCACACTGAATTGGTGCATTACTTCAAGAGATAATAATAATCCTTGCATTTGATACAGCGCCTTATCACATCTTCTAGACATCTCAAAGTGCTTCACCTAATATACTGTAAAGTGAATTGACTGTACATTTGAGGGAGAAATGTGGCAGCCAATTGAGCACAGCATGAGGAGTGACACGGTTACTGAAAAATCAGAATTAACAAACTTTATGTTGTCACTTGTTTGTTGAGGTATTAGCCTTCTACGAAGTTTAGTATTTGATGACTCTTTTGCTTGGTTTCCAAATAAAATGATATAAATTAAATAAATGTATCATTTCGTCCCTTTGCTAATGATGAAATATTCCCCCAAATATTCTGCACTTAAAATGTTTAAAGGAAGAGAGAAGTAAATCTAATGATTCATCATAATTCCAGCCTAAGAAATATATTTTTTGGATTGTTACAGGGTAAAATCTGTGGAATGTGTGGCAATTATGATGGCAATGTTTATAACGATTTCACCACAAGAAGCCAGCTAGTGGTTGTAAATGTGCAGGAATTTGGAAACAGCTGGAAAGTGTCCCCTAGTTGCCCGGATGTAAAGAAAGTAACTGAACCATGCTCTACCAATCCCCATCGTGCAGCATGGGCTCAGAAACAGTGCAGTATCATCAAAAGCCAGGCTTTCCTACCTTGCCATGCTCAGGTATGATGTTCAATGTATTTGCACCCAAATTGTTTCACAAATTTATCATGCTTCTTGATGCCTACCTAAACCACTCCACTCTTGGTGGACAAGCTTTCAGTCACTCTGGCCTTGCTCCCTGGAACTCTTTGCTCGAGTCCCTCTGCTCACCCCTACTTATTTATGTTTAAAATCTACATTGAGACCTTTCATTTCAAACAAGTTTTTGATCACATTCTCCTTCTTCCTTGGCTATGCTTACAGCCCTAGTTCAGGTGAAGCACTTCAAGACATCCTCTCAATATCATTCTAAATGTAAGATCATTGTTATTTGACTTCATTAATACTCTTTAAGAAAAGGCATACTAAATAGATAGCCTTTTTCATTTCTACGTTTTCCTAAATTCTTGCAGAATTTCCATTCCTTCTTGTCATTGTCTGACTGTGTCAGCAAACATGAACACAAGTGCATTACAAACATTGCTAAGCAAAATAGTGAATAGAACTCAGGTCATTTTTGATTTAATCCTTAGGTCAACCCAACTCCTTACTATGATGCGTGTGTGCGTGACGCATGTGCCTGTGACACTGGTGGAGATTGTGAGTGTTTCTGCACTGCTGTAGCTGCCTACTCTTCAGCTTGCAGTATGGTTGATGTGTGTGTTTCCTGGAGGACCCCTAACATTTGCCGTAAGTAAACATTTGACTTTCATTCATTTTCCTCTCTATTTTGAATATAAATTCTCACACTAATAATGAATGACCAAGATGTTAAAAATAGAATCATGGAGCATCTAGTTGGTAATAAAATTGTAAAAGATAGTCACTAGTCACTATGGGAGATGCTGCCAAACTAACTTAATGGTTTTCTTTGACTGCGAATATACCGCGGGTAATTTTCAGGAGCTTAATCAAGGTACTTAGCTGTTGTATACCTGGATTTCAGTAAGAGCCTTTGAAACATTTCCTGATGAGAGTCTGGTGCTGAAAATAAAAAAAGGGAATTAGAGGAAGTAATAATAATATTGCATTTGACAGATGCCTTATCACATCTTCTAGGTGCTGCAAAGTGCTGCACAAAATATGCTGTAAAGTGGATTGACTGGATTGACTATGGGCTCAGTGGTTAGAACACTCTGGGTTTGATTCCGGGCAGGGTGAAACCTTGAGCAAGTTCCTTCTTTATCCACGTGCCTGATAAGAATAAGAATAATAATCCTTGCATTTGATATGGCGCTTTTCATGGCTTCTAGACAACAACAACAAAATTACATTTGTATAGCGCCCTTCAGGTCAGAAGAACGTCACAAGGCACTGGACAGTCAGTGTTTCAGACCTAAATTGGGGTTGGGATTGGGGAGGGTGGAGGGAAAGGAGAGGATTTAGGGTGACCAATGGGACTATCAAAGAGGAGGGTCTTGAAGCGAGATTTGAAGGAGGCCAGGGAGGGGGTGAGATGTAGGGAATGCGTGATGGAATTCCAGAGGTTAGGGGCAGAATGGCTGAAAGCTCTCCTGCCAATGATGGAGCAGCTGGGTCGGGGGACATGGAGCAGGCCGGGTCATGACTTGGATGTGGAGTAGAAAAGACAATTGAGGATGAAACAAGACATCTAGGATCCTAACTGGCTCGCTGAGATGGAGTGTGCAACCATGCTGGAGGTCGATGCTGCCAGTGCCTGAGGTGTAAAGGCATGGCATGAGCAGTCAGGATGGCCTTGGTTTTACTAACATTTAACTATAGAAAGTCAGCTCTCATCCAGAACTTGATGTCTGACAGGACAGCTCCTGGAATCAAAGGCAGAGGCAGAAAGATGGGTATCATCCTCATACATGTGGAAGTTGACCCCATATCTGTGAATGATGTCACCAAGGGGGAGCATGTAGATATTACAATAACAATAACAAAATTACATTTATAGAGCGTCTTTCACTGTGTAATAATGAAAGAACGTTTACCAAGGCAACGTTAAGCGGGGTTTACCTATATTCGTATTCAGTAGCCAGTTTCTCATTTATCATCACATTATCATGTAATGCAGGCTGAGTGAAAAGGCTTTCCATGGATTTGATAACTACAGCTTTGCCCTAGCTAAGTAGAGACAGGCTGTGTACTGAAAGGTGACGGAAACATACTTTGTCAGATTTTCCTCTATGCTGGACAGTGAGATCAGCCTGGAATGACTCTTGATCCAGCAGCTGAGGTGAGCCAGAGCCTTCAACTGATATATCAAGAGGCACCTCAACAGGACTCATTAGATAGAGATGTTGAATTCTCTAGACATTGTACAGAAATAAATTAATACAGTGAATTCTTTGCTTTCAGCTCTGTTTTGTGACTACTATAATCCTGAGGATGAATGTAAATGGCACTATGCAGCCTGTGGGGTTCTCTGTGTCAAAACTTGTCGAAACCCTGGTGGAGCATGTTCCAAAATCATTCCCAAACTTGAAGGTATGTTTTATTCACTCTCCTAGTTCTCAGTATTATTTACTGTATAAACAGCAACAAATTGCATTGATATAAATGCCTTTCAAATCAGCAGGATGACCAAAGGCTCTGGAGAGTCAAGAGATTGCAGCTGAGCTGGGAGTTGGATTTGGGCAGCCAAGCAGGTGGGGATGGGAAGATGAAAGCATGGTCAAAGAGACGGGCCTTGAAGAAAATGAGGGCAAGGCAAAGGGATTCGAGAATAGAGTTTCAGAGAGTGCAGTCAGAAAGGCTGGAGGCCTGACTCCCAATGGTTTAGTGAGCAGAGATGAGAAGTAGGCCAGTGCCTGTCAAATGGATGGAACAAGCGGTTTGGTAGTTTTAGGAGATCACAGAGGTAGGCTGAAATAATACCATGGAGGGATTTAAAAGTGAGGACGAAGATCTTGACCTCGATCCTCTGGGAATAGGCAACCAGGGAAGCTGGGCTAGGACTGGGTGATAGGCTTGTAAAGCCTGGTGCAGGAAAGAACACAAGCTAATATTTATTATAGTTTTATCTTTACACACTGAGATTATCATTTCTGAAAGTTTTGCTAGTTCTAGTGGAAAGTATAAAATAATCTTTACACAATAAATATTCATAGATTGTCCAATATCTGTTAACTGTGGGGTGGGGGGAAAGCAGTTTATGATCTGTTTATACAGTCAATTCACTGTGCCGGATATTCTGTGAAGTACTTTGAGACGTCTCAATGATATGATGAGGCACTATATCAAATACAAAGATTATTATTGCAGAGTTTGTCAATGTCAGAAAAATAATATGTTTATAAACCTTTGAGATGTTTGTTCTGCCCATAGGTTGCTACCCAGACTGCCCCAGCGATAAGCCATTACTGGATGAGGAAGGAATGCAGTGTGTTACAGTGGAACAATGCCCATGTTATATCAATGGAAAACATTATGATCCAGGACAGATTGTTCCTTCAACTCAGAACTGTCAATCATGGTAAATGTTGCTGTAGCTGTCTCACATTTATTAACCGAACAATAATGACAACATCAAGATACTCTTTTGTGGTGTAGAGAAACAAATTGTGCCCATTGAAGTGAGGCAGAATGGTATGCATGTCCACTCAATGGGACTAGGATCCCAAATATAAATAGAATTCCATTATGAAAGTAACAAAAGGAGAGCTACTTATTTGACTAATATTTGTTAGCCTAGTTTACTTGATAATAATCTCACCTCTAAGAAGAGTTTCTGGGTTCAAGCCTCACAATGGGACATTAAGCATATAGTCTACATTGCATTGCGCTGCTGGGGAAGGGCTACATTGTCAGAGGTACTGTCCTTTGGATGAGATGTTAAACTGAGGTACTGTGTCAATGTTAAATTGCTCATAGCACTATTCATAAAGAGAAAGGAATTTCTCTCAGAGTTATGATTAATAATTCCCCAGGTAAAATGTCACCCACACCAAACTGCACACCCATTAGGCTAATCCTTGCTGTGCTCCAATGGGCATCCTGTCTCCAAATAGACTGACTTCAAAGTCTTCACCTTCATATGTGCTTCAGGAAGCAGTGCTGGATCTAGTTTTGGGGAATGAAGCGGGTCAACTAGAGCAGGTTTCTGTAGGAGAGCATCTGGGCAATAGCGATCACAACATCATTAGATTCAAAGTACTTATGGAAAGGGACAAGGAACAATCAAAGTTGAGGATACTCAACTGGAAGAAGGCTAATTTCAGCAAGTTAAAAAAGGGACCTAGCCAAGGTGGACTGGAGAGAAAGATTGGTAGGTAAAACAGCTAAGGAGCAGTAGGAAGTCTGCAAGGAGGAGATAGTTCGGGCACAGAACAGATACATTTCCACAAAGGTAAAAAGTAGGGCATCCAGACCTCCCTGGATGACTAGGGAAATTAGGACTAAAATAAAACAAAAAAAGGAGGCTTATGACAAATATAATTCCCAAAGTACAGAAGACAACCAATTAGAATATAGGAAGTGCAGGAGGGAACTGAAAAGGGAAATTAGAGGGGCAAAAAGAATGTGTGAGAAACGATTAGCAGGTAACATTAAAGGGAACCCTAAGGTATTTTATAAGCATATCAAGAATAAAAGGTTAGTGAAAGGTAGGGTGGGACCAATTAGGGACCAAGGAAGAAATCTTATTGTGGAGGCATAGGGCATGGCTAATGTACTGAATGAGTACTTTGCATCTGTCTTCACAAAAGAAGAAGATGCAGCCAATGCCCAGTACCGGAGGAAAGGGTAAAGGAAATGGATAGGATTAGTATAAACAGAGAGCAAATACTAAAAGGTTGACGGCGCTCAAGGTAGATAAGTCGCCCAGTCCGCATGGGATGCATCCTAGGTTACTAAGGGAAGTACAGGAGCAAATAGCAGAGACTCTGGCCACAATCTTTCAATCTTCCTTGGACACAGGGGTGGTACCAGAGGATTAGAAGGTTGCTAATGTTACTCCCCTGTACAAAAAGGGGCAGAAGAACAAACCTGGGAACAACAGGCCAGCTAGTCTAACATCAGTAGTGGGGAAACTTTTAGGGATTATAATCAAGGACAAGATAGATCTTCACTTCAAAAGATATAGGTTAATAAAGGACAGCCAGCATGGATTTGGTAAAGGCAAATCTTGCCTGACAAATCTGATAGAATATTTTGATGAGGTAACGGAATGTGTGGATGAGCGTAGTGCAATTGATGTAGTTTATATGGATTTTCAAAAGGCATTTGATAAAATGCCATATGAAAGGCTTATAAAGAAAATAGAGGCCCATGGTGTAAAAGTGACAGTGGCAGCATGGATCCAGAACTGGCTGGGAGACAGAAAGCAGGGAGTTGTGGTGAATGGCTGCTTTTCTGACTGTAGGGAAGTGTACAGTGGCATCCCCCAGGGATCGGTATTGGGACCACTGCTCTATTTAATTGATATTAATGATCTGGACTTGGATATAGGGAGTACCATTTCGAAGCTTGCAGATCACACAAAGTTAGGAAAAATAGTGAATAGTGAGGAGGATAGTAGTCAACTGCAAGAAGATATAGACCAAATGGTAAAATGGGCAGACACATGGCAGATGAAGTTTAATGTAGAGAAATGTGAGGTGATGCATTTTGGGAGGAGAAATGAGGGGTGGCAATATAGGCTAGGTAGTGCAATTTTAAAGGGTGTGAAGGAACAGAGAGACGTGACAGTTCGTGTGAGTGATTCTTTGAAGGGGGCAGGACAGGTAGACAAGGCTATCAAAAAAGCATATGGGATAGGGATACTAGGCTTTATAGATAGGGGCATAGAGTACAAAAGTCAGGAAGTTCTGACTAAACTCTGTAAAACTTTGCTAGTCTAACATCTAGCCTTAGCTAGAGTTCTGTGTACAATTCTGGTCACCACACTTTAGGAAGGATGTTAAGGCATTGGAAAGGATGGAGAGGAGATTTACTAGGATGGTACCAGGAATGAGGGACTACAGCTATGAGGAAAGGCTAGAGAGGTTAGATTTATTCTCATTGGAACAAAGAAGGTTGCGAGGAGGCCTAATAGAGGTTTTTAAGATCATGTGGGGATTTCACAGAGTAGATAGGGATAAACTGTTTCCACTGGTGGGCATATCAGTGAAATTCGTGGTCACAGATTTAAAATTGTTTCAAAAAGAAGCAGAGGGGAGATGAGGAGAAATTTTTTCACCCAGCGAGTTGTTCAAATCTGGAATGCATTGCCTGAAAAGGTGGTGGAGGCCGATTCGATAACAACTTTTAAAAGAAAGGTAGACATTTATTTGGGGAGGACAGGTTTGTGAGGTTATGGGGACAGAGCTGTGGTGTGGGATTAAATTGCTCTTTTTAAATTGCTGGCACAGACTTGATGGGCCGAATGGCCTCCTTTTGTGCCATAAGATTCTATGATTCTATGATAAGCAAATTGTTTCATGTCTGGCGCCTCCATGTCTCTGTGATCTGCTTGAACCTCATTCCCTGCCTGCTTCCTCCACTCAACTAACACAAGCTTGCTGCACACCCTGTCCATTCCATCAGTTCTTGAGCCTTGCTGAGTCATTATACCCCCAACCACTGGCACTCTCTGCCTTCACTAGTGCGTGGGGTCTAACGTCCTTAATGTCGACCTGAACCAACAGACCTTGATTTAATATTTCATCCAAAGAATGAAATTGTATCTGATTCAGTGAGATTTATGAGTGCAAAGAAAAGTAAGCAATTATATCCATTTTATTGTACTTTGCAAAAAAAACACTTCAAATATAAAAATATGTAACTAATGTTTTGGTTTCAATTTATTTTAGCAAATGTGTCAACAATGATATAGAATGCAGCTACAACAAAGAGGGTAGGTTCACTTGGCATCAATTAGATCTCTTGTATCTTTTATTCAGAGTTTATGACTATCCATTTCATAGATTGTGACTGATGTTTGTGACCTCTATTTTTTGCAGAATGCACCTGTGTGTATGATGACAAAATCTTCCACGAAGGTGATATAATCTACCATACAACAGATGGTATTGGAGGGTGCATCAAAGCAACTTGTTCTGTGAATGGAACAATAAACAGAGAAGTCTACCCTTGTACTCCAATGCCTTCCACAGTGCCCAGTACAACACTGATTTTCGAAATCTCATCAGCCACTACAGTCACACAGACGGAGTCCACAACAGGTAGATCTCAGACAGCAGATGTTTTAAAACACTGTAGGATAAAGCCCCGTGTTCAGATTTTAAACTCAAAGTTTGGCTTATATTTCAATGCTGTAACAGATGAGGGCTGCATTGGCGGAAGACAAAGAATGAAAAGATTGGTTGGGATGAAGATGGACTTTCAGTCCATCTGATCTTGTCAATCCACAATACCCACTCTACTGTCCTACCATTAAATTTATTTTGAAATATCCAGTATCCTGGTCTCGACCACCCTCCCTAGCAACCTATTCCAGTATTAATTAACCATAGAGTAAAAAAAATTCCTGGTGTATATCCTGAAATTGCTCTTTGCAGCACTAAACCATATATGTAGAGCCCTATAGCTCAGTGGTTAGAGCGCTCGCTTCACAAGCAAGAGACCTGGGTTTGATTCCAGGCAGGGCAAGATTCCTTACTACACATGCATGAAAATAATCCTTCAAGAAATAAAAACACAATAAAAAATTGGACCTCTTAAATAAATAACCCCTCTCCTTTCAATCCATCTGAACCTACAGCAACAACAAAATTACATTTGTATCGCGCCTTTCACGTCAGATGATATCCCAAGATGCAGGACTCTGAGTGTTTCAGACCCAATAACCTAGAATTAATAACAAATCAAAGCATGGAATGGTGAACTGCAAATAGTCAAATTTGATACAATATAGAATATTATTGACATCATATCAAATGCAAAGATTATTTATTGATACAAATTTATCCTTGAATCCAACCACCACATCAACAGCTTCTTCGACCACCACATCAACAGTGCCTCCCACAACCACATCAACAGTGCCTTCCACAACCACATCAACAGCTGCTACAACCACCATATTAACAGTGACTCCAACTACAACATCAACAACTGTTTCAATCACCACATCAACAGGACCTCCTGAAACTAACACCTGTCAGATGGTGTGCGATTGGTCTCCCTGGTATAATGTCAGCTACCCTAACTATGGATCAGGTCAGGGAGATTTTGAAACCTATGAAAATATTAGAAGTAAGGGATACCATATTTGTTTGAAGCCAGATGACATTAAATGCAGAGCAATAGGTTATGAAGATGTGAACTTAGAGGATTTGAATCAAATAGTACTTTGCAATAAATCTATTGGACTTGTTTGCAGAAATGATGACCAGTTTCCACCAATCTGCAAAGATTATGAAATAAGCATTTACTGTTGCCATTATACGGCCTGCGACTCAACAGCAGCTCCAACCACCACATCAACACATGCTCCAACAACCATATCAACAGAGGCTGCAACCACCACATCAACATTGAGTCCAACCACCACATCAACAACCTTACCAACCACCACATCAACAGTGGCTCCAACCTCCACATCAACAGTAAGTCCAACAACCACATCAACAGAGTCTCCAACCACCAAATCAACAGAGGCTCCAACAAGCACATCAACAGTTGCTCCAACCAGCACATCAACATTGAGTCCAACCACCACATCAACAACCTTACCAACCACAACATCAATAGTGCCTCCAGTCTCCACATCCATTACAACTTGTGTGCCCAGATGTGAATGGACCAAGTGGTTTGATGTATCTCAGCCACAGCTGGGTGAAGCAGGTGGTGATTTTGAAACATATGAAAATATCAGAATGAAACACGATATATGTCTGATCCCCAGTGATATCAAGTGCAGAGCAGAAAAAACTCCAGACATTCTATTTGATAATCTTAAACAGAATGCGCAGTGTAATGTTTCATTTGGTCTCAAATGCTACAATAAGGACCAGGTTGGGGATGTTCCACTTTGTGATAATTATCAGATAAGTATTCTATGCTGCTCAATGTCTTGTTCAACAACAGTGACTCCAACCACCACATCAACAGCTGCTCCAACCACCACATCAACAACCTTACCAACCACCACATCCACAGTGAGTCCAACCACCACATCAACAGAGGCCCCAACCACCACATCCACAGTGAGTCCAACCACCACATCAACAGCTGCTCCAACCACCACATCAACAGCTGCTCCAACCACCACATCAACAGAGGCTCCAACCACTACATCAACAGAGGCTCCAACCAGCACATCAACATTCAGTCCAACCAACACATCAACAACCTTACCAACCACCACATCAACAGTGCCTCCCACAACCACATCAACAGCTGCTAAAACCACCATATTAACAGTGACTCCAACTACAACATCAACAACTGTTTCAATCACCACATCAACAGGACCTCCTGAAACTAACACCTGTCAGATGGTGTGCGATTGGTCTCCCTGGTATAATGTCAGCTACCCTAACTATGGATCAGGTCAGGGAGATTTTGAAACCTATGAAAATATTAGAAGTAAGGGATACCATATTTGTTTGAAGCCAGATGACATTAAATGCAGAGCAATAGGTTATGAAGATGTGAACTTAGAGGATTTGAATCAAATAGTACTTTGCAATAAATCTATTGGACTTGTTTGCAGAAATGATGACCAGTTTCCACCAATCTGCAAAAATTATGAAATAAGCATTTACTGTTGCCATTATGCGGCCTGCGACTCAACAGCAGCTCCAACCACCACATCAACAGCTGCTCCAACAACCATATCAACAGAGGCTGCAACCACCACATCAACATTGAGTCCAACCACCACATCAACAACCTTACCAACCACCACATCAACAGTGGCTCCAACCTCCACATCAACAGTAAGTCCAACAACCACATCAACAGAGTCTCCAACCACCACATCAACAGAGGCTCCAACCACCACATCCACAGTGAGTCCAACCACCACATCAACAGAGACCCCAACCACCACATCAACAGCTTCTCCAACCCCCACATCCGTTACAACTTGTGTTCCCAGATGTGAATGGACCAAGTGGTTTGATGTATCTCAGCCACAGCTGGGTGAAGCAGGTGGTGATTTTGAAACATATGAAAATATCAGAATGAAACACGATATATGTCTGATCCCCAGTGATATCAAGTGCAGAGCAGAAAAAACTCCAGACATTCTATTTGATAATCTTAAACAGAATGCGCAGTGTAATGTTTCATTTGGTCTCAAATGCTACAATAAGGACCAGGCTGGGGATATTCCACTTTGTGATAATTATCAGATAAGTATTCTATGCTGCTCAATGTCTTGTTCAACAACAGTGGCTCCAACCACCACATCAACAGCTGCTCCATCCACCACATCAACAACCTTACCAACCACCACATCAACAGTGAGTCCAACCACCACATCAACAGCGAGTCCAACCACCACATCAACAGAGGCCCCAACCACCACGTCAACAGCTGCTCCAACCACCACATCAACAAGCTTACCAACCACCACATCCACAGTGAGTCCAACCACCACATCAACAGAGGCCCCAACCACCACATCCACAGTGAGTCCAACCACCACATCAACAGCTGCTCCAACCACATCTACAGTGAGTCCAACCACAACATCAACAGAGGCTCCAACCTCCACATCAACAGAGGCTCCAACCAGCACATCAACAAACTTACCAACCACCACATCCACAGTGAGTCCAACCACCACATCAACAATGAGTCCAACCACCACATCGACAGCTTCTCCAACCACCACATCAACAGAGGCTCCAACCTCCACATCCATTACAACTTGTGTACCCAGATGTGAATGGACCAAATGGTTTGATGTATATCAGCCACAGCTGGGTGAAGCAGGTGGTGATTTTGAAACATATGAAAATATCAGAATGAAACACAATATATGTCTGATCCCCAGTGATATCAAGTGTAGAGCAGAAAAAACTCCAGACATTCTATTTGATAATCTTAAACAGAATGCGCAGTGTAATGTTTCATTTGGTCTCAAATGCTACAATAAGGACCAGGCTGGGGATATTCCACTTTGTGATAATTATCAGATAAGTATTCTATGCTGCTCAATGTCTTGTTCAACAACAGTGACTCCAACCACCACATCAACAGCTGCTCCAACCACCACATCAACAACCTTACCAACCACCACATCCACAGTGAGTCCAACCACCACATCAACAGAGGCCCCAACCACCACATCAACAGTGAGTCCAACCACCACATCAACAGAGGCTCCAACCACCACATCCACAGTGAGTCCAACCACCACATCAACAGAGACCCCAACCACCACATCCACAGTGAGTCCAACCACCACATCAACAGGGGCTCCAACCACCACATCCACAGTGAGTCCAACCACCACATCAACAAAGGCTCCAACCACCACATCAACATTGAGTCCAACCACCACATCGACAGCTTCTCCAACCACCACATCAACAGAGGCTCCAACCTCCACATCCATTACAACTTGTGTACCCAGATGTGAATGGACCAAGTGGTTTGATGTATATCAGCCACAGCTGGGTGAAGCAGGTGGTGATTTTGAAACATATGAAAATATCAGAATGAAACACAATATATGTCTGATCCCCAGTGATATCAAGTGTAGAGCAGAAAAAACTCCAGACATTCTATTTGATAATCTTAAACAGAATGCGCAGTGTAATGTTTCATTTGGTCTCAAATGCTACAATAAGGACCAGGCTGGGGATATTCCACTTTGTGATAATTATCAGATAAGTATTCTATGCTGCTCAATGTCTTGTTCAACAACAGTGGCTCCAACCACCACATCAACAGCTGCTCCAACCACCACATCAACAACCTTACCAACCACCACATCCACAGTGAGTCCAACCACCACATCAACAGAGGCTCCAACCACCACATCCACAGTGAGTCCAACCACCACATCAACAGAGGCTCCAACCACCACATCCACAGTGAGTCCAACCACCACATCAACAGAGACCCCAACCACCACATCCACAGTGAGTCCAACCACCACATCAACAGGGGCTCCAACCACCACATCCACAGTGAGTCCAACCACCACATCAACAAAGGCTCCAACCACCACATCAACATTGAGTCCAACCACCACATCGACAGCTTCTCCAACCACCACATCAACAGAGGCTCCAACCTCCACATCCATTACAACTTGTGTACCCAGATGTGAATGGACCAAGTGGTTTGATGTATATCAGCCACAGCTGGGTGAAGCAGGTGGTGATTTTGAAACATATGAAAATATCAGAATGAAACACAATATATGTCTGATCCCCAGTGATATCAAGTGTAGAGCAGAAAAAACTCCAGACATTCTATTTGATAATCTTAAACAGAATGCGCAGTGTAATGTTTCATTTGGTCTCAAATGCTACAATAAGGACCAGGCTGGGGATATTCCACTTTGTGATAATTATCAGATAAGTATTCTATGCTGCTCAATGTCTTGTTCAACAACAGTGGCTCCAACCACCACATCAACAGCTGCTCCAACCACCACATCAACAACCTTACCAACCACCACATCCACAGTGAGTCCAACCACCACATCAACAGAGGCTCCAACCACCACATCCACAGTGAGTCCAACCACCACATCAACAGAGGCTCCAACCACCACATCCACAGTGAGTCCAACCACCACATCAACGGAGACCCCAACCACCACATCCACAGTGAGTCCAACCACCACATCAACAGAGGCTCCAACCACCACATCCACAGTGAGTCCAACCACCACATCAACAAAGGCTCCAACCACCACATCAACATTGAGTCCAACCACCACATCAACATTGAGTCCAACCACCACATCAACAGCTTCTCGAACCCCCACATCCGTTACAACTTGTGTTCCCAGATGTGAATGGACCAAGTGGTTTGATGTATCTCAGCCACAGCTGGGTGAAGCAGGTGGTGATTTTGAAACATATGAAAATATCAGAATGAAACACGATATATGTCTGATCCCCAGTGATATCAAGTGCAGAGCAGAAAAAACTCCAGACATTCTATTTGATAATCTTAAACAGAATGCGCAGTGTAATGTTTCATTTGGTCTCAAATGCTACAATAAGGACCAGGCTGGGGATATTCCACTTTGTGATAATTATCAGATAAGTATTCTATGCTGCTCAATGTCTTGTTCAACAACAGTGGCTCCAACCACCACGTCAATAGCTGCTCCAACCACCACATCAACAAGCTTACCAACGACCACATCCACAGTGAGTCCAACCACCACATCAACAGAGGCCCCAACCACCACATCCACAGTGAGTCCAACCACCACATCAACAGCTGCTCCAACCACATCTACAGTGAGTCCAACCACAACATCAACAGAGGCTCCAACCTCCACTTCAACAGAGGCTCCAACCAGCACATCAACAAACTTACCAACCACCACATCAACAATGAGTCCAACCACCACATCGACAGCTTCTCCAACCACCACATCAACAGAGGCTCCAACCTCCACATCCATTACAACTTGTGTACCCAGATGTGAATGGACCAAGTGGTTTGATGTATATCAGCCACAGCTGGGTGAAGCAGGTGGTGATTTTGAAACATATGAAAATATCAGAATGAAACACAATATATGTCTGATCCCCAGTGATATCAAGTGTAGAGCAGAAAAAACTCCAGACATTCTATTTGATAATCTTAAACAGAATGCGCAGTGTAATGTTTCATTTGGTCTCAAATGCTACAATAAGGACCAGGCTGGGGATATTCCACTTTGTGATAATTATCAGATAAGTATTCTATGCTGCTCAATGTCTTGTTCAACAACAGTGACTCCAACCACCACATCAACAGCTGCTCCAACCACCACATCAACAACCTTACCAACCACCACATCAACAGTGAGTCCAACCACCACATCAACAGAGGCTCCAACCACCACATCAACAGTGAGTCCAACCACCACATCAACAGAGGCTCCAACCACCACATCCACAGTGAGTCCAACCACCACATCAACAGAGACCCCAACCACCACATCCACAGTGAGTCCAACCACCACATCAACAGGGGCTCCAACCACCACATCCACAGTGAGTCCAACCACAACATCAACAAAGGCTCCAACCACCACATCAACATTGAGTCCAACCACCACATCAACATTGAGTCCAACCACCACATCAACAGCTTCTCCAACCCCCACATCCGTTACAACTTGTGTTCCCAGATGTGAATGGACCAAGTGGTTTGATGTATCTCAGCCACAGCTGGGTGAAGCAGGTGGTGATTTTGAAACATATGAAAATATCAGAATGAAACACGATATATGTCTGATCCCCAGTGATATCAAGTGTAGAGCAGAAAAAACTCCAGACATTCTATTTGATAATCTTAAACAGAATGCGCAGTGTAATGTTTCATTTGGTCTCAAATGCTACAATAAGGACCAGGCTGGGGATATTCCACTTTGTGATAATTATCAGATAAGTATTCTATGCTGCTCAATGTCTTGTTCAACAACAGTGGCTCCAACCACCACATCAACAGCTGCTCCAACCACCACATCAACAGCTGCTCCAACCACCACATCAACAACCTTACCAACCACCACATCAACAACGTTACCAACCACCGCATCTACAGTGAGTCCAGTCCCCACATCAACGTTGAGTCCAACCACCATATCAACTTCTCCAACCACCACACCAACTATCATACCAACTACAAATGCTACTTTGAGCCCTACTACAGCCTGCTTCTGCAGTGTAAATGGACATATTCTTAAACCTGGTATGTGTTTTGCTTATATTATCAGCAATTGATAAATTAAAAACCTTGCAAGTATTTCCCTATGTATCTTGCATTTAAACAACTTGTAAATTGTAAAATATAAATGTAATTTGTTGTTTTGATTCAATAATGGATTGGATTATTGGAACAACATTAATTATGTTCCTTTTAAATGATTAATTTACATGTGTATTTTCAGTTTAAAATACAGGTCATATTTATCAAGTAAATGCTTGATAAATTCATAGATTCATAGATTCATAGAATTTTACAGCACAAAAGGAGGCCATTCGGCCCATCTAGTCTGTGCCGGCTCTTTGAAAAGAGCGATTTAATCCCACTGCCCTGCCCGCTTCCCATAGCCTAATAGACCTGTTCTCCCTAAATAAAGATCTAATTCCCTTTTAAAAGTTGTTATCGAATCAGCCTCCACCACCTTTTCAGGCAATGCATTCCAGATTCCAACAACTCGCTGAGTGAAAAAAATTCTCCTCAGCTCCCCTCTACTTCGCCTTGAAACTATTTTAAATCTGTGACCACAAGTCACAGATTCGCCCACGAATGGAAACAGTTTTTCTCTATTTGCCCTGTCGAAACCCCTCATGATCTTATAAACCTCTATTAGGTCTCCCCTCAATCTTCTCTGCTCCAGAGAGAATAACCCTAGCCTATCTAGCCTCTCCTCATAGCTGAAGTCCCTCAATCCTGGCACCATCCTAGTAAATCTTCGCTGTACCCTTTCCAATGCCTTCACATCCTTTCTGTAGTGTGGTGACCAGAATTGAACACAGTATTCCAGCTGAGGCCTCACCAAAGTCTTATAGAGGTTAGTCAGCACTTCCTGACTTTTGTACTCTATACCCCTATTTATAAAGCCTAGTATCCCATATGTCTTCTTAACAGCCTTGTCTACCTGTCCTGCCACCTTCAACGAGTCACTAACACAAATCCCCAGGTCTCTCTGTTCCTTCACACCATTTAAAATTGTACTATCTAGCCTATATTGCCTCGCTTCATTTCTTCTCCCAAAATGCATCACCTCACACTTCTCTGAATTAAAATTCCTCCAACGCTAACTTTGAAAATTTTCAGCAGAAATCATATCTCCCATTCAGCTCTTCTAACAATCCATTGTCTCATGCTGCCCTGCTGAGAGTCAACTGACACTTTATCCTGATTTACTGCAGTAAATTAACTCTTATTATTGTAATAATTATTATGGACTCCTGAAGCTTATTGGTTAAGGTTACAAATGACATCCTAACTGCCTGTGACCAGGGCTCCCTCTGCCTCCTCGTCCTCCTTCACCTGTCTGCTGCGTTCGACACAGTCGATCACACCATCCTCCTCCAACGTCTTTCCTCCCACCTCAACCTTCAAGGCACAGTCCTTAACTGGTTCCATTCCTACCTGACCCACCATTTACACTTTGTTTCTTCCAACGGTATTTCTTCAAACCCCCGCACAGTTTTTCACGGCGTCCCTCAGGGCTCTGTTTTAGGCCCCCTCCTTTTCACCCTTTACACGCTCCCTCTGGGCGATGTCAACCGCAAACATGGGGTAAATTTCCACATGTATGCGGACGACACCCAGCTGTAACTTTCTGCCTCATCCCTCAACCCCCAGACCATCGATGTTTTGACAGCATGTCTGTCCGACATCGAGTCCTGGACGAGGGACAACTTCCTGCAATTGAACGTGAGTAAGACCGAGGCCCTCCTGATTGGCTCAAGCCAGCGCCTCCGCACATCGGGCGCTGCCAGCCTCAACATCCAAGGCTGCACTCTCCACCTCACAAAGCCAATCAGGAACCTCGGCATCATGTTTGATCAAAAACTTTCCTTCCTCCCCCACATCCGCGCCTTGACCGGCACCGCTTATTTCCACCTGCGCAACATTGCCAGGCTCTGCAACTATCTTACCCCCTGCGCTGCCGAAACACTCGTGCACGCATACATCACCTCGAGGCTGGACTACGGAAACTCTCTCCTGGTCGGCCTCCCCAGTTCCTCCATTCACAGGCTGCAGGTCATCCAAAACTCTGCAGCCCGTGTATTATCCCGCACCTGCCTCCGCGACCATATAACCCCCACCCTCGCCCGTCTCCACTGGCTCCCCATCCTCCAGAGGATCGGGTTCAAGATCCTCGTCCTCACCTTCAAGGCCTTACACGGCCTTGCCCCGCCCTATTTAACCAATCTACTTTCCCCCTACAAGCCCACCCGGACCCTCCGTTCAACAGGACTTGGCCTGCTCCAAGCCCCCGCCCAAACCGCCCCACCATCGGAGGCCGGGCCTTCAGTTTCTCCGCTCCCACCCTATGGAATGCCATCCCTCAATCCCTCCGTCTCGTTTCTTCCCTTTCCTCTTTCAAAGCCGGTTTGAAGACTTTCCTCTTCGACCGTGCCTTTTGTTCCACCCCGAATTTTTTGACCTCCCCTTCGTGTCTCACCCCTTCCCAAACACTCCCCTCTCAGCTCGGGTCACACGCCTCCTGTGCAGCGCCTTGGGACGTCCTCCCGACGTGAAAGGCGCTCTATAAATGTAATTTGTTGTTGTTGTTGGTGGTGGTTAGAGTATTCGCATTGCAATCAAGAGACCTGAATTTGATTCCCAGCATGGCAAAACCTTGGGCAGGTTTCCTTACTCCACATGCCTGAGATAATAATCCCTCAAGAGAAAAAACAATAAATAATTTGGTCACTTAAAAAAACAAGACTGTTTATGGGACACTGCAGTGCACGATTGGCTGCTGCATCTCGCCCATAAATATACAGTTAATTCACTTTACGGTATATTCTGTGAAGCACTTTGAGACATCTAGAAGATGTGAAAAGGGCTATATCAAAATGCAAAGATTATTAGTATAATAACCTTTACATTTTGATATACCTGTAAAGGTATATCAATTTAATAGTGCCTTATCAAACCTTGTTTAAAAGTCTCAAAACACATTAAAGTGTATTTGTTGGCAAACGTGGCTGTCAGTTTCAGCATAGTAGTATTCCACAAATAGTAATAAAGTGAATGACCAATTTTATCTTAGAAAATATTGACTAGGACACAAGGAGAAAGTCCCTAATTTTTTTTAGAACAGTACCAGTGTATCTCTAACATTAAATTACACAGGCAGGTGAGACCGCAGTTCAATGTCTCTTCCAAGGAACAACAACATAATTACTTTTGTATAGTAGCTTTCACATCTGGAGGACGTCCCAAAGCACTGGGCAATCAATGTTTTGGACCTGATCTGGGGTCCGGGCTCAGGGAGAGTGGAGGACGGAGGGGAAAGGAGGATGACCGAAGGCACAATCGAAGCGGGGGGGTCCAGAGAACAGTCTTGACAGAGGCCAGGGAGGGGGCGAGGCAGAGGGACTGCGGGATGGAGTTCCAGAGAGTGGGGGCAGAGTGACAGTAGTCCCTCCTTCCAATAGTGGCCGGGTAAGGCGGGGATCGTGAAGCAGGCCGGAGCCCGCTGAGCGGAGGGAGTGGGCAAGTTGGTAGGGGATTACGAATCACCCCCAGTGCTACATTTTGGAAACAAAATAGACAGTCAATTCAGTTTACAGTGTATTCTGTCTGTGAAGTGCTCCAAGATGTCTCTAGGACGTCATAAAGCACTATATCAAATGCAAGGATTATTATTATTGTTACATTATCAGCCTAAACTCCGGAGTGTCAGCTTAGCCTATGAGCTTTAACCCACAAAGTCGAACTTGAACTTACAAACTTCAGATTCGGAGTCAAGAATCCTATCAACTCAAGTAGACTAACACCCCTTCAACCTGTTGAGTTTCCATTAACTATCCTTCCCTCCTGAGAATTCATCATTTTTCCTGAGATGAAGAGAGATGAAGACAAGAAATTTCATGATTGAAACACTGTGGATACAAACTTCACCCAACATCAATACAGCAGTGCTAACATTGTGTAAACTGTGTTTTTCTTAAAACCCCTATTTAAACATTTTGACATAAGAAAATGTAAATTGAGGTTTTTTTTAAGCTGCCTTAATATCTATTTCTTCTTTCTAGGGGAGATAATATACAATTCCACGGATAAAGCTGGCTGGTGTTTTTATGCACTCTGCAATGAGAATTGTGAGATCGTGAAGCGTGCAGAAAAATGTGAAAGTACTGCTTACCCCACGCCATCAGGACTAGCCACAAGTTCAAGCACAATAACTTCTGAATCAACAGAAGCAATCTTATCTACATTGAAATTAACCACAACACAATCTACATCTACCCAAACAGTGATTCCAACTCCATGGTTGACCAATTGTACAGCCGTAAACCCTCCGAGAATAGTGAGTAAATGGTCCCTGGCAGTTGTTTCTATGGCTGTATTGTATTGTATTGACAGAGGAAATGCTAAGATCAACTCTGTGAAAATTAGTGATCACAAAATATTCATTTTTTATTCATCATATTGAAATTAGGTTGGACTTATTTGGTAAATGCAATATGTAGTTTATTGTAATTGGCAGCATCAATAAGTGGCATTTATTAATATTAGATGCAACTGAATTTATGTTGAAGAAGCAGTCAGGTTTTTGATGGAGTATTCAGAATATTGTGTTCTGTATAATTCTTTTCCAACTGGATCCTTCTTTAGATTTCATGGAATATTTTAGGTAAAGTAAATGTTTCCCAATTAGTCCCAATGGAGGTGAGATATTAATACAAGTAACTACTTGGGAGAAGCATCTGACACTCTTCAGCTGAGAAATTCTATTTTCCTTGGAGTGGTCACTATCATCCAAGTTTTTACCCTGCGGAACTATGCTGTCCTGTGGAGCATTCACGATCAGTTCTCTGGTTCTGGTTGCCTCAATGCTCACTGCTTGACCTATCTGCGATTTCACTGGCTCCCTGGACATATTGAATCTATTGAAGTATGGTCATTTAAGTTTTATTTGTTAAGTACAAAGGCTAATGAAATTTATTCTCTCTGCAAATCACAGATAAATGAAACCTGGTTGTTGGGTAACTGCACAATGGCGATTTGTGAAGGGAACAACATTATTTCTGTGGTTCCAATGACTTGTCCAAGTGTCCAAACAATCACGTGTCAAGATGGGCGACCACCCAAAAAAGTTTATGATAAATTTGACTGCTGCTATCACTATGAGTGTGATTGTAAGTATAACAGAAAAGCACTTTTCTGAATTGACATTTTGGTGCAAAACACAACAATTTATGTTTATATAGCACCTTTCATGTCAGGAGAACACCTCAAGTGCTGGGGTGAACTGAGGAGACAGGGAAAAATGTATTACTAGAAAACTCGTGTGCTCAGAATTTATTTTGTGATTGTAGGTGTCTGTGCTGGATGGGGAGATCCTCATTACCTCACATTCGATGGAACGTATTACACATTCATGGGAAACTGTACTTACATACTGGTGAAACAGATAACAGAAGTAATCGGAAACTTCAAAATTTATATAGACAACTACTTCTGTGATGCTCTGGATGGTGTATCTTGTCCAAAGGCCATCATAATATTCTACAAATCCTCAGTAATAACATTGACTCAATCAGTCATCAACGGAAACGTCAAAGTCAAGGTACAGTACCATCTGATGTGTAATCGATGAGAAAGAAGTAGTTGATTTGCCGGCAGATCAGTGGGCAAATTTACCTCACTCTTTGGGACTGAGACACACAGAACTAGATTGTCCAAGATATAGTTGATTTTTTTTACTATATTAATCAATCTTAGCCAGGGCAGCAGTAAGATATTGCAATTAGCCATATTCACCATCTTCAGAGAGTAGAAAAATGAGGGAAAAGTATGTTTCATTGAGTATATCCTTGTGAAATGTTAGTGAATCTTCACACGTTGAGAAGTGAAACATATTTTCATGTGTCTGGTGCTTGTAACTCCAGGATGCTACCCCACCTGAAGGGTGCTGTATGTTAATGTGGGCAGTATATGTTAGTAAGTTGGGCAAGTTACACCTCTGTTTATCTAGCATTAAGTAGGAACCCAGTTGTTAGTTGATTGGTAGATCATTTCCCCAAGGAGGATTTTAATAAGGGTTGACCCATATTCTCCTGAACAATTAGATCACTTATTTGGGATAATATGCTCAATATCTTTGTACAGTAGGGTCCGTCGATATGGAAATTTTCCGATTTAGAAATATCGATGGGCTTCATATACCGAAATATCAATATTTTCAGGGTTTTCGTACTGCGCATGTGCGCGCGTTGCGAGGTGCGCGTGCATTCGGAGGTGCGAGCGCATTTGGGGCCTATCTCCTCAGGAGGTAAATATCTCTCTCTCTCTCTCACACTCACTCTCTCCATCTCTGTGTTTTTCTGTCTGTGTCTCTCTCCTCTCTCACACACCCACCCCATCTCTATCTGTCTATCTATCTATCTATCTCTCTATCTCTCTCTCTCTATCTCTCTCTCTATCTCTCTCTCTATCTCTCTCTCTATCTCTCAAATATCTATCAAATATCTATCAAATATCTATCAAATCTATATCTATCTATTGGAGCTCCTGTGGCTCAGTGGTTAGAGCACTTGTCTTGTAAGCTGGGGAGACCAAGCTGGGGAGACCTGTGTTCGAATCCAGGCAGGTCAGGGCGAAACCTTGGGCAAGTTTCCTTACTCCACATGCCTAATAATAATCCCTCCAAAAAAAACCACAATAATAAAATTGGTCATTTCAATCCACGACTGTGTGTGGGACACTGCTGTGCGCAATTGGCTGCCGCGATTCGCCCACAAATATATACAGTCAATTCACTTTACAGTATATTCTGTGAAGCACTTTGGTACGTTGATAAGATGTGGAAAGCACTATATCAAATGCAAGGATTATTAGTATTATTTATTATTATCTCTCTCTCTCTCTCTATCTATCTATCTATCTATCTATCTATCTCTCTCTCTCTCTCTCTCTCTCTCTCTCTCCCTCTCTCTCTCTATCTATCTATCTATCTGTATATTATCACATCACCCCCACCTCCCCCCCTCCCCCGTCTCTCCCCCCTCACCCCTTGCATACCTGTGTATTGTATTCGAGGACTATGAATACAATATGGCGGCTTGCACCTCGGTCTGTGCATTGTGTATAGAGATGAGCATTCTGGATCTTGTAGTTCATTCCGATTTTTTTCGATATCGTCTTTTTCCATATATCGATATTTTTAGAATGCCTATATCGGCATATCGATATGAAAATTATATCAGATACAACCAATATATCGATATATCACCGGACCCTATTGTACAGTATATTGTCTAGCATCCAGAATTCTGATCAAACATTCAAGTGGTCTTATGTATAATAGCTTTAGCATGTTTGCAAATGCTGGTGACCAGTGGCTGAAGGATATGGTTTCTGTTTCACAGGTACTGCTCAACAACATTGAGGTAACACAGCCATTCGAAACGGACTTTCTCAGGATTACCACCTCAAAAATTGCCGTGAAGGCAGAGATTATTGACATCGATGCTACCGTTATTTTTGATGGCATGAGTTTTCTCGTGACTCTTCCCTATAAAATATTTGGAGAAAATACCGAAGGACAATGCGGTACGTAACACTGACATTTTAAGTGTAAAATTGCGAGCTCTGAGCTGAGCTGAGACTGGGTAATTGATATTGTTTATATGAAGTTGTTTTAGAGTTTGTGGTAACATTCCAGAAACTAATCCTGACATTCATCTCCCTCAAGTAACAAAATAAACTAAGTTGAGGTTTGACATTGCACATTGTATGTATACAGTATAAGGAATGTGATGATGTGTTTCTGTTACCTACTGCATTCTGCAATGCTCTTGGAAATGTTTCCTTTGTAACAAAGGAAAATAGAATTAAGAGAAGTCTTGTTTGAAATTCCTGACTCTAGGCACCTGCACAAACAACAGGACCGATGACTGCACATTGCCCGATGGAACCCAGGTGTCTTCATGCTCTGAATCAGCAGGCTTCTGGTACATTGAGGACAAAAGCAAACCATACTGTGAAGCACCACCAGATATACCCCCAACCAATCAGCCAACCAACCAGCCAACCAATCAGCCAGAAACAACATCCAAACCCTGTGAACCATCAGATATTTGCAACATCATTTTAAGCCCGTAAGTGGTGTCTCATTATCAAAGTTATTTTCAATACACATATAGAATAGGGTCTCACTCAACAACAACATCAACTTGTGCATACATAGTGACTTCCACAAGGATAGCATCTCCGAGCACTTGCCAGTGGCAGAGCCTGACACCGGGCCGGGGAGAGGAAGGTGGCCATAAACACAGTCGAAAAGGTTATGACCAGCTCTGCCTTGTACCACTCCACAACTTTTCCCGACTCCGCCACTGCCTCACCCCTCAGGCTGCCAAAACCTTCATACATGCATTTGGCACCTCAAAGCTCAACTATGGAAACTCCCTCCTTGTCAGCATGCTCAATGCTTCACTCCACAACCAGCAGATCATTTAAAATTCTGCAGCTCATGTCCTCTCCCACACAAAGCTCCATAACCCCATCACCCTCACCCTGCTCCACTAGCTCCCCATCCCTCAGAGGTTAGAATTCATAACCCTTGTCCTCAGTTTCAAGGCCCTTCATGACCTTGCCCCCTCCTACCTCTCTGCCCTCCCTCATCCCAACCCTGCCCCCCATGTTCGAGTCCTGATCTCCAACTGTTCTGCACCTTGAGACAGCTTCCCAACGTGAATAGTAATTTTGTTGTTATTATTGAAGAGGAACATTTTCAGGTAGTACTTCAAAAAGGCAAGAGAGGGGGCAAGGTGGAGGGATTCAGGAAGTGTTCCAGAGTTTTGGGGCATAGTGGCTGAAAGCATGATCTCCAATGTTTGGGCAGAGATGGGAGGGACGAGCAGGAGGAGGTGGGCAATGTTGCAGAGGTGGAAGAGGGCTAGTTGGTGATCGGATGTGGGGATTGAAGGACAGCTGGAGGTCGAACTGGACATCCAGATTGCACACTGGTTGAGTGAGTCTGAGGGAGAGTCCAGTGAGGTTGAGAAGTTTAGATCTGCAGGAGTGAAGATGTTGAAGGGAGTCACGGAATAATTCAGCTGGAGGGAGTTTATACTCATCTAGGCCTTATTGTCTGCCAGACAAGCTAATAGAGTATTTGCAGATGTTGGTACTGTAGATTTGTGTGTCGTCCACATATATGTCTCTGCGGAAGACATCACCCAGAGGGAGCATATAGATGCTCCAGCCAACAAAGCAATTGACAATTTTAAGGCAAATTCAACAGAAATACCAGGAATTATTGATTTCACAGAAGGGAAATCAACAAATTAGAATAGGTTACCAGGAAAGATGATAGATAAGATACTGAACTCATTGGTGAAATGGCTTGAGGCTACAATGGGAAACCAGTCAGGTGGGTATTCTGGAATGATGAGATCAACTAAGCCGGGGAGTCTCCTTCATCTGAACCCCTCTTTTGACAGTGTGAATACCACATATATACCATTGAATTTACATGCACTGTATTAAAATAAATGTCTCTTTGCTTCTTTTGCAAGATATATTCATGAGTGGGACTAGATCATATCACACCAAATTCATCTAGATTTGCATCTATGCATTACGGTGTGTGTTTGTGTATAAGAAGTATATTAAAAGATGCTATGATCAGATGTAATTAGGATTAACCATAGTTTTTTTTTATTTCTATTCCCTGTACACACTTCTTACAATCTACCTCAAAATGACACTAGAATTTCGATTGAATTTTTAACTATCCTTTTTCCCTCAGTATCTTCTCTGAGTGCCACAAAATCCTTCCTCCAGCCCCCTATTTTGCGGCTTGCGTATTTGATGAATGCCAAATGAAGAACACCACAATAGAATGTTACAGTTTAGCAATCTATGCACAAATGTGTAAATTGCAGGCTGACATCTGCGTGAACTGGAGAGAAATGACGAAGGGGGAATGCTGTAAGTTATTAAGTCCTACTTTGAAATGTAATTCAATTTATATCAACAACAAAATATTAACTCACAACAAGCACACAAGTATAGTTTTTCAAGATGTCTGTTCTTAAAATTAAACAGCGTATACCTGCCCTGACACAATGGTGTATGAGCCCTGTGGACCCAAACAACAACTTACTTGCAGTTTAAGGTTTGTCATGTTCTCTTGAAAAAAAATCTATTTTGTGGTTTTGTTCTTTATCACATTCCCCTGACTATATTCCCTTTTATACCCTCAATGTGAAGATATACTGACAAGAGTACACTATGGGATGAGAGTGCATTCACCGAAGGCTGTTTCTGCCCAGATGGGAAATTTCTCTTTGTGCAGTTAGACATGTGTGTAGATATCTGTGGTAAGTAGATTTCTTTGTTTTTCTGCTCTTGAGGGACTTCACTTTTCTTTCCTGCTGCTGGTGGTACAGTTCCACAAGCACTCCCTGGGTATATTTTTCCAGTTATCAAACTAATACCTTTCTTCCTTGTGGGAGGTAAGCAGTCTCCTTTTTGCTAAACTGGCTCAGAATGAAAACAGAATAGTGGAATGACAATCTCAATAGTCCCGTTCCTGAGCCAGATGATAGAGTGTTCCTAACTGGACAAGCAGCCGAAAACTTTCCAGATAGTGTTTTCAGTGTAAGCTGTGCGGTTTCAGCTGGTTTGTCTCCAGCAGTGCCCCAATGCAGACTCTGGGTCTCGAAGTCATGGTTTCATTCAGTAGGGTGTGTCCACCAGGTAGAGAGCACATTCCAATTGCAATACATGGGAGTTTCTCTGTTTAAGGGGGGAATACATGGAACACTCAAATTAGTTTGGATACTGTTAAGCACGGTGATTTGTTTCTGCATGTGTCAGTCACTTGGCTGACCAAAACTAAATTGTCTAAGTGACCACAATCTATTTGGAAGAATTTCTAATGCGTTTTGATGGAATATTTGAGTAAGTGAATGTCAGCTAATTCAGGGTAGATCATCAATTAAATCTAGAACCTCATGATTCACATGGTTTGATTACACATTGGATCAACTGACTGAGTCATGAAAGAAACTAGGCATATTTCCTTAATAGCAATTTATGTTGGTTTATAGTGGAGTGACTGCCTCATTCCACTTGAAAAAAGAATGTCAGTATCTCTATGGTGGTCTTGGTTGTCCAGATCCTGATCCAGGTAATAACAGTCCAGTCAGCAAGACTTGAGTGGCAGACCAGTTTCTGGGAGTAGAGTTTCTTCCCATTCAGCTCTTGTTAATCCTGAAACCCAAAGTGCTAGCTGGATGAACAGGACAGCTCCAACAGGATTGTCTGTGAGGGTGGGAATCTTAGCTGCTTCCCACATTTTCCCCCATGAGTTCTGTTGCCTGATAATCATCAGTGCTAATTACTTTTGTTATTTAGCTCTATCGCTCATTGATCTTTCATGAGTTTCTGAACTTTATATCAATATTATGTTTTTTTATCCAATCCCTAACCAGGACTGCCATCTTCCAACTCCATCATATTGCTCGCTTTCAACTGTACTTTACCCCAATGCGGCCAAAACCCTCATGTGTGTGTTTGTCACCTTCCGCTTGGCTTATTCCAACAAACTCCTTGCTAGTCTCCCAGATCCATTCAAAAGATCCAACTCATTCAGAACTCTGCCGCCCGCATACTGATATATTGACCAAGCTCTGTACCCATAGCTCACCAGTTCTGTCCAGGCTCCACTGGCTCCCCATAACCGAACGGATCAACTTCAAGATCCTCACACTTGTGTTCAAATCCATTGACTCCCTGGTACCTCCCTACCTCTCGACCTCCTCACTCCCCGGATCCACCACCCAGCATCTCTGCTTGACTAGTACCGGCCTCCTTCACACCTTTCACTCCACCATCAGAGACTGCGCTTTCAGCCACTATGCCCCAAAGCTCTGGAATACTCTCCCTCAATCCCTCGCTCCCCTCTTTCAAGTCCCACCTGAAAACTTTCCTCTTCTACCGTGCTGATGGCGACCTCCCCCCACCCCTTGGCTCGGAATTAGACTCCGCCACTGTTAAACACTTTAAGACTCTATGCTGCGTCACTATATGTTGCACTATATGGCACTATATGTTTTTGTGGTTTACTAGATTATTACTAAAACATTTGATAATTCTCTCGTTATACAGTATTCTATAAATGGTGTGAGTTTCTAGCTAATCATTTGAATGTTTAATTCTAATATTCTCTGCCTTGTAGAGTGCATAGGACCGGATGGGAAGCCAAAACAGGTACTAGATTCTCCTTACTTCTTAATTTGTAGTTCTACAATATAGTAGAACTATAATTTTTTATCCAGAACATTGTTATGGTCTGGAATGCATTGCCTGAAAGGGTAGTGAAAGTAGATTCAACAATAGCTTTCAAAGGGGAATTGAACAAACTTAAAAAGGAAGAATTTGCAGGGCTATGGGATAAGAGTGGGGGGGGTGGGGCTTTCTTTGAAAGAGCTCTCATAGACACAATGAGCAAAATGGTATAACATGCTGTAAAACTCTATGATTTTATAACTATTGCCAATGTATTCATCTTCTAAGATATCAATATCTTTCTGGCTCAGATTGGTGAAACATGGCAAAGTAATTGTCAAGACTGTTTGTGTGATAACACAACACTCAGTGTTGTCTGCCAACCCCACCATTGCCAACCAGTTCAACCTGTTACATGCACAAAACCAGGCTTTGTGCCAGTTGTCCATCCAAGTGAACAGGACTCTTGTTGTGACGAAACCGTGTGTGGTAAGTAAGCATTGTACTTCTTGAACCATGCAGGTATGTTACTTACTGCAGCTCACACATTAAATATCCAGTGTGTGAGCACATCAGATCTTGGGATATGTGGGAGTGGGCAAGTCTGCAAATACCTCTCCTCCCCACGTACTGCCTTTTATACAGTGAAATTAATGATACAGAAGTTATAATATACATTATCAAAGGGAAGCATGATGGTAATTTCTCCCCATTACATCTTTGTATTTGTTTTCATTCAAAAATTGAAGATGCCCCTATAGTGTAGGTAATCATGTGTTTGCCGACAACATCATTATTTATGACCTTTGCATAAGAGGAATGAATGTGTTCAGTAATTGAAGCAATGTTGGAGATTATAGCTTTGCAAACAGGTTTGAGACCACTCTGATGCCACAACTATCGATTTATCAACACACAACAGCACAAAAAGAGATGTTTGGATTGATTTAATCACACTTACTTTTTTATTTATACAGAATGTAATGCAAGCTATTGTCCATCAAAGAAAATTAGTTGCGATCCTGGATTTGAACCAATTCCATACATTCCTGAAGGCGATTGTTGCTTAACTTACAAATGTGGTAAGTAATCTTTGAATGTAATCCTTGCATTTGATATCGCACTTTTCACATCTGCTAGACATCTCAAAGTGCTTCACAGAATATACTGTAAAGTATATTTGTGAGCGAAATGCGGCAGTCAATTGCACACAGCAGTGTCTCACAAACAGTTGTGGATTAAAGTAACCAATTTATTATTGTTTAATAACAAAATATTATTCTGTTTACAGTGCCAAAGAAGGTGTGCGTGTACAATGACACTGAATACAAGGTAAAGGAACTCTGGCATCCTCCACCACTACCTCTCCACCTAACTATTGAGATCCTTGCACACATCCTCATTATGTCCAGGCTTGACTATTCAAATGAGCACCGGGCAACACAGTTCCTCCATCCACCAACTGCAGACTATCCAGAGCGCAAACCTATGTCCTGTTCTGCAGCAGGCTTTGCCAGCCTATCACCCGTTACTCGCTCAGCAACACCAGCCCCCAATGAATCAAATTCATGATCCTTGTCATTCTATTCAAATTCTATCGCAGTCGTCCCCACCCTCACTCTCTGACCTTCTATAACTGTATAAATCTTGGCTTTCCCTTTGCTCAGCCTGCTTCATGTCTCCTAGCTGAGCTTTCAGTCATTCTGCCTCACTCTCCGGTACTCCAACTCAGAGTCCTTTCAACTTGCCCCTCATTCCACTCCTTTAAATCCCACCTTATTTCTTTGACCCCCATCTTTGGTCCGTCTTTCAGTCCACACCCAACTCTTCAGCTCCAGCCCTCCACCTATTCCCCCCCATCTCTGGTGTCCAGACAACTGTGTCAATCACCTTGAGATGTCCTCCAATGAGAAAGGAGCTTATAATTGTAAGTTGTACTATACAGATCAGGAGTTCGGCTGCTATTTCTGATTCTGTACAGTGTATGTTTCTAAATAATGTGTCCAGACTTGAGATGCAGAAATTCTATACATTTTTCAAAAAAAAAGTACAGTATCTTGCAAAAGTTATAACAGCTGACACAGGAACAGCAAACGTATTATAGAAATGTTAACATAGCTTCTCCAAGTCTATCAATTCCTTTGATGTAAACTGACCCATAAAACTGTAATCTGGTCTTTCAGCCAGAAGCCATCGTTCCTCAGGACCCTTGTTTGGACTGCATATGTACAAAGGAAACTGATCCATCCACCCAACTCTACCTCATTCACTGCAACAACAAAACCAAAGACTGTCCAGTCATCTGTTCACCAGTAAGCACCTGACCCTGATTCTCGCTCCCCTCCTAACAATATTATTCAAGATTCTGATTATTGTTTTTTTCAAAGGAGAGTATTAGAAACGTTTCTATGTATTTTTCTCAGGGCTTTCAGTATGAAAAGGATGAAGGAGAATGCTGTGGCAGTTGTGTCCAGAAAGACTGTATAATCGAGATGCCAGACATGCCATCAATAATCCTTAAGGTTTGTGCATGTTACCTGCGGAACCAAAGGACCATAATAATGAATGCATTGTTTATTTGAATGGTTTGTGTTATAGTAACTGTTTATGGATGATGCTATATGATGTAAAGTGACTATTCAAAATATTTAGTGCTTCCTTCACATCAACTCAGCCTTGGAGATCTGCCTTGGAGAGGCTGGAATTGGTTGATATTTCATTTACTGAGTTATGCCACAGGAACTGAAACTGAATAGGCAAGATGAATCTTTTGATGCAGGCAGTCAACTGCATGTAGTTCACGTGTAGTGCAGTACATTCTCCCTGATGAATAAGGTCCTTAAGGTATGTGCATGTTACCTGAGTATATAGTTTGGGACACAATATGTTAAGCAATTGCCAGGATGGTGGCAGGCAAACTAGATGGACTTGTTCTGATTAGCAAATTCTTATGTTCTTACTTGGTCTTAGTGAAAATGTTTTTTTTTAACGATTTTGTGTAATTATTATTTTCCTGAATAAAACAAAATCTCTTCCTTTATTGGCATAGCCTGGAGCTATCATTGCAGACCCACAAGACAACTGTACCAAATTCGAGTGTGAGAAAATAGGACCTCATTTTATTCCAAATATCTACAAGCAGTGGTGCCCTGAGTTGGACAAGGATGACTGTGAGCCAGTGAGTGTGAAATGCAGGACAAACATTTAGTTTGCATATTTAGACCTTGTTTCAAATGTTTTAGACAATGTGCTTCTAAATAATGGACATTCCTTTATCTCTAATGCTCTGCTCTATGTTTGGCAGGGAACACTAAGGCTTGACTCAAATGGCTGTTGTCAAACATGTAAGTAACATCTACATTACAGAAATATTATTATTATCATTACAAAATCATTAAGCTTCTTTGTGAGTTCCATTCTGAGCAAATGAAAGGGCAGCAGCCTACTCACCAAGACAGACGTTGGAGGGGAACCTGTGCTCTTAACAGTCTATCATTCCATATCCATTCTTCAGATTGACCTCAATAACCCCAGATCCATTATTCCATGTTTAGATGCCATAATGGCCAGGGTATCTGCTGCAGCTTTGTGCTCCACCATATGGGCAGTGATTTATACAGGGCATGACATACATGGGTATCACTCACATTCTGTAATGTTGCATTTGAAACATCCAGTGAGTGCTAAACAGCCCAACCCTGGCAAACTCCCTTCTTCCTATTCTTCAGGTTTTAAAGTTTAAGAGGATTCTAGTCTTCCATCAAGCAGTTGTCATAATGTAATGGTGGACATTTTGCTGAAAGTTTTGGTTTTCTTCCCTGACTCTCAGAAGCAAACCCAATCGGCCTAGTGAGTGGTGCGAGGGCAAAGCAGTTCTAGTTGGGGCTGTCGAGGTTAAGGTAGTATAGAGAGAAGCAACAGAAGGATTTGCAGTGTTAGAGGAATGGTTAATGATGATGAGGGGTTTTGGTAGCGAAGTTAAGCAAAAACTGATTCCTCTGGAAGGTGGGTCGGTAACCAGAGGACACAGATTTAAGATAAAATTGGCAAAAGAACCAGAGGGGACCTGAGGGGACCTAACATCTGTTAACTGGGTGGTGGAAGCAGATTAAACAATAGCTTTCAAAAGGGAATTGGATAAGTATTTAAAAAGGATAAATTTTGCAGTACTTTGGGGGTAAGAGTGAAGAAGTGGGATTAGTTGGTGGTTCTTTCAAATAGCCGGCACAGACATGTGTGATATAGAGGTGTGTGATATTTTAAATGGGATAGAAAAGGCAATCAAGAAAATCCAACATTTTTGGATGCAGCAAGACAGTAGAACAAGAGAATATATATGTATAACTTGCAAAGGGCAATTTCAGGGCAGATACCAGCGAGCATTTCTTTATCCAGAGTTATCAACAACTGAAACTGGTTCCCTGGACAGTTGGTTCAAGTGTGTGAGAGATAATGGAAAGTGACCAAATAAATACCAGACTTCTTGATCTAAACATTCCTACAGCTGACACCTTCATCGTGAATCCTCATTTCACTCAACTACCTTTCAGCAAATGTAGTGAATCCACTGGATCTATCTAACTCTTAACACATTGCAGTTTGATGAGTTGACTTGTGCTCCATGTCTGCAGGTGCCCCAAGGACCTGCAGTATCTCAGAAACCAGCACCTTCATTCGTCACAAAGAATGTCAGTCTGAAAAGAAAATCTCGCTGAAATACTGTGGAGGACGATGCATTACCTATTCCATGTATGTATTCAATTTCCATTACTGTGGGAACCCATTGTCAGAAAAATTTATGAATAGAATCATAGAATGTTATGGCACAGAAGGAGGCCATTCGGCCCATCAAGTCTGTGCCGGCTCTGTGACCGAGCAAGTCACTTTCATTAACCCCAATCACCAGCTTTCTCCCCATAACCCTGCAAACCCGTCTTCCCCAGATACCTATCTAGGTCTCTCTTAAAAGCTGCTATCGAATCGGACCTCACTACCCTTTCAGGCAGATCATTCCATAGATGAATCTGTTAAGGATATGGCCACAGCTATATGTTTTAGCTATTAGCAATTAGTTACTGAGGAGAATATTCTATTCCATTTTCACTTCTGTATTGCAATCTAACCAATGTAAATATCCCTCCACATTGTTAATCAGCCCATTCCACCACAGTGAATGCAAGCATTATTAGTATGCATAACACAGCAATTATTTCATTGGGAAGTTAAGTGTAACATCAGTAACAAGAGACACCAATCCACTAAACATTTTTAAAGGGAAATTAGACATACATCTGAAAGTAAAGTATAAAAGGGAATGGATGGGGCTAAAAGTGTAGCTTGCATAGATCTGGCATGATAAACCACATAGCATCATTCTGTGCTACATAAGTGGACCTCTCAAATCGTGTCTCCTGGTAAGCAGAAGTACGTCATGGTGGAGCTATGTTCCCGAGGTCAACATGACAGACTTCCTGGTGCCTGCCAGAATAGCTAATTGCAAATGCCATCACGCTGTCTGATTTCAGAGTCATTGTGTGTTGTCAAGGAGCCTTGAGTGTAAGTGCTGTCTCCTTGTGCTTTTCTCATACAGGTATTCTGCTGAAGCTAATGCAATTTCCCACAACTGCTCGTGCTGCCAGGAGTTAGCCACCAGCCAGCATGCTGTCACCTTACATTGTCCAGATGGCACGACCATGGAGTTCACCTACTTATCTGTGACCGAGTGTGGATGCACAGCCACCACCTGCGGGGAACCCACAACGACAGCGGCAGGCAAAATATCAGGACAAAATTAGGAACAGCATTGTACAATGCAGAGGATAGGAGGACACAAAAAAGGGAATAGACACCAAAGCTTTAAGTAGTAAATCAAACTATGAATGCCAAGCACACTGCCTCTCTGTTTGCTTTGCTGAAATTGCCGTTCAATTTGTTTTTTCTTTCAAGCTTTCTGCCACTCTAGCTTATCCCCTGTATAAGCATCTGCTTTGCAAACATTACCCAGAGTTTACATTATGGCAACAACTGATTTAAACTTGCCACATTCATTCTAATTCTACTGTGAAAGGTTTGCACCACTACATTGTTCGCCAGTGTATACAGCATGTGAGTGTCACTAAAATCTCTATTAGAAGGTTCTGCACTATGGTGTTACTAAATGTTATGCAAAGAACTTTCTACAAAATGGATGAGGTTCAGTTAACTCACAGTGAACCTCACACTGAATAATATCGGTGCCAGCTACTTGTAACAGCCACTGCAATGAGGAAACGACCTAAAAAGTAATGTTATAATTCAACACAATTCACTATCTGTTCTTTAACCAAAACATCTTCTCACTCTCTCTTGCCATAAATGCAGGTGATCTGATTTTAGATTTTGTTTATAGTCAATAAATGTTTGTCAATTGCATTTTATTGTTGGATTATTCATCAAACAAGTCATTTCACTCCGAGCAAACCAATTTAAGACCAGCAAAGTCAACTTCCATGCATTAGCGCTCTCTACACAGTTTAGTGTCCCAGATCGCTTCACAGGGGCAGAGTTTGACAATCCGCCAGGAGAAGTAGGGGGTAGGTGACCGGAAGCACAATCAAAAAGGAAGGTTTTTAGGCGGGTATGAACAACCACAACAACAACTAAATTGCACTTATATAGCACCTTTCACATCAGGAGGACGTCCCAAAGCGCTGAACAGTCAGGTCGGGACCCGAGCAGGGTGGGGAGGGTCAGGGTAGGGGGAAGGGGAAGGAGAGTGGGAGAGGGGGAAGAGTTAGTGAGGCAGCCGAAGGCGCTGTCGAAGAGGAAGGTCTTGAGATCGGCCTTAAAGGAGGAAAGGGAGGAAGCGAGGGGGAGGGGCTGCGGGATGGAGTTCCACAGTGTGGGAGCAGAGAGGCTGAAAGCCCGGCCACCGATGGTTGGGTGGTTAGGACGGTGGACGCGGAGCAGGCTTGAGTCTGCTGAACAGAGGGGTCAGGCGAGCTGATAGGGAGATAGTAGGTCAGAGAGATAGGCGCGGGCAAGGCCGTGAATGGCCTTGAAAGTGAGAATGAGGAACTTGAATTCAATCCTCTGGGTGATGGGGAGCCAGTGGAGATGAACAAGGGTGGGATGATGTGGTCACGAAGTGGGGGAGAGAGGAGGCAAGATGGTGGGATTGAGGGAGAGAGTTCCAGAATTCCAAGATGTAGTGGCTGAAGGCATAGCCACCGATGATGGAATGGAGGGCACAATGGACAAATATGAGGCAGGAGCCAGCCAAGCAGAGGCATCGGGTGGTGGAGTCAGAGGTAAACATGTCTAATAGGTAGGGAGGTGCAAGGGAACTGCGTGATTTGAAAATGAGTGAGAGGATCTTGAAATCGGTATATTCAATGATGGGGAGCTGGTGGAGCCTAGTAAAGGGTGGTGTTTTGGGGACACAGAGTTTTGCGTGGGTGAGTATCTGGCCAGCAGAGTTTTTAATAAATTAGAATTTGTGTATGGTGGAGCTGGGAAGACCAGCAAGGAGGGCGCTAGAATAGACCAGTCGGGAACTGATGAAGACAAGAGTTTCTGCTTCATTCAAACCCAAACGAGAGAAGTCATTGATGGGAGCCAGAGTACGGCTAGTGGAGAAGTAGAGTTGGGTATCATCCGCGTACATGTGGAAGTTTACCCCATGTCTGCAGAAGACATCACCAAGAGGGAACATATGATGAGGAAAAGAAGGCGTCAAGGATGGAGCCTTGGGGTATCCTGCAGGTGAATGGGCGGGGGCGAAAGGAGAATCCATTTGCCAAGATGGAGTGCTAGCAGTTGGTTAAGTAGAACTCAAACCATGCGATTGTGGTCCCACTAAGTGGATGGTGGAGGACAGTTGTCGGGGTGGATGACGTGATCAACCGTGTCCAACACAGTGAAAAGATCCAGGAGGATTAGGAGTCAGAGGGAACACTGGTCACAGAGAGAGAGGACATTGTTTATTACTTTGACGAGTGCTATGGCTGTGCTGGTTTCAGCAGAAACCAGAGTGGAGGGGTTGGGAGTGGAGGGCGAGGTATGAGTGAAATTAGTTTGCAACAACAAGTTCCAGGGTTTTGGAATGTAAGTGTAGTGAGCTAGATTGAAGGAACATCAAAACACATACAATATTCTAACACTGCATAGGTACAGGAAAGAAAAGAAAATGGATCACATAACTTCCTTTCTATGGTAGACAAATAGATGTCTGGATCTCGCAAGTACAATCCTGACCTACCGGTTTCTTGCCACTTCAACTCTCCTTCCCACTCGCTGTCTGACCTCTCCATCCACAGTCTCCTACACTGTTCCAATGAACTGCAGCGCAAGCTCAAGGAACGGCACCTTACAGCCCTCTGGCCTCACTATTGATTTCAATAATTTGAGGCCAAGTCTCCCCCTCCCAACATGCCCCATTTCTGATGAAGACCCTAAGGGTCATGGACCCAAAAAGGTTTACTCACTTTCATTTCTCCAAAGCTCATAGCCCCAAAGCTCATAGCCTCATAGCCCATGGACCCATAGCTCATATCCTCATAGCTAACCCAGGTTTCTCACTTGCAAGGCTGTAACCACTGAGCTACAGGGCTCCACAAGGATGGAGATGGTCAGGGAATCTGGTGCGGGAGAGGACACTGGCTACAGAGTTCTGGGTGATCTGTAGCCAATGGAGGGAGGAGTTGGGGGGGCTGACAAGCAGGGAGTTTGCTCAGTCGAACCTGGATGTTATGAATCCGTGAATTACACTTATAATGAGGGTATATAACAAGGACCTATAACAGATATGATGTTTTTCCCAAAATTCTGGAATCGTTCATTCCAATTACTTTTCAGAGAAAATTTGAATTTGATTGATTGTTTTTCTCTCTGATGTAATGCATTTGTCAGTTAAAGAATGTCCAATTTATTCACAATAGCTTTGTGTCAACACAGAACCACTCAATCTATAACCAATGCTGCCCTCTAGGGCCCTTGAAGGGTAAATCATTTATGGTACAGAGGAAAGCCAGGTACCCTTAACTATTCCAGTAGAATTCTTTTGCTCTATAATCCCATTTGAGAATATATTTTTCCTTCCAAGTCTTTATTCCATTCCCTTTTATTTGTTATTATGAGGGAATATACTGTAAAGTGAATTGACTGTACAGTTTATTTTGTGGGCAAAACGTGGCAGCAGCATCCCACAAATAGCCATGCATTGAAGGGACCAATATATTACTTTTTTGAAGGAATTATTACCCCAGAAATGTGATCCGCCAATTGACTAACTTATTGTTGGGTAAACAGAGGCATGTCGAGTAAGGAAACTTGCTCAACATTTTAACCTGTCAGGAATCGAACCCAGGTCTCCGCTTGCAAGGCAAGTGATCTAACCACTTAACTAAAGGACTCCCAATGTATCAATGACATATTGTCACTAACCAGCTTTGCTCCCACCTCTCCCTCCATGAGCCCCTCTAGTCTCATTTCCACACTGCCCATAACACAAGATGGCGCTTGTCCAGGTCACAAACAACATCCTCTCTCTCTGTGACCAGGGCTCCCTCTGCCTCCTCGTCCTCCTGGATCTCTACACCGCATTCGTCACAGGCAATCAACGCCATCGTCCTCCACCGCCTCTCCCCCCTCATCCACCGTAGTGGGAACCACACTTACATGGTTCAAGTCCTACGTAACCAAACGCCTTTACTTCATCTCTTCAAACAGTTTTGCCTTCTGTTTCTCCTCCTGTCTCCTCCCAGTATCCCAGGACTGCAACCTTCACCCCTCCTCTGCCTCATCTATAGCAGCCTGCTCCCTCTGGGTGATATCATCTGCAGACATGGACATGGACATGTAAATTTCCACATGATGACACGCAAGTGTATTTCTCCTCCAGCTGTGACTCCCAAGTCTGCCCATGTTCTGTCAGCTTGTCTGGTGGAAATCAGGGCCTGGATGAGCGAAGACTTCGTACAACTAAATGTTGGCAAGATGGAAGACGTAACCTTTGGCTCTTGTAAATGTCTTCTTTCCTGTGGCTCTGACTCCGCTACTGTCAAGAGCTCTGGGACACTAGCCTGTGTCAGAGGCACTGCGTAAATGCAAATTTCAAGAAGCCAGGAAGGGACAAAGCATGTACCAGCCTGTGAGAATAACAGCAGGGACAGAGTAACTGAGCATCTGATCAATCTGCATGGCTGTGGGAGAGTTAACAACAACAACACTCATTACGTGTCTCTTTAACAGAAACACAGAGATGAAGGTGATAATGGCAGATCAGATAATTGGGTAGTAAGTAGCTCCTTGGAATGTCCTCCCAACATGAAAGGCGCTGTACAAATGTAGTATTGTATTGCTGAGTAGTATTAAGAGGTATAGTGAAAGGGCATTGGGATTAAATGATCTGCCGATATCGAACAAACTAGTGGAATACGCTGGATGGGTTGAAAGACCTCATTTGTGCCTATGATTGTTAGACGGTACACCAGGACAAACTCCTTTCTGTTTGCGTTGGGATCTTAAATACCCACGTGAACAGTCAGGTGAATTTAGTTAAACGTACATGCGAAAGATGTCACGTCTGATATGTAGCACTCGCCCAGTCCTATACTGGAGCATCAGCCTGTCAGCTAAAGTCACAATGTGGGGCTTGAACCCACAACTGTCTGAGGAAAATGTGCCGTCACCCAGTGCCATCGCTCTGCATTCTCTACTATGCAAAAACAGACCCAGCTTAATCCTTAAACCCAGGCCCTACAGGTGGTTGGGTACCCAGTGAGCCTGAGCCCTTGCTGAGAGGAGGAATGTAAGATTGCAATGACTAGCAGCACTTTGCGCTCCAGGTTTTTGGGCAACCGAGGCCTCCCAGGGAGGCCATGCTCCCACATTGCGAGCAGAGGGTCACTTGGGTGCCTTGAGCTGCTTCATGTTCCAATTACCACATTAAGACAAATGGCTCTGGTTGCTAATTAGCAGCTGCTACGCTCTATTACACATCACAGAAAGAACACCCTATCAGTCTGGCAGTCACTCTGGGACAGGAGCCAATTCAATGTTCCCACATTTATCACATGAAACTACATGGGGCTAACATGATGCCAGCTTGTAAATCACCACCACATTGACAATTCCCACCACAGTCTCCAGGCCCACTTATTGGGTTGAGCACATGCAGTTCTCTGGTTCCAGCAAATGCTTACTTGCCTTTCCAACTGGATTCTGTAGTCAAAGTGAGCAATGAAAAGTGGCTTGAGCCAGCAAACAATGTGCTAATGCACTCCAGAGCACAAGAGGGCATGGGCAGGTGTGCTAGAGACTATGGTAATGTAAGGGGGGGGGGGGTGGAGGAGTTGCATTGTCAGAGATACCGTCCTTCAGATGAAATGTTAAACTGCAGTCGTCTTCCTGTTCTCTGATCCATCCTCTCAGAAAGCTCTCCCTTTCTCCCATTCTACTGGTTTTAAATGCCTGTTGTCCTGGCCACAACCTGTTCCATCATTTCTTGTGCTGAATATTGTTCTGCACCTCCCCCAAAGCCTCATCATTCTTACAATTGTTTTCAATAATTGCAATAAAATGATGCCATGTACTAATTTTCTTCATAAAAATGACAGAGTCCTGTAGCTCAGTGGTTACACCACTTGCATTGCAAGCCTGAAATCTGGGTTTAATTCCAGGGCTGGGTGAAATGTTGGGCACACCTCCACACACCTCTGAGGTTCCTAATTAATACCACCTAGCAGTAATTAGAAACCTTGGTGTTAATTGATTGGGGGATCTCTTTTCCTGGTATAATGAATGATCCCTTCAAAAAATAATGATAATTTGGTCACTCAATCCACGACTGTTTGTGGAACACTGCTGTGAACAATTGGTTGCCGTGTTTTGCCTGAAAACATATACAGTCACTTTACAGTATTTTCTGTGAAGTGTTTTGAGACATCTCAATGGTGTGGTGAGGGGCTGTATCAAATGGAAGGATTATTGATGTTATTATTATAAGTGTAAAGATTGTGTATTTGATAGGCAAATGCGGCTGCCAGGTTCTCACCGTAATGTCCCGAGGTCAAGCACTGGAGCGTCAGGCTAGACTACATCAGTTCAAAGCCCTGACGTGGGGCTTGAACCCACAACCTTCTGATTCAGAGGTGAGTGAGCTACCAACTGAGCCACACTGACAGCAAATGTGTGACACCAGATGTGATTTCCTGAAATATCCTAAACACAGTGATTGTCTGGGAATGCCGTGCCTGCGCTGTGTCCTGCTTCTCTACCAACGCCTCAGTTTGTTACAAATCAAGCGGGAGCCCGACAGTAAGTGTTTGCGAGAAGCCGAGTGTTTCACTGCTCTCAGCTATAAATCCCATCAACCTGCACGAAAGGCCCTCACACAGAGGTCAATATGAACTTTGTGCTTTTTGTCCTGAGATTTAATGTAAGTTTTGCAAACGCCAAGTCTCTTCCTGAGACGCACTCACTCAACAAAAGCTCATTTTCCAGGGTGGGACGTAGCTTGTCAGTCAGGGGGGTGGGGCGGGGAGGGGTTGAAACTCCAGTCTCTTCCATTAACGGAAAGCAGAACAAGTCTCCTACCACTGATCACACAGAGCAACAGCAGATAACGCAGCATGATACAGATACAATATTTTTACAGTGCAATACCTACCATGTGATATAGGGTGATACAGTATAAGACGTGAGATAGAGCATAATCGTTCCCAAACTGGCCAAGTACTAACTGGTGTGAGGTGTGCTTTACAAAGCTGTTGTTGTTTCCTTCTTCAGATTAATAATGCATCCAAAGGATGGCGTCTCCAACATTCCTAGGATCCCCCAAAATTGTATTGGATCATCAGCCTGGACTGGTAGCTAATGTCTTGATGCAGAAGTTGACTCCGTGTTGAGTAACACAAACTGTACCAGACAGGCACCATAGGGATTGCTGCTTGCTGAGATGCATTGGGGAATAATGTGATAGTTAAAGGCTGAACCAGCACTCAGTCACTAACACCTCCTCCCCTCACTCTCTATGCGTGTGTGTCTGTGTGTGTGTGTCTCTCTCTCTCACTCTCTCTATCTCAACAACTCTCTGCGTCACACACTCGCTGTCACTCACCCTCTTGCTTGTGTCGATTGGCGGATCACTTTTCTGGGGTAATAATCCCTTCAACAAAAATAAATAATAAGAATAATGTGGTCACCCAATCCGCAACTTCAATTTCACCCAGAAAAACACTACACGTTACAATATATTCCATGAAGCACTTTGAGACGTCTCAAAAACGTGGTGGGGCGCTGTATCAAATGAAAGGATTACTATTTATTATAGAAATGATATTGAAAATACTGAGACAGATTCATGTTAGTGGTGGCTTGGCTTGGATCTGCTGTGCACAATTGGCTGTTGTAATTCGCCACAAGGTACAGTCAATCCACTTTGCAGTGTATATGTGAAGCGCTTTGAGATGTCACAACGATGTGATAATGTGGAACTATTATTATTTCCCAGTCACTAAAAGCTGCTCATTCTCTCTCATAAGAACGTAAGAATTAGGAGCAGGAGTAGACCATTCGGCCCCTCGAGCCTGCCCCACCATTCAATAAGATCATGGCTGATCTTCTAAACTAACCCCACCTGCCCGCTCCATCCCATATCCCTTAATCCCTAAAATCCCATAAGAAAACTCTCCCCCTCACAGTCTCTCTTGTCTCTCCCCCTCAGTCTCTCTTCTCTCTCATAGTCTCTCTCCCCCTCACACTCTCTCTTCTCTCTCCCCACTCACAGTGTCTCTCCCTCTCATAATCTCTCTCTCTCTCTCTCACAGTCTCTCTCTCTCACAGTTTCTGGGAGGTTGGTCGTGGGTTGAATGTGAAATGGAGTGAAAGATGCAAAATTTCCTGTCAGCAAAACATTGAAACCAAGCCCCAGCCCAACCCCCCCACCCCCAATCTCCAGCCCTGACTCACCCACTCCCCCAAATTCCTGCCCAGCCCCCGCCCCAACATCCAGCCCTGACCCACCCCCCCAACTTTCAGCCCTGACCCTCCCCAATCTCCAGCCCCAATCCCCCCTCCCAAGCTCCAGCCCTGAACCACTCTGACCCCCAGCCTCAACGCCATCCAACCTCCAGAACTGACCCCCCCCCCAACCTCCAGCTGTGACCCCCCCAAACTCCAGCCCTGAACCCCCAAACTCCAGCCCTGATCCCCCCCAAACTCCAGCCCTGACCCCCCAATATCCAGCCCTGAACCACCAATATCCAACCCTGAACTCCCCCCAACCTCCAGCCCTGAACACCCAAACCCCCAGCCCTGACACCCCCACAAACTTCAGCCCTGACCCTCCCACCCCTCAACCTCCCACCTTGACCCCTTCAATCTCCAGCCCCAACCCCCTCTCCCAAGCCCTGGTTCCGACCCTCCAAGCTCCAGCCTTGAACCCTTCGACCCCCTCCCAAACCCTAACCCCCACCCAATCTCCAGCCCTAACCCCCACCCATCAACCTCCAGCCCTGATGCCCCCAATCTCCAGTCCCAACTCCCCTTGCAAGCCCCAGTCCTGATTCCCCAAGATCCAGCCCTGAACCCCTTTGACCCCCAGCCTTGACCCCCCACCCCCCACTCCCAGGCATAGGCCCGGGCGGTATAACACAAAGCACTCTGGGATGCTCTGGGACCCTGCCCTACAATGAGCAGCACAATATTGTTGTCGTTGGTTGTTAATGGTGATTGTTGTTAATGTTGTTAGTGGTTTTGACGATCTGTGACGAGGGCTCCCTCTGCCTCCTCGTCCTCCTCGACCTCTCTGCTGCCTTCAACCTCCACCACCTTTCCACTCATCTCAACTTTTAAGGTTTTGTCCTTGTCTGGTTCAGGTCTTATCTGTCTCCAACTACAACAACAAAACTACACTTGTATAGTGCTTCTCACTTCAGGACGACAGTCATTGTTTCATACCAGTTTTCAGGACACTGTTAAGAACTTTTATAAGTATATTAAGAGAAAGAGAATGGTCAAGAGGAATGTGGGTTAGATACTGGTGAGACTATAACACAAAATAAGGAAACGACTGACTTGCTAAATAAATACTTTACTTCACTTTGCCTCCACTTTGTCTCCTTTAATGGTTTCTCCTCCATCTCCCTCACCATCTCTTGTAGTGTTCCTCAGGGCTCTGTCCTTGGTCACCTCCTCTACAACCTCTACATGCTCCCCCTTGGTGACATCATCTGCAGACATGGGGTAAATTTCCACATGTATGCAGATGACACCCAACTCTATCTTTCTGCCTCTACCCTCGATTCCAAAGCAACTGGTGTCCTGACAGACTGCCTGTCAGACATCAAGTCCTCGATGAGAGATAACTTTGCGCAGCTGAACATCAGCAAAACTGATGCCCTGGCAGTGGATGCACACTCCACCTAACAAAGCCAGTTAGGAACCTGGGTGTCTTGTCTTTGCTCCCTCTCTCGGCTCCTCCAAGCTCTGACTTAAGACCCCCCCCTACCTCTCTGCCCTCATTCATCCCAACCTGCCTCACCCGCTCCCCCTTGCCTGGGTCCTGGCCCCTGACTGTTCAACACCTCGTGATATCCTCCCAACATGAAAGGCGGTCTACAAACGTAATTTTATTGGTTGTTATTATTGTTTTTGGTGATATTGAAAGGTATTTTACAAATGTAATTCTGTGGTTGTTGTTGTGGTATTTGTTGTGGTTCTAATGGTGGTTGTTGTTGTGGTGGTTATTGTTGTTATAGTTGTTGTTGTTGTTGTGATGTTGTTGTTGTTGTTGTTGTTGTTGGTGGTGGTTGTTGTTGTTGTGGTGATGGTCGTGTTGATGATTGTTGTTGTTGCTGTTGTTCTTCTGGTTGTGGTGATTGTTGTTGTGGTGGTCGTGGTGGCTGTAAAGTTGTTTTAACTGTAAAGTACTTTTAAAAGTTGTTATCGAATCAGCCTCCACCAGGCAATGCATTCCAGATTTGAACAACCCGCTGCGTAAAAAGAATTCTCCTCTGCTTCTTTTAGAAACTATTTTAAATCTGTGACCTTGAGTCACTGACACACCCATTAGTGGAAACAGTTTTTCCCTGTTTACCCTATCGAAAACCTTCATGATTTTGAAAACCTCTATTAGGTCTCCTCGTAACTTTCTCTGCTCCAATGAGAATAATCCTAGCCTCTCAAGCCTTTCCTCATAATAATCATAAATAATAATACTTGCATTTCGTATTGCGCTTTTCATGTCTTCTAGGCGCTTCACAGAATGTACTGTAAAGTGAATTGACTGCATATTTGTGGGCAAAACACAGCAGCCAATTGCACACAAACAGTCATAAATTGAAATGACCAACAACAACAAAATAACATTTATGGAGCACCTTTCACGTTGGGAAGACGTCCCAAAGCGCTAAACAGTCAGGACGGGACCCAAGCAAGGGAGAGAGGCATGATAGGGGGAGGGGGAGAGTTGGGACCAAGTTATTATAGGTTTTTTTGGATAAAGTATTAATAAGTATTTCCACTCGTGGGCGAATCTGTGACTCGTGGTCACAGATTTAAAATAGTTTCAAAGCGAAGTAGAGGGGAGCTGAGGAGAAATTTTTTCACTCAGCGAGTTGTTCGAATCTGGAATGCATTGCCTGAAAAGGTGGTGGAGGCTGATTCGATAACAACTTTTAAAAGAGAATTAGATTTTTATTTAGGGAGAACAGGTCTATTAGGTATGGGGAGCGGGCAGGGCAGTGAGATTGAATCGCTCTTTTCAAAGAGCCTGCACAGACTAGATGGGCCGAATGGCCTCCTTTTGTGCCGTAAAATTCTATGAATCTATGAATCTATAACTGTGTGGGGTAAGGAAACTTGACCAAGGTTTTGATTACTTTTCCTCACTTTGTATCATCTGCAACTTGGAAATTGTACTCCCTAACTCCAGATCATTTTTATAGATTAAAAAGAGTAGTGGTCCCAATACCAATCCCTGGGGGAACGTCACTGTACACTTCCCTCCAGTCAGAAAAACAATTGTTCACCACAACTCCCTGCTTTCTGTCTCCCAGCCAGTTCTGGATCCATGCAGCCACTGGCCCTTTAATACCGTGGGCTTCTATTTTCCTTACATGTCTCTTATGTGGCACTTTTTCAAATGCCTTTTGAAAGTCCATATAAACCCCATCAACTGCACTACCTTCATCCACCCTCTCTGTTACCTCAACAAAACTATCAGGTTTGTTAGACAAGACTTGCTTTTAACAAATCCGTGCTGGCTGTCCTTTATTAATCCATATTTTTCTAAGTGAAGATTTATTTTGCTTTCGCTTTTTCGTATCCTATCCATTTCCTCTACCCTCTCCTTCGATACTTTGGCATCAGCTGTATTTTTGTGGAAACAGATGCAAAGTACTCATTCAGTACATTCAGTACATTCAGTACTCTGCCTCCACAATATGATTTCTGCCTTGGTCCCTAATTGGCCCCACCCTATCTTTGATTAGCCTTTTATTCTGGATATGCTTCTAAAATACATTAAGATTACCTTTAATGTTACCCGCTAATCTTTTCTCGTATAATAATATTATATCTACTATTGCTGTGCGCAATTGGCTGCCACATTTCACCCACAAATATACAGTCAATTCATTTCACAGTATATTCTGTGAAGTGCTTTGAGATCTCTAGAAGACGTGAAAAGCACAATACCAATTACAAGAACTACTATTATTATTATCTTTTTGCCCCTCTTATTTCCTTTCTCAGTTCTCCTCTGCACTTCCTATATTCTATTTGGTTGTCTTCTGAATTTGAAGCCTGACATGTGTCATAAGCCTCCTTTTTCTGTTTTTAGTCCTAAATTCCTCATCCAGGGAGGTTTGGATGCCCTACTTTATCCCTTTGTGGGAATGTATTAGCTCTATCTCTGAATTATCTCCTCCTTGAAGACTTCCCATTGCTCATTAGCTGCTTTACCTGCCAATCTTTCTTTCCAGTCTACCTTGGCTTGGTCCCCTTTTAACTCACTGAAATTAGTCTTCTTCCACTTGAGTGTCTTCACCTTTGATTGTTCCTTGTCCCTTTCCATAAGTTATTCTGAATCTAATGATGTTGTGATCGCTATTGCCCAGATGCTCTCCTACTGAAACCTGCTCCACTTGCCCCACTTCATTCCCCAGAACTAGATCCAGCACTGCTACCTTCCTTGGGCTGAAAACTTACTGATCAAGGAAGTTATCCTGTACACATTTCAGGAATCCTTCCCCTTCCTTGCTTTTTATGCCAGTCTATGTTGAGATAATTGAAGTCCCCCCAGTATCACTACTCTACTGGTTGTGCAACTTTCTGAAATCTGCTTGCAGATCTGCTCGTCTATCTCCTTCCCAATATTTGGTGGTACACAGTATACCCCTAAAAGCGTAACAGCTCCTTTCTTATTCCTTAACTCTAACCTGATAAATTCTGTTTTTAGGCTCTCTAACACCTTGTCCCATCCCAAAGCTGTAACCGTGTCTTTAACTAATATTGCCACCTCCACCCCCCACCTCCTTTTTTTCCTTTCCTATCCCTTCTGAATAGGTTATAGCCAAGAATGTTCAGCTCCCATTCCTGCCCTTGTTTGAGCCAAGTTTCTGTTACTACTACATCATATCCTTATCCCCCTGTGGAAACTTGAGCCTGCAGCTCACTAATCTTGCTTGTCACACTCTGTGCATTTAGGCACATGCACTCCAAGACCGACTTAGCCTGTTTTGTATTTTCCCCCCGTCTTATCCCTTCTTTTTCTGGACTACTGCTTTTGTATTCCCTTCCCACCTCGAAATTAGTTTCAACACTCCCCTACAGTACTAGATAACTTCCCTGCAACCTCCCTGCAAGGTGGCTTTGTTGGTGGTTGTTGTTCTTGTGATGGTGATTGTGGTGGTTGTTGTTCTTGTTGCTATCCTGGTTGTTCTTGTGATTGTTGTTGTTGTCCTGGTGGTTGTTGTTGTTGTCTAGACGAGGACAGCGAACTTCAAATATCTGAATTCGAGGATGATACAAAACTCAGTGGGAGAGTAAGTTCCGACGATGATACAAAAAAATGCAACAGGATATAAATAGGCTAGGTGAGGCTAGGTGAGCGGGCAAGAAAGTAGCAGATGAAATGAAATGTGGGGAAGTGTGAAGTTATTCACCGAGGTAGTTAAAACAGAAAAGTGGATTATTTTCTAGAAATGGAGAGACTAGATAGTGTGAGTGTTCAGAGGGACTTGGATCTCCTTGTACGCCAGTCGCAAATAGTATGCAGGTACAGCAAGCAACTAGGAAGGCTAACGGGATGTTGCCGTTCAATATAAAAGAGTTAGAACACAAGAGTAGGGAAGTTTTGCTGCAACTCTATAGGGCCTTGTGCGACCACACCTAGAATACTGTGTGCCGTTTTGGTCTCCTTATTTAAGACCTACTCACCTTAGAGGGAGTGCAGTGTAGATTCACTAGGTTGGTTCTTGGGATGAAGGGGTTGAGCTATGATAGGTTGAGTGAAGTAGGCCTATATTCTCTAGAATATAGAAGAATTAGAGTTGATCTTATAGAAACCTATAAGATTATTAAGTGGCATGATCAGTAGAGTACCGTAAATACCCGCGTATAAGGCACCATTTGTTTCACATCGGAAGATTTTGAAAGTTGGGGGTGCGCCCTATACGCAGGTACAAGAAATTTTGAGCATCGGAAACGAGGAGGGGTGGCCGGCGCGCTGTCAGCCGGGCTTTGGTCAGTGTCCGGCGGGGGTTGGGAGGAGCGGGTGCCTCGGCCGCCCAGGCAGCGGCAGCAGCAGCGGACTTCAGTGCTGTGCCTGCTGCCTGCCTTCTGCCGAACCCAGTCTGCCTCCTTCCCTCCCTCCCTCTCCTGCCTCCCTCCCTACCTCTCCTGCCTCCCTCCCTCTCCTGCCTCCTTCCCTCCCTCCCTCCCTCCCTCCCTGCCTGCCTCTCTCCTTGCCTGCCTCCCTCCCTCCCTCCCTGCCTGCCTGCCTGCCTGCCTGCCTCTCTCCCTGCCTGCCTCCCTCCCTCCCTGCTTCCCTCCCTCCCTGCCTGCCTCTCTCCCTGCCTCCCTCTCTCCCTGCCTACCTGCCTCCCTCTCTCCCTGCCTGCCTGCCTGCCTCCCTCGGCTCTGCCTCGGGTACTCAAGGGCTCGAGACTCTAAAGCTCCACGCCCCATCAGCCAATGGTACACTCCCACCAAGGAGCCGCACCCCACAGTTTGGATTAGAAGATCAGCCTTGATATTATTAAATGGTGGGGCAGGCTCGAGGGGCTGAATGGCCTACTCCTGCTCCTTATTAGCATGTTCAAATCCACTCCATTACCGGTATTGCCTTTCACCACCTCCACAACATTGCCAGAATCCGCCACTGCCTCACCCCCCATGCTGCTGAAACACCCGTCCACGCATTTATCATATCGCGGGCTCGACTGCGAGAATTCTCTCTTCGTCGGCGTTCCCAGCTCCTCCCTTCACAAGCTGCAGATTATTCAGGACTCTGCAGCTCGTGTATTTTCCCGCACTAGGGGCCGAGACCATATCACTCCCGCCCTCACCCGTCTCCAGAGGATCGATTTCAAGATCCTCATCCTCACTTTCCAGCCCATTCACGGCCTTGCTCCCGCCTATCTCTCCGACCTGCTGTCTCCCTATCAGCCTGCCCGTCCCCTCCGTTCAGCGGGCTCTGGCCTGCTCCGTGTCCCCCGCCCGAACCCCACTACCATCGGTGGCCGGGTTTTCAGCCTCTCTGCCCCCACACTCTGGAACTCCATCCCTCAATCCCTTCCCCTCGCTTCCTCCCTTTCCTCCTTCAAGGCCGATCTCAAGACCTTCCTCTTCGACCGCGCCTTCTGCTCCCCTCCTAACTCTCCCCGCTTCCCTACTCTCCTCCCCACTACCCGGACTCCTCCCCCTTTTGCTTGGGTCCCGACCTCACTGTTCAGCGCCTTGGGACGTCCTCCCGATGTGAAAGGCCCCTGTAAATGCAATGTTGTTGTTTCTTCTTCTTCTTATGTTGTCCGGGTTGTTGTTGTTGTTGTTGTTGTTGTTGTTATGTCCCGGTGCTGGTTGTTTTCGGTGTTGTTGTTGTTGTTGTTGTCGTGGTTATTATTGTTGCTGGAGCGCCCTCTGGCGTCGGGAGGTGGCGCTGTCGCGGCCTCCCCGCCAACCGACCGTGCTGGTGAGGGGGCGGGGCTCTAGTCCGATGGACATCCCCAGCAGCCAATCACAGCCCGCGTGGGGCAGGGGGGGCGGGATCTGTCTCTGGCCGCAGCGATAGTGAGACACACAAACCTGATAGCTGCCGGAAGCCACAGGGCGAGGGTGAGGGACATACAGGGACACAGAGACAGGGAGGGGGAGAGGGGCACACACACACACACACACACAGGGAGAGGGGCACACACACACACACAGGGAGAGGGACACACACACACACAGGGAGAGGGGCACACACACACACACAGGGAGAGGGACACACACACACACAGGGAGAGGGACACACACACACACACAGGGAGAGGGACACACACACACACACACACACAGGGAGAGGGGCACACACACACAGGGAGAGGGGCACACACACACACACAGGGAGAGGGACACACACACACACAGGGAGAGGGACACACACACACACAGGGAGAGGGGCACACACACACACAGGGAGAGGGACACACACACACACACAGGGACACACACACACACACAGGGAGAGGGACACACACACACAGGGAGAGGGACACACACACACACACACAGGGAGAGGGACACACACACACACACACACAGGGAGAGGGACACACACACACACACACAGGGAGAGGGACACACACACACACACGGAGAGGGACACACACACACACAGGGAGAGGGACACACACACACACACACAGGGAGAGGGACACACACACACACAGGGAGAGGGACACACACACACACACACAGGGAGAGGGACACACACACACACACACACAGGGAGAGGGACACACACACACACAGGGAGAGGGACACACACACACACACACAGGGAGAGGGACACACACACACACACACAGGGAGAGGGACACACACACACACACACGGAGAGGGACACACACACACAGGGAGAGGGGCACACACACACACACACGGAGAGGGACACACACACACAGGGAGAGGGACACACACACAGGGAGAGGGACACACACACACAGGGAGAGGGACACACACAGGGAGAGGGACACACACACACAGGGAGAGGGACACACACAGGGAGAGGGACACACACACACAGGGACACACACACACAGGGACACACACACACACAGGGAGAGGGACACACACACACACACACAGGGAGAGGGACACACACACACACAGGGAGAGGGACACACACACACACACACAGGGAGAGGGACACACACACACACACACACAGGGAGAGGGACACACACACACACAGGGAGAGGGACACACACACACACACACAGGGAGAGGGACACACACACACACACACAGGGAGAGGGACACACACACACACACACGGAGAGGGACACACACACACAGGGAGAGGGGCACACACACACAGGGAGAGGGACACACACACAGGGAGAGGGACACACACACACAGGGAGAGGGACACACACAGGGAGAGGGACACACACACACAGGGAGAGGGACACACACAGGGAGAGGGACACACACACACAGGGACACACACACACAGGGACACACACACACACAGGGAGAGGGACACACACACACACACACAGGGAGAGGGACACACACACACACAGGGAGAGGGACACACACACACACACACAGGGAGAGGGACACACACACACAGGGAGAGGGACACACACACACAGGGAGAGGGACACACACACAGGGAGAGGGACACACACACACACACAGGGAGAGGGACACACACACACACACACACAGGGAGAGGGACACACACACACAGCCACAGGGAGAGGGACACACACACACAGGGAGAGGGACACACACACACACACAGGGAGAGGGACACACACACACACAGGGAGAGGGACACACACACACAGCCACAGGGAGAGGGACACACACACACACACACACACAGGGAGAGGGACACACACACACACACAGCCACAGGGAGAGGGACACACACACACACAGGGAGAGGGACACACACAGCCACAGGGAGAGGGACACACACACACACAGGGAGAGGGACACACACACAGCCACAGGGAGAGGGACACACACACACACAGGGAGAGGGACACACACACACACAGGGAGAGGGACACACACACACACAGGGAGAGGGACACACACACACACAGGGAGAGGGACACACACACACACAGGGAAAGGGACACACACACACACAGGGAGAGGGACACACACACAGCCACAGGGAGAGGGACACACACACAGCCACAGGGAGAGGGACACACACACACACACAGCCACAGGGAGAGGGACACACACACACACAGGGACACACACACAGCCACACACACAGGGACACACACACACACACATACAGGGAGAGGGACACACACACAGCCACAGGGAGAGGGACACACACACACATACAGGGAGAGGGACACACACACAGCCACAGGGAGAGGGACACACACACACAGGGAGAGGGACACACACACACACACACACACACAGTGGGGGGTGAGGGACACAGACACACACACATTACCCCAGAAGGCTGTAGATGCTCAGTCCTTGAACATTGTCAAGGCTGAGACTGATAGATTTTTTTAAATATAGAGGGATTAGGGGCTATGGGGATGGGGCAGGTAATTAGTTAGGTCAGAAGATCAGCCATGATCTTATTGAATGGCGGGGCGGGCTCGAGGGGCTGAATGGCCCACTCCTGCTCCTAATTCTGATGGTCTTATGTACTTACACTCTGGAGCACCATCCCACAGTCCCCTCGCCTCACCCTTGCCTCCTTCAAGGCCGGTCTCAAGACTCTCCACTTCGACTGTGCCTTCAGTTTACCTCCCACCCCCCGCATCTCTCCGCGCTCTCTCATCCCAACCCTGCTCCCCCCTCCTTCTCCCACCCCCATATCCAGGTCTTGACCCCTGATGTTCAGCGCCTCAGGACGTCCTCCCGACGTGAACGAGCTCCTGTAGCTCAGTGGTTAGAGCGCTCGTCTTACAAGCGTGAGACCTGTGTTTGAATCCAGGCAGGTCAGGGTGAAACCTCGGGCAAGTTTCCTTACTCTAGAAGCCTAATAATTATCCATCCCCCCCCAAAAAAAAAAACACAATAATAAAAATGGGTCATTTTCAATCCGCAACTGTTTGTGGGACGCTGCTGTGCGCAATTGGCTGCCGCCTTTCACCCACAAATATACAGTCAGTTCACTCTACGGTATATTCTGTGAAGCGCTTTAAGACATCGATTAGATGTGAAAAGCGCTAATAATCAAACCAAAGATTATTATTAAAAATGTCATTTTGATTTTGTTGAGATACATTGTGTGAAAGTGCGCGGTAAAGAGAGTGAGGGAGAGGGTGATTGACAGAGAGAGGGTGAGAGGCTGATAGAGAGTCTCGTGTGTGTGCGAGAGAGGGAGAGAGAGAGAGAGAATTAGAGACATAGAATGTGAGAGAGTGATGGTTGTTCCCCTGTTTGTGCCTTGATGACCCTCTCCCTCTCTCTCTCTCAGTCTCTGGGCTGCGATGTGTGTCTGTGTGCGGTTCCTCATGGTCCTCAGCCTGAGCTGTCTGCCGGCGCTGGCCACACTCTCCAAGAAGGATGTGAAGAAAGTTAGAGCTAAAAGCCTGGATGAGGAGGTGAGTCTCCCAGCCAGTGTGTCCGCCCGCCCCCTGCTCCCAGTAACACCAAGCTCGAGGTAGTTCCAGACCCTTCCCACGATTGAGACGTCTGAACGAGAAGGCGCTATCCAATAATATTATAATCACGATCCTTGGATTTGATAGAGCGCTTTTCAAAGACTTCTCAAAGCACTTCACACAATATACTATAAAGTGAATCGACTGTACGCTTGTGGACGAAACGCGGCAGCCAATTGCGCACAGCAGCGTCCCACAAACAATCGGGTTCAAATGACCAATTTCATTATTGTGTTTTTTTGGAGGGATTATTATCAGGCGTGGAGTGAGTCACTTGCCCAAGGTTTCGCCCTGACCTAGATCAGGGCGCGTCATCAAGCGCAAGAAATAAATACAAAGATTATTATTATTATTATTACAGTAAAAGCTTTGTTATCCGGCACCCTCGGGACCTGACCGGTGCCGGTTAATCAAATATGCCGGATATTGGAGCGGCAAGTTTCCGAAAATCCTACACAAAAAATTAACTTATTTTTAAAACATAACAGTAATAATAGACTAAATAATAACAGAATATTGTATTCGGGGTTCTGTCCTCGGCCCCCTCCTTTTCACCATCTATACGCTCCCTCTGGGCGATGTCATCCGCAAACATGGGGTAAATTTCCACATGTATGCGGACGACACCCAGCTGTACCTTTCTGCCTCATCCCTCAACCCCCAGACCATCGATGTTCTGACAGCATGTCTGTCAGTCAGACATTGAGTCCTGGACGAGGGACAACTTCCTCTAGTTGAACGTCAGTAAGACCGAGGCCCTCCTGATTGGCTCAAGCCAGCGCCTCCGCACATCGGGCGCTGCCAGCCTCAACATCCAAGGCTGCACTCTCCACCTCACAAAGCCAGTCAGGAACCTCGGCATCACATTCGACCAAAAACTCTCCTTCCTCCCCCACATCCGTGCCTTCACCGGCACCGCTTACTTCCACCTGCGCAACATTGCCAAGCTCCGCAACTATCTCCACGTATAAGGCGCACTTTTTTTCAGGTCAGAAGATCTCGAAAGTTGGGGGTGCGCCCTATACGCAGGTACAAGAAATTTTGAGCCTCGGAAATACAGTAAACAGGAGGGGTGGCCGGCGCGCTGTCAGCCGGGGTTTGGTCAGTGTCCGGCAGGGGTTGGGAGGAGCGGGTGACGGGGCTTCGGCCTCGGCCGCCCGGGCAGCGGCAGCAGCAGCGGACTTCAGTGCTGTGCTTACCTTCTGCCGAACCCAGTCTGCCTGCCTCCCTCCCTGTCGCTCTCCCTCCCTCCCTCCCTGCCTACGTGCCTGCCTGCCTCTCTCCCTCTCTCTCTCCCGGGCTGCCGGCCTGCCTCTCTCCCTCTCTCTCTCCCACGCTGCCGGCCTGCCTCTCTCCCTCTCTCTCTCCCTGCCTCCCTCTCTCCCTCCCTGGCTGGATGGCTGCCTGCCTCTCTCTCTCCCTACCTACCTGTCTCTCCTCCCTTCTGCCGGCAATATAATTGAAAATGCTTCCGTTTTTTTTCACCAAGAAAAGGTGTGTGTGCCTTATACGCGGGTTCGCCTTATACGCGGAGATATACGGTACATTACCTCAAGGCTGGACTACGGAAACTCTCTCCTCGTCGGCCTCCCCAGCTCCTCCATTCACAGGCTGCAGGTCATCCAAAACTCTGTAGCCCATGTACTATCCCGCACCCGCCTCTGCGACCATATAACCCCCACCCTCGCCCGTCTCCACTGGCTCCCCATTCTCCAGAGGATCGAGTTCAAGTTCCTCGTCCTCACCTTCAAGGCCTTACACGGCCTTGCCCCGCCCTATTTAACCAATTTACTCTCCCCCTACACGCCCACCCGGACCCTCCGTTCAGCAGGACCTGGCCTGCTCCAAGCCCCCCGCCCGAACCGCCCCACCATTGGAGGCCGGACCTTCAGTTTCTCCGCTCCCACCCTATGGAATTCCATCCCACAATCCCTCCATCTCGTTTCTTCCCTTTCCTCTTTCAAGGCCGGTTTGAAGACTTTCCTCTTCGATCGTGCCTTTTGTTCCACCCCGAATTCTTCGACCTCCCCTACTTGTTTCACCCCTTCCCGAACACCCCCCCTCCCAGCTCAGGTCACATGCCTCCTGTGCAGCGCCTTGGGACGTCCTCCCGACGTGAAAGGCGCTTTATAAGTGTAATTTGTTGTTGTTGTTGTTGTTGGATACTTACCAATAAGGCATACATAAATAGTACAGTCAACCCTTGCCGAACGCGGGGGTTACGTTCCTGGAAAACAGCGCACTCAGTAAGATCGCGTTCAGTAAGTTTAATAAGTGCGCGTGCGCAAAGTCAGCATACGCGCGGGGAAAACCGCGTATACTCAAACTTGACTTGTATTGGGAGATACCGATTGCTTGAGAGTGGTGGTTGGTTGATAACCAAGCTATTACTGTATGATGATTGTGGCGGAGGCCGGCAGCTGACAGCAACAAACGACAAAATGACACTTGTGCAGCTCCTTTCAGGTCAGGAGGACGCTGGACACGAGGCGCTGGACAGTCACTGTTTCAGACCCGAGCTGGGGACGCTGCTCTGCACAATTGGCTGCCGTGTTTTGCCCACAAATATACAGACAATTCACTGTAAAGTACTGGATATTCTGTGAAGAGCTTTGAGACGTCTAGAAGACGTGACAAGCGCTAAATTGAAGGCAAGAATTATTATTATAAGGGGAATGTATAGGTGGGGGGGTGTCTGTGGATGGGTGGGGGGGGGGAGGGTGTCAGTGTTGAGATTGTGTTGCTGTCAATGTCGAATTTTGTATAGTCACTACACTGGGGAGCAGTTCTCTGTGATTCCCCACATTCAACCAGACATGAAGATTCCTCCCTTGACTGTCCAGCGCTGGGGAGATGTCCCCCTGACACACCCCGGCTGTACAGGTGCTGTGTTGTGTTGTGTCAATGTCTTGCTGTTGTTGTTGTTGTTGTTGGGCAGACTTCGCCCTCGGAGCAGACGGTGGTGGAGCGCGGCCTGGTGGTCACTGACCCGACGGCAAAAGACATCGTCCGAGAACATTGCAGCCACTGTCACCACACGATGGCCACTCGGCAACTCCGCACACCCGTCCTTGGCTACATCACCCCCGTGAGTCCTGCCAGGGGGAAGGGGGAGGGGGCTGGCTGTGTGCGGGGGGTGGGTGGGGGGGCTGGCTGTGTGCGGGGGGTGGGTGGGGGGGCTGGCTGTGTGCGGGAGGTGTGGGGCCTGGAAGTGTGCGGGGGGTGGGTGGGGGGCTGGCTGTGTGCGGGGGGTGGGTGGGGGGGCTGGCTGTGTGCGGGGGGTGGGTGGGGGGGCTGGCTGTGTGCGGGGGGTGGGTGTGGGGGCTGGCTGTGTGCGGGGGGTGTGGGGGCTGGCTGTGTGCGGGGGGTGGGTGGGGGGGCTGGCTGTGTGCGGGGGGTGGGTGGGGGGGCTGGCTGTGTGCAGGGGGTGTGGGGGCTGGAAGTGTGCGGGGGGTGGGTGGGGGGCTGGCTGTGTGCGGGGTGTGGGTGGGGGGGCTGGCTGTGTGCGGGGGGTGGGTGGGGGGGCTGGCTGTGTGCGGGGGGTGGGTGGGGGGGCTAGCTGTGTGCGGGGGGTGAGTGGGGGGGCTGGCTGTGTGCGGGGGGTGGGTGGCGGGCTGGCTGTGTGCGGGGGGGGGGGTGGGTGAGGGGTTGGCTGTGTGCGGGGGGTGGGTGGGGGGGCTGGCTGTGTGCGGGGGGTGGGTGGCAACTGGCTGTGTGTGAGGGGTGGGTGGGGGGGCTGGCTGTGTGCGGGGGGTGGGTGGGGGGGCTGGCTGTGTGCGGGGGGGGTGGGTGGGGGGCTGGCTGTGTGTGGGGGTTGGGTGGGGGGGCTGGCTGTGTGCGGGGGGTGGTGGGTGGGGGGCCGGCTGTGTGCGGGGGGTGGGTGGGGGGGCTGGCTGTGTGCGGGGGGTGGTGGGTGGGGGGCCGGCTGTGTGCGGGGGGTGGGTGGGGGGGCTGGCTGTGTGCGGGGGGTGGTGGGTGGGGGGCCGGCTGTGTGCGGGGGGTGGGTGGGGGGGCTGGCTGTGTGCGGGGGGGGGTGGGTGGGGGGCTGGCTGTGTGTGGGGGGTGGGTGGGGGGCTGGCAGTATTGGTGGGGGGCTGGGGTTGACAGTGTGTGGTGGGGTGCTGACACTCTCTCTGTCTCTCTCTCTCTCTCTCCCAGTGGAATAGCCATGGTTATGTAGTTGCCAAGCGGTTCCAGGGGAAGTTCTCGCTGATTTCCCCAGTTTGGCTGCAGATCAGGAGGCGCGGAGCCCGGCTCTACCACGTGAGCGGCCAACACGACGTGGACCCCGGTACCCAGCACAATACCCCCCACAATAACCCCCACCACAAGACCCCATTCCACACACACACAGAATTACCCCCTTCCACACTGAAATATAACAAGAGCAACATATTGCACTTATGTAGTGTCCCTCACACAGGATAATAAGAAGAATAATCCTGGCATTTGACCGAACGCCTTATCACATCTTATCGACATCAAAAAGCGCTTCACAGAAATACACTGTAAAGTGAATTGACTGTATATTTGTGGGCGAAAAGCAGCAGCCAATTGCGCACAGCAGCGTCCCACAAACAGTGGGTTGAGTGACCATTTTTTTTTTGAGGGATTATTATCAGGCATGTGGAGGAAGGAGACTGGCCCAAGGCTTCGCCCTGACCCAGGCTTCTCGGTTGCGAGGCCAGGGCCCTAACCACTGAGCGACAGGGCTGTGGCTTGTGAGGCCAGAGCTCTAACCACTGAGCTCAGGTTTCCACAATGTTGCAGAGAATTTCAAATCCTAATGATTGTATTTGACACAGCGCGTTATCACGGTACTGAGGCTTCTGTAAAATGAATTGTGTGCCACTGTGACCCCCGAGGGGAGAGGGGTGGGGGGGGGGGGGGGGGGGCGGGAGGGTCAGGACTGACGCTGACACTTTGTGTTGTTGTCCACAGGGTGGATGCAGGAGGTGAGGGAGAGTCCAGCAGCCCTGAGTGTGGGTGAGTGCAGGGGAGGGGTCTCCGTGTGTGTTTGAGGGTCGGGTGGTGGGGAGAGGTTGGTGGGGGCTGTTTGGGGAGAGGAGGCGGGTGAGTGAGTGTATAGAAGTGAGGGGGTGTGTTTTGGGGTGAGGATGAGGGGCTGTATGGAGGTGGGGGAGTGACGAGGGTGAGGGAATGAAAAGTGTGAGGGAGCGAGGAATGTGTGGGGGTCAGGGGGTGTGGGTGAGGATGAGGGGCTGTATGGAGGTGAGAGTGAAGAAGGGGTGAGGGTGAGGAGGGGGTGGGGGTGAGGAGGGGTTGAGGGTACTGAGCTGTGACTGTGTTGCCCTCAGTCCCTCGGGTGCTGTTTGAGGCCTGGACGTACGGTGACTATGAAGCTGTGTTCAGCAGCGAGGATGAGATCGAGGAGCTGGGAGAGGCCTTACTGCACACAGCCAGGGTCAGCCATTACACCCCCACCCTCGCCTCCCTCCCCACCCTCATCTCTCCCTCCCTCCCTCCCTTCCCACCCCCATCTCTCCCTCCGTCCCCATCCCCATCTCTCCCTTCCTACCCCATCTCTCCCTCCCTCCTTCCCACCATCTCTCCCTCCCTTCCCCCATTTCTCCCTCCCAACCCCACCTGCCGGCCATCTCTCTCTCTCTCTCTCCATTTCTCTCCCCCCCCCAATCTCTCTCTCCCCATCTCTATCTCCCCTCCTCCTTCGTCTTTCTCTCTCCCCTGTCTCTCTCCCCATCTATCTCTCTCCCCGTCTTGCTCTCTCCTCGTCTCTCTCCCCCCTGTCTCTCCCTCCCCTCCTCCCTTCATCTCTCTCTCTCCCTGTCTCTTCCCCCATTTCTCTCCCACACCATCTCTCCCCCCACCCTCCTCTCTCAGTGGGGGGAATGGGTGAGACTCTGACACTGTGTATCTCTACAGTTGGGGAAATTTGATGGTTTTGTGCTGGAATTGTGGAGCCAACTGGGAGGTCAGAGACGCAGGTAATTCCTTCACCCCCCCCACCCCCCACCCCACACTGTCCTTTAGTGGGAGCTGTGCTTGTGGGAGTGGAGAGTGTGGGGGGGGGGTATGTGTGTGATGGGGGAGTATGTGTGTTTGAGAGGGGGCAGGTGGGTGTGGGGAGTGTGTGAGGTGGGGAGTGTGTGAGAGGGGGGCAATATGGGAGGGGGGTGTGGGGGAGGCAGTGTATGGGGGTCAGTGTGGGAGGGGGGTCAGTGTGATTGTGAGGGCGGGGTTGGGCACTGATGGCTGTCTATCTCAAACTTTCCCTTCATTGCTAAAGCTTTAGAACACATTGTTGCCAACCAACTCCCCGCACACCTCTCCTCCCACTCCCTAGTTAAACCCCTCCAGTCCGGTTTCCGCCCTGCCCACAGTACAGAGACTGCGCTAGTGAAAGTCACAAAGTCCTCTCTATCTGTGATAGGGCTCCCTCTGCCACCTTGTCCTCCTGGACCTCTCCGCCACCTTCAACATAGTCGACCACGCCATCCTCCTCCACCGCCTGTCCTCGGTCAACCACCTCAATGGGACCGCACTCGCCTGGTTCGAGTCCTATCTCACAAACCGCCAGCAGAACATCTCCACAAACGGCTTTTCCTCCAGATCTCACCCAGTTACCTGTGGGGTTCCCCAGGGGTTCCTCTTCCTTATCTATATGCTCCCTCTTGGGGATGTCATCCGCAGACATGGGGCACACTCCCACATGTACGCGGATGACCCAACTCTATTTCACCACTTCAATTTGCGATCTCCAGTCCCCTGATGTTCTGACAGCCTGTCTGTCACATCAGGGGCTGGATGAACGCAAACGTCTTGCAGCTGAACGTTGGCTCTCGTCGACAGCTTCAATCCCACGTTTCTCATCTCCTCCATCAACCCGACCTGCTCCTAAAACTCTCTGAACCCATACGCAATGTCAGATTCGACCCCCAATTATCCTTCCTCTCCCACATCCAGTCACTCACCAGCACCACTTTCTTCCGTCTCCGCTATATTGCCCGCCTCCGTCAATATCTCACCCCAAAAGCTGCCACAACCCTGGTCCATGCCTTTGTCACCTCTCAGCTGGACTACTACAACGCCCTTCTCGCTGGTCTCTCCTCCACTACCATTCACAAAATCCAACTCATACGGAACTCCCCAGCCCGCATTCTCACCCGAACCAAACTTCGCTCCCCTATTATCCCAGCCCTTGCCAGACTGCACTGGCTCCCTGTCCTGGAGAGGATCAATTTCAAGATCCTCGCTCTTGTTTTCAAATACCTCCACTTCTCTGCAACCTCTGCTACCTCTCTGACCTCTTTCCTCAAAACAGTACCCATTGTCTTCGCTCTACAGGGTCTGGCCTCCTCCTTGTCCCCCAAATCCTCCGCTCCACCATTGGCAGCCATGCCTTCAGCCACTACCATGCCTGCCCCGAGGCTCTGGAATTCCCTTCCTCATTCCCTTCGCCTCGCCCCATCTCTTCCCAGTTTCAGGTCTCAGCTAAAGACTTTTCTCTTCAACTGCGCCTTTGGTCACCTTTTTCCCCCCCTGGCTTGGCCCCGGGATCCATTATTGTTGAGCGCTCTAAGACGCTGTCTGGCGTGGAAGGCACTATATAAATCCAAGTTGTTGTTGTTGTTGACAGGGAGCTGGTGCATCTGATTGGCCACTTGGCTGAGACTCTGCGGGGGGCAGGGCTCCTGACGGTGCTGGTTATCCCGCCCCCCCTGACCCCAGGGTAGGAACCACTGGGGGCGCCCGCATTGGTTGGGGTATTGTTGTGGGTCGTGTCCCCAGGTGGGTGGAGGGTGGGGTGACGGGGGGGGGGGGGCGCTGTTGGCAAGGGCCTGGGGGCTGGAGTTGTGGGTAGGGGCTGGGAGCAGGGGTTGGGGCAGGGTTCTTAGGGTTGGGGCAGGGGCTGAGAGCTGTGGGAAGGGGCAAGCGCAGGGACAGGGGGTAGGGGGCAGGATTGGGGCCACTGACTTACTTGTCTGTGATCAGAACGGAGCAGCCTGGGATGTTTGGACAGACGGAGCTGGAGGCGCTGGTTTCTGTTGTGGATTTCTTCAGTGTCATGACATATGACTACTCCTCACCCCAACGGTAACTACCCCACCGACCTTACTGTCTAACCCTGACCTGGGAGTGTGGACGCACAGTGTAGAGGGAGCTTTACTGTGGCTCTGACCCTGACCTGGGTGTGTAAATGCACAGTGTAGAGCAGTGGTTCCCAACATTTTTTTGTTGCGACCCTAAATTGGCCGCCAACAAGTCCTCCCGACTGCGCAGCTGAAGCGAAGCTCAGCCAAGATGATATCTCCATCTCTTTTATGGACTCAGCGCAACTCGCTGGTACGGTCTTTCATACAAATTTGGCAACGGTGTCAGCTCGGGCACTTTTCAGCATTAAAAAAGCAATTTCAGCATTAAAAATTAAAAATTCTGATGTCTCTTCCCGACCCTACTGAGGACCTCCGCAACCCTGATTTGTGTCGGGACCCCGAGGTTGGGAACCACTGGTATAGAGGGAGCTTTACTGTGTCTCTAACCCTGACCTGGGAGTGTGGACACACAGTGTAGCGAGAGTTTAGCTGTGTGTCTAACCCTGTATCAGCCTGGCTCAGTGGAAGCATTCTTGCCTCTGAGTTTGAAGGTTGAGGCTTTAAGCTCTATGTTTGGTCTCAGTGTAATCTGATGCTCCAGTACAGTGCTGGGGGGAGTCCCACACTGTTGAAGGAGCCGCTGATGTCTGTCTGTTCAGTTGATGTTAAAGATCTCCCGATGCTATTGGAAAAGAGAAGGGAGTTTGTCTTTCCCGATGTCTTGGCCAACAATCCCCAAAATAAAACTGCTGTCACTTCATGGCTGTTTGGGCGATGTCGCTGTGCACAAACTGACTGCCACAAACAGTCACTACAGTTTGTGATATGCCGTGGGAGGCACCTTGGGATGTCCTCCCACTGTGACGGGTGCTGTATGAAGTGTGGAGGTTCTCTCCCTCTTAGTGACTGCCACCCCTCTCCACCCTCCCCCGCCACACTGTCTTTCTCTCAGTGACTGATGCCCCCGTTCTCTCTGTGACTGTCCCCCTCCTCCACCCCACCACACTCTCTCTCTCTCTCCCTCTCTGTTCATGCTCCACCCACCCCCTCTCTCTCTCAGTGACTGTCTCTGTCCCACCCCCTCAGGCCTGGCCCTCTCAGCCCTGTGGTCTGGGCTCGAGCCTGTGTCCGGCTACTGGACCCTCAGGCTCGTTGGAGGCACAAGATCCTCCTCGGACTCAACTTCTATGGGTTGGATTACAGCTCAGCGGGGGCTTCAGGGGAACACATCGTAGGCCCCAGGTACAGCCGCCCCCCATCCCCCCGACCATCCTCACTATCCCCTCACAGCCCCACTCCCTCACCGCTCCTCCCCACCCTCGCTAACCCCCTTAGAGCACACACCCCCTCACAGCCCCGCCCCCATCCTCGCTACCCCCACTCAGAGCCCCCCCACCCTCACTACCCCTTCACCGTGCCCCCCACCCTCACTACCCCTCATAGAGCCCCCCCACCCTCACTACCCCTTCACCGTGCCCCCCCACCCTCACTACCCCCTCACCGCGCCCCCCACCCTCACTACCCCTCATAGAGCCCCCCCACCCTCACTACCCCCTCATAGCCACCTCACTCTCGCTCCTTCCTCTCTATCCCCTCATAGTCCCCCCATCCTCGCTGCCCTCCCCCTCGCTGATGCTATGACCCTCTGTATCTCAGGTACGTGGAGATCCTGAAAGCCCACCGGCCCCGGCTGGTCTGGGATCCCCTCACTGCCGAGCATTACTTCGAATATAAAACGTGAGTAAAACAGCCCTCCTGCCCCCACACATACACACACCGCCTTCCCCTCACACACAGCCTCCCCCCACCCACACACACCCACGTAGCCCTCCCTTACACATACCTCATCCCCCACCCCTCCCCACATAACAACCACAACTTCGATTTAAATAGCGCCCTCCATGCCGGACGGCGTGTCAGAGCACTTCACAATAATGGATCCCGGGCCTGTACACACACAGACACACACCCCCCTCACCGCACAGACTCCTCACCCACTCAGGCTCACACTCTGTTATGTTTCAGGTCCAGTGGATGGAAACACATTGTGTTTTACCCAACATTAAAGGTAATAAATATACCACTCTGGGGGGTGGGGGGGGGGGGGAGACCCTGTGTGTGGTGGGGGGATGGGGCTGTGTGTGTGCATATGCGGGGCTGTGGGGTGGCGCTGTGTGTGTATGTGTGTGGGACTGTGTGTGTGTGGGGTGATGTGTTGGGCAGGGGCTGTGTATGTGCGGGGCTGTGTGTGTGGTGGGGGTGCTTGGTGTGTGGGGGGAAGGAGAGGCTGTGTGTGTGTTGGGTGGTACTATGTGTGGGGGGTGCTGTGTGTTTGGGCGGGGTGTGTTGATGGGACTGTGTGTGGGGGGGCTGTGAGTGGGGGGGCTGTGTGTGTAGGCGGGGTGCTATGTGTGTGGGAGGGGTATGGGGGAGGGCTGTGTGTGTGGGGGGGGGGCTGTGTGTATGTGGGGGAGCTGTATGTGTGGGGAGGCCTGTGTGTGTGTGGAGGGCTGTGTGTGCGGGACTGTGTGTGGGGGTGTTGTGTGTGTGGGGGTGCTGTGTGTGTGGGGGTGGGGCTGGGTGTGTGTGGGGAGGGCTGTGTGTGGGGTGGGGCTGGGTGTGTGGGGGGAGGGCTGTGTGTGGGGGTGCTGTGTGTGTGGGGCTGTGTGTGTGTGTGGGTGGGGCTGTGTGTGTGGGGGTGCTGTGTGTGGGGGTGGGGCTGGGTGTGTGTGGGGAGGGGCTGTGTGTGTGTGGGGAGGGCTGTGTGTGGGGGTGCTGTGTGTGTGTGTGGGGGGCTGTGTGTGTGGGGGTGCTGTGTGTGTGTGTGTGGGGCTGTGTGTGTGGGGCTGTGTGTGTGTGGGGGGCTGTGTGTGTGGGGGTGCTGTGTGTGTGGGGCTGTGTGTGTGGGGGTGCTGTGTGTGTGTGGGGGGGGGCTGTGTGTGTGTGGGGAGGGCTGTGTGTGGGGGTGCTGTGGGGGTGGGGGTGCTGTGGGGGTGGGGCTGTGTGTGTGTGGGGGGGGCTGTGTGTGTGTGTGTGGGGCTGTGTGTGTGTGTGGGGAGGGCTGTGTGTGTGTGGGTGGGGCTGTGTGTGTGTGGGGAGGGCTGTGTGTGGGGTGGGGCTGTGTGTGTGTGTGTGGGGGGAGGGCTGTGTGTGTGGGGGTGGGGCTGTGTGTGTGTGGGAGGGCTGTGTGTGGGGAGGGTTGTGTGTGGGGGTGCTGTGTGTGTGTGTGTGTGTGGGGAGGGCTGTGTGTGGGGTGGGGTTGTGTGTGTGTGGGGAGGGCTGTGTGTGGGGGTGCTGTGTGTGGGGTGGAGCTGGGTGTGTGTGTGGGGAGAGCTGTGTGTGGGAGTGCTGTGTGTGTGTGTGGGGAGGGCTGTGTGTGTGGGGCTGTGTGTGGGGTGGAGCTGGGTGTGTGTGTGGGGAGGGCTGTGTGTGAGGGTGCTGTGTGTGGGGCTGTGTGTGTGGGGAGGGCTGTGTGTGGGGGTGCTGTGTGTGGGGAGGGCTGTGTGTGTGGGGGTGCTGTGTGTGGGGTGGAGCTGGGTGTGTGTGTGGGGAGGGCTGTGTGTGGGGGTGCTGTGTGTGGGGTGGAGCTGGGTGTGTGTGGGGAGGGCTGTGTGTGGGGGTGCTGTGTGTGGGGTGGAGCTGGGTGTGTGTGTGGGGAGGGCTGTGTGTGGGGGTGCTGTGTGTGGGGTGGAGCTGGGTGTGTGTGTGGGGAGGGCTGTGTGTGAGGGTGCTGTGTGTGGGGCTGTGTGTGTGGGGAGGGCTGTGTGGGGGTGCTGTGTGTGGGGCTGTGTGTGTGGGGGGTGCTGTGTGAGGGTGCTGTGTGTGGGGGTGCTGTGTGTGGGGTGGAGCTGGGGCTGTGTGTGAGGGTGCTGTGTGTGGGGCTGTGTGTGTGGGGAGGGCCGTGTGTGGGGGTGCTGTGTGTGGGGCTGTGTGTGTGGGGGTGCTGTGTGTGGGGCTGTGTGTGTGGGGGTGCTGTGTGTGGGGCTGTGTGTGTGAGGGTGCTGTGTGTGGGGAGGGCTGTGTGTGAGGGTGCTGTGTGTGGGGCTGTGTGTGTGAGGGTGCTGTGTGTGGGGCTGTGTGTGGGGGTGCTGTGTGTGGGGAGGGCTGTGTGTGGGGGTGCTGTGTGTGAGGGTGCTGTGTATGGGGCTGTGTGTGTGGGGGTGCTGTGTGTGAGGGTGCTGTGTGTGGGGCTGTGTGTGTGGGGAGGGCTGTGTGTGGGGAGGGCTGTGTGTGGGGGTGCTGTGTGTGGGGAGGGCTGTGTGTGGGGAGGGCTGTGTGTGGGGAGGGCTGTGTGTGGGGGTGCTGTGTGTGGGGGTGCTGTGTGTGAGGGTGCTGTGTGTGGGGCTGTGTGTGTGGGGAGGGCTGTGTGTGGGGGTGCTGTGTGTGGGGCTGTGTGTGTGGGGTGGAGCTGTGTGTGTGTGTGGGGAGGAGGGTGTTGGCTGATTGCTGATGGCCGCTTGTGTTGCAGTCGGTACAGGTGCGGCTGGAGTTAGCTGAAGAGCTGGGGACGGGGGTGGCTATCTGGGAGCTGGGACAGGGCCTCGACTATTTCTATGACCTACTGTGAGGAGTCTACCCCAAGGAGGCAGGGAGTGGGGGGGTGGGTGAGTGTCGGGGGGATGGGGGGGATTTGAGAGGGTAGGGGGTGTGGGAGGGTTGGGGGCTGTTGGGAGTCTGGCATTTCCGCTGCTTCTTCAGCCTGTTGGTCCTTGGCCTTGTCTTGCTGGGTTAACATGAGCTGAGTGGGTGAGGACTCATTGCCCCCCCCCCCCCCCCCCCAGTGACTGGTCTGCTGTCCAGGGCCTGCTGTTTGAGCTGCGCTGTGAGCCCCTCCCTGGCTCAGCCCACGTCACGCAGCAAAGCGAGGGCTCAGTTCACACATTCCATTGCCAAACATGTCCTGTTGGGAGCAGCTCAGCATCAGCCACTGACACCAGCTCCACAGTCCCAGCAAAATACTGGGACTGTGAACCCCCACCCCCCCCCCCCCCCCAGCTCTTGTGCCTCTCAGTGATTCTAGAGGACGTTTCCAATAATAATTTGCCTTTATATCAATCAATCAATTAATCTATCGTTACATTTATACAGCGCCTTTCACGTCGGGAGGACGTCCCAAGGCGCTGAGCAGTCAGGTAGGGATCAGAGCTGGGGGGGGTGAGGGTTCAGGGGAAGGAGAGTAGGCAAATTGACTGTATATTTGTGGGCCAAACACAAAGATGGCAAGCGGGAGGGGAGTCGGGGTAGGGGGAAGGAGAGCAGGAAAACCGACTGTATATTTGTGGGCCAAACACAGCAGCCAAATTGCGCATAGTGGTGCCCCACAAATAGTCACGGAAGTGGGGCCAGGGGAGAAAGGGAAAATTGTATATATAGTACCTTGAGAGACACATCGAGATGTCTGAGCTTCACAAGATTAACAGCCACAACAGGAGGCCATTCGGTCCATTTGTTGGATTTCCTGCCAACTCTCAGGATTATACATGAAACTCCATGTAAAACCCCGAGCGCAGTCCTGGTCAGTGTTACAACAGTGTGTGTCAGTGTGTGTGTGTCCATTCACTCCACTGACCACTTCCCCCACCTTGCTCACTCCGCCTCTCCTCTCTGCCGCTCTCCCAACCCCTCTGGCCGCCATAAAAATAATACACGTAATAATAAATTGGCCACTCAGTCCACGACTGTTTGTGAGATGTTGCTGTACACAATTGGCTGCTGTGTTTTGCCCACAAAATATACAGTCAATTCACTTAGAAGTGTATTCTGTGAAGCGCTTTGAGACGTCTCGAAGACTTGATAAGGCACTGTATCAAATACAGATTATTATTTCTTCCCGCCCCCCCCCCCCCCATTCCTGCACCACCCCCACCCCATCCACTCTCAGTCTTGCCAACAGAGGGTGAGGGTGTGTGTGTGTGAGGGGGGAGAGACAAAGACACAGTGACAGTTGTGTTGAGACTTTAATGACAGTTGACCAATGTATATAATATAAATAAAGCTTTGGCACATTGTCAGCTTGGAGTGGGAGGCTCGTTATTGTTTAAAAGGCACGGGTTAAAGCGCCCACAGGCAGAGAGCTCAGGCACGAGCAGAGACTTGATGTTAGTTTCAGTAAAAAATAATCTGTTCAGCTTCGGCGCATGGGTTTCAACCCGAAAACGACATCAGAACTTAATGAGTGACTGACTAAGCCGCACACACACACACAAACACACACACACAATCACTGTTATGGCCTCTTGCACTCACTGACTGAGGCCCCCAGAGTAAGCTAACTGGCCGCTCCATGTAAAGATTGTCGTCTGCTGTGTTACAGCAGCAAAATTACACTATTACAGAGCGCCTTTCACGTCAGGAGGACGTCCCAAGGCGCTGTGGGGCAGACTCCACTCATTGAGAGCAAAAGGTACTTAACCAGCGATAACCTAAACCAGTGAATATAACTCGTATAAATGATAATTAACGTTATATAATTTGCTTATGAAACAGAACTCATCACTGAGCTCACACAGACAGGAAGGGGGAGCCTCAGAGACCTGGGCAACTGCTGAGAGTGTGAGATTCACCTCATCTCAGAGATAGAGACACAGAGAGAGGCACAGGGTGATCAGGGAACAGAGGGCTGGGCTGAATACCACAAACCCCACAGTGGGAGGGAGGCGGGGTGGGGGGGGAGGTGGGCACTAGTACGGGGTGTCGGCTTTCAGGCTCCTGTACAGACAGCAGGTGAAAATCATCCCAACGATCTGTAGAGAAGGGAAATCTAGTTACAGCTGATCACCACAGCCGATCACCCCCCACCCCACCCACCCACATACAGCCCCACAATACCAACCCCTCTCCCCCACCCCCAAAATACCAGCCCCCCCATAATAGTAGCCCTCCCCCATCCACCACATCACCCCCCACCCACCCCCCCTCACAGTACCCCCCCACTCCCACACTGACCTGGACACAGGCGATGCCGATTCCTGCGGCTCCGATGATCTTCAGATGGTTCATGATAAACTGCTCCAACTTTGTGATACAACCACCCTGAGACAGAGAGACACACAGACTGAGAGACAGCCCCCACCCCGAGAGACAGCCCGACCCACAGCCCCCACCTCGAGAGACAGCCCGACCCACAGTCCCCACCCCGAGAGAATGACCGAGAGAGACAGAGAGACTGACCCACAGCCCCCCCACAAAAACACATAGTGCCACCCCCACCACCCCCACACCGCTCACCTCCACCTTGTAGATGTTTGAGGGATGCTGGGAGGTTCCGCACTCTTCACTCATTGTCTTACAGCAGCTGTCAGGGACCCGCCGCTGCCCAGAGTCCCCAGACTTGACCCACAGACTGTCCTTCCAGTCCTGGGAGCTGTTACTGCCACAGCAACGGAACTGCAACCCACACAGCTACCGTCACACACACAGCCACCCCCCCCACACACACACACACACACAGCCACACACCCCCACCACACACAGCCACTCCCCGACCACACACACACACACACAGCCAACCCCTCCCCCACACACATACAGCAACCCCCACCACACACATACATAGCCATCCCCCCCACACACATACCCCCACCCACACAACCATCTCACACACACCCACAGCCCCCACCCCACCTACACAGCTACGCCCCTTAACACACACAGCCAGCCCCCACACAAATACAGCCCCCACCCCTCACACACACAGCCCCTCCCCCCCTCCCCCACACACAGCCCCCCGGCCCCCTCCCCCACCCTGACCTCCTGCTGTAATTTGTCCACGGCCTGGGTGATGCTCTCGTATTCGGGGTTCCGATATTTCATAATCATCGTCTCCTTCAGACTAGTTTTCAGTTCATCACTGATCTACACACACACACGGGGGTCAGTCACAGATCAACATCACTGAGCTACACACACACTATATCTCATACAATATTATAATAGAACACACAAATAGAGAATATAATACAACAACAAAATTACATGTGTATAGCGCATTTCACGTTGGGGGGACGTCCCAAAGCACTGGATAGTCGTTCTTTCAGACCCAAGCTGGGGTCGGGATCAGGGAGGGTGGAGGGAGGGACGGGAGGTGGGTGGCTGATGGGTCCATCGAAGAGGAGGGTCTTGAGGCGGGACTTGAAGGAGGCCAGGGAGAGGGTGAGGTGGAGAGACAGTAGGATGGAGTTCCAGAGGTTGGGGGCAGAGTGGCTAAAGGCTCGCCCGCTAATGGTTGGGCCGGTGGGTTGGTGGACGTGGAGCAGGCCAGAGCCTTCTGAGCGAAGGGGGCGGTAGGTTGTTAAGATAGGAGGTCACAGATGTAGGGTGGGGCGAGGTTGTGGAGGCTTTGAAGGTGAGGACCAGGATCTTGAATTGAATCATCTGGGTGATGGGGAGCCAATAGTCGGGCGAGGATGGGGCAGATGGGGTCGCAGAGCTTGGAACAGGAGAGGACAGTGGCTGCAGAGATCATCTGCATCTGGATCGATTGGGAAGGCCTACAAGCAGGGCATTGGCGTAGTCGAGCCAGGAAAAAAATTCAGGCATAAATGAGGGTTTCAGCGGCTTTGGGGGTGAGGTAGTGGTAGAGTCGGGCAATGTTGCGGAGGTGAGGGAAGACTTGGATGTTCGGGAGGAAAGACAGTTGAGGATCAAACAAGACACCTAGGTTCCTGACAGGCTTGGTGAGGTGGAGTGTACAACATATACAGTTATACAACAACAATTAACTAAGTTTAGAGCATCTGTCATGTCAGAAAGACGTCCTAGAGTATTGGACAGTCAGGATTTTTTAGACCTGGGGTGGGAGGTGATATAACACACAAACAATATAATATACAACAACATCCTGTCCCCAAACCCAGGTTCCTCCTCTCTATCCCAACCGGCTCCTCCACCCACCCTCCCATGCCTCGGCCTTCTCTCCGCCAACTGTGAGGAGATGCTGGGCTTCCTCAAGACCAAGGTCGAGGGATCCGCTCAGCCACCACTGCCATTCCAACTACTCCTCCCTTCCCATCTCCCCCTCATACCCAAGCCCCTACCCATCCCTCCCTCCACACCTTCAAACCTGTCTTCCCCCTCCTCTCGCAACACCTATAACCCACCACCTGCTCACTCAACCCAATCCTTACCCTACCAGCTCCATCTCCATGCCATGTACTCACCAACACTATAAACCTCTCTCTTCCTGTCCACTGGCACCGTTCCCATCCCTTTAAAAACAGCTGTTGCCACACTTATCCTTAAAACCATCAACCACTCACTCCGTCCTCCTCCACCATCTCTCCTCTCACCTCAACCTTCATGGTCCTGTCCTTGATTGGTTCAGATCCTGCCTCTCAAGACTAAAACTCTCATACAAGCATTCATCACATTCAGACTTGACTACGCCAACTCCCTGCCTCCCAAACTCTTCCCTCCGCAAACTGCAGATCATCTAGAATTCTGCAGCTCCATATCCTCTCCCACACCAGGCTCCGAGACCCCATCCCCTCCCACCCAGCTCCACTCGCTCCCCATTCCCCCCCAGAATAGAGTCCACAATTTTCCTGCTCACCGTCGAGACCCTCCATGGCGTTCTCCCTCCCCACCTCTGCCATCTGCTAACCCCATATCAACTTGTCCGCTCCTTCCACTCTGCAGACCCTGGCCTGCTCCGTCTCCCTCTCCCAGCCCACTCCACTATCAGCAGTCATGCCTCCAGCCTTTGGAATTCCATTCCACTCCCCTCACCTCACTCCTACCCTTCCCTCCTTCAAAACCCTCCTCTCTGACTAGGCCTTCAGTCACGCTCCTACTCTCAGTTCCTATCCCAACCCCCAGCTTGGGTCCTAACTGAGAGAGAGAGTCAGGACCCAAGCTGGGGTTTGGACTGACTGTCCAGCACCTCCTGAAGTGAAAAGCATGGCACTGTGTGAGGTAATTTAGTAATGTAATAACACACAATAATATAACACTCAGTCAGAGAAATATGCATCACCAAGCTAAACACACACATACACGCATATCGATACACACAGACAGACACACAGGATGTAGTGAGGGTTGGGTACCTGCTGATAGTAGATGTAAGCCAGGATTCCAGCCAGGATTTCCAGCAGGAAGATGAGCAGCA